>JAWLRI010000013.1:622692-639606 GCA_034781795.1 Crypturellus tataupa | reverse complement strand
CCGTACCGCGCTAACGCTCTGCTCTCCCGCCGCCGCCCCGCGCCGTGCCGTGCCGTGCCGTGCCGTACCGGGCCCCGTGCCGTGCCGTGCCGCGCTAACGCTCTGCTCTCCCGCCGCAGCCCGGCACCATCGAGCAGGCCGTGAGCGACATCCGCGTCGTGGTGCTGCCCGCGCAGGACGGCGACGTGCAGAGCGTGTGGCTGCTGGCCGAGTGAGTGGGGACGGGGACGGGGGCCCTGGGTGCCGCCCCCGCTGCCCTGCGCACCCCGAGCCTGAGGTCCCCCCTTTGGGAAGGCGGCTGGAGCGGGAGCCGGGAGCAGGAGCAGGGGCTGGAGGGGCTCAGGGAGCAGCCCGAGAGCAGGAACGTCACCCAGCGCAGCCCGGGTGAACCACGCTGCTCAGACAGGGCTGTCTCCCCCAAACACGCACAAATGCGGATATTAGCACTCTCGTTATCAAGCTCATAGCACAGTGTCAGTTGCAAGCTGCCCTCTGCTCCATTTAATCCAGAATAGCAGTGTCTGGGCTCCAATAACACGAGGTGGTTTTGGAGCTTGCTCTCAATGTCTCGCAGTTGTGCCCGTGTCCTTCGTATTTCCCTATCGTATTCCCTGTTGTGTTGCGCACTCAGCCTCGTAGTAGACGGGCTCATCCAAAGCGAAGGCTGTGATGGAAAATGCAGCATTTCTAAGGCTTGAGTTTGTTCCCCTCAGTGGCACTGCCATTTGTGATGCTGTTGGAGGACCCTGGACGGCCAGGGAACCCGCTCGAGCTCACAGCCCTGTTGTCTTCCCAGGATCGATCACTGGAACAACGAGCGGGAGCGCCTGGTCCTCATCACGGACTGGTCCCTCCTGATCTGTAAATACGACTTCGTGAGCCTGCAGTGCCAGCACGTGACGAGGATATCCCTCAATGCCGTGGACACCATCTCCGTGGGGGAGTTTGAGTTCCCACCGAAATCCCTCAATAAGTAAGTTGACAGAATCCTGCTGCACTGCCGTCACTGAAGCTAGTCCTAACATTAACCAAGGGTGACAATTCTGCCTCGTGTTGGTTGCTCATTGGTGTTTGAACAGTTACTGAAACTTCATCAGGAAGGTCTCCATCCTGCTGGGACACACTGGGGGCAGGAGCAGTGAGGGGACAGTTTGGGGACGAGCTCACAGTGCGGCGCAGCGCGGTAGGTGGCAGCAGCACCCCGGCCTCATCCCAAAGCCGTGTGTGAACACGGGCACCCGTGAGCACAGGGTAGCACGGCAATACTGTCCGGCTTTGTGTCCTACGTGTCCAAGGAGCTTAACCTTTTTGCACTCTGCTTGTAAGAAAATACCCATACTTGACGGGCTCCAAGTCAGCAACAGGCTCTCCAGACGTTGAATTACTCTTAACACTTTCCTAGATGAAAACCTGTTACCAAAATAAATTTAGCTGCTGTTTTAAGCAGTGTTCATCCTTTTCAGGATTAAACTTGCTGCAAAGGCTTAATGCTCTTACCCTATCCATTGTGCCGTCTCCAATACCAGGCGGGAAGGTACCGGCATTCGGATCCAGTGGGACAAGCAGAGTCGTGCCTCCTTCCTGAACCGCTGGAATCCGTGGTCCACAAACGTGCCGTACGCCACGTTCACCGAGCACCCCATGGCAGACGCCGACGAGAAGATTGCGTCCCTCTGCCTGGTAAGGAAATCCCTCCCCTCTTCTAGGAGGCCTCTTAAAGCCGCTGAGGTGACACCTCCTGCTGCAGCTTGTCAAGGTGATCGGGTGCCAGCAATTAAATCAGAGACACACGACTTAGCTTGCAATTCTAAGTGTCCCCATCCTCCAGATTTTCACCCTGCAGGGCAGCACAACTGTTTTCCTAATGCTCCAATTAATTTTTCTCTTGGTTAAGCATAACTGGGTTACAAAAAAGGAAGGTGAAACTTTAAAACATAAAAAAAGCATGTAAAACTCAAAAGAAAATACATCGTGCCACTACTCCCTGTCTTTGTTTATACAATAGGCAGATGCCTAACTTTGCACCGAGAACTGCAAACTAAACAAACAAAATCTGTAGCTTCTACATCTAAGTTTTTGCTCAGATGCCTTTTTGAGAGGTTTGCCTTCCTTTGAAGGTTTTTACTTGAAAATTGTATGTTCAAGTAATTTAACTTCAGCACATTAACTACAAGGGCAAGAGCATTGTGGCCAGCAATAAGCAATGTTTGTTGCTGATAAATCCAGGCACCTAATTCACATGTTTAGGTTTAAATGTGGACAGTGTTCACATATGACATTAACTGCATCATAAAAGGTTAAATGTCAACATAGAAGTTATTACAGAGTATGAGATCCAGCACCACTGCAGGTTTAGGATTAATTCTTTACACTTTGATATCACAGTGTCTGCCTATGAGCTCAACATTAAAAAGAAAGAAAGAGAAATAACACCAGTGATTTTTTCTTTCAGTTGGAAAACTTTAAAACTCAACTAATTCAAGCCGTGAAGAAGGCTCATAAGGAGTCACCATTGCCAGGAAGAGCTAATGGAGTTCTAGTGCTGGAGCGTCCTCTTCTGATTGAGACCTACCTGGGGCTGATGTCCTTCATCAACAACGAGGCAAAACTTGGCTACTCCATGACAAGAGGCAAAATTGGATTTTAAGATTCGTTGCATATGATTTCAAAGCAAAGCTCTCTCCTGGAGAGAGAGCCCAGAATGCTCGATAGTCCAGACGAAGATATGGGAATCAAAGCAGTTGGTTGCAGACCCATCAGTCCACCTAAGTGTCTGATTATTATGAAGATTGCTAGAGTGCATGTCAGGTTAATCTGAAGGGGACACGAGGTAGCGTTGTTCTGGCATTTTGCATCTGATTTTCAGCTCTTTCTGGTTCATATGCAAGGCTAGCGATCAGTGGCCTCTCCCCTGTCTAGCTCTGTGCTCTTCCCTGTTAACCAAGCATGACTGGTATCTGCTACAGACGCTCTGCACAAATATTCAAGATAGAGTAGCATGCTCATGCCATGTTACAATAGTATCTTATAAATAAGCTCAAATTGTGGCATGCTTGGGATATTTTTGTATTACTCAAATAGGTATTAGTGGCTCGAAATTACAGTAATCCTAACATTTTGATTAATTCCATAACAAGAAATTTTAAGGCTGTCAGTCATTCTTTAGTGAAACACTTGAGTTGGCAAATTTGTCTAAATGTGGATTGTTCTACATCTCCAAAACAGTCTGCCTGAACTATTACTTTGTAAACTGAAGTATATAGCTACATAAAATCATTATCTTTTTGTGATAGGCTCCTCCTCTCAAAATTGAATGTAACTGGCAAGTTTCTCACGCAGCTTCTTGCTGCAGACATACAATAAAGACGCATCTTGAAACAATATAGCCAGAAACCTCACAAACATTTGCCTTCAGAGTTATTTATGCAAAATGCTTTTTTTCTAAACTTAGTTCTACTTTGTTTAGATTTATATTCTTAGCACATTTTCTTAAATCTATTCTAGTTTGGGACAGCAGCAGAGCAGGACTTCCTGAGGAGGACAGATTAGGCCCTATATATCAACCTTGATTTACATAATCTTGCACTTAACCTTACCCAGATCCTAAGAGTGGAATCAGTTTCAGATGCAGCATAAGAGATACTAAACCAGCACTGCCCAGGAGGTTATTGTAACAAGCTTTTTCCACGGTGTATGATGATCTACGTGTTATTTTACTGCCGCATTTCTCTGCTACTATAATGCTGAATTCTGTGTAGCAGTGGTACTTGTTTTCTCCTGAACTTAAATAAAGCAGATGTTTCTGAAACTTATGTAAAGTAAAAGTAATGATCGAACAAATACAAACTGTCTGCTCCCTCAATGTATTTCCTGAGGTATCTATTTAACCTTTGTTAATCTCATGGAAACATTAAATCCAATTTAACTATTGTTCTTTATTCATTTTGTGGAGACTGAGGATCTCAACTTAAGTAGCAAAAGCAAAAAGCGTGCAATAAATTGCCAACTATTGGGCTTTCTCTGAAGGAGCGCAGTGGCTGGCTATTCAGAAGAGGCATAGAAATAGTCCAGCCCTTTGTTCCTTACTGAACTGTCCGCTCCAGTGTGACACGAAGCAGTTGTTTGGCCCCTGAACACAACGGGGTTGAAAGCTCCCACTTCAGCTCCTTATTGTGCAACATGCCAATTCTCAAGCAGCAGATGAAGACAGCAGAGAGTAGCTGCTGCTTCTGTGCAGAAAGCAGCTCTCCTCCTTGAATGGATTCAGTGTAAGGCCAGGACTACCTCAGATTTATTGCAACTATTAGTGGCTAACATCTTGTCTAGAAAAGAAGAGCCATTATTGTAAATGACTTTCATTTGCTTTTTGAACAAAGGACTCGTTTTAGCAGTAATGAATTCACTAGAAAAAGTGTTTTGATGCATCTACTTCTGCTACAATATCTAATTCTAATAGAGAGAAAGATCTCTTGTCTTGCCGGGGTAGATATAAATAGTATATTGCTGCATACAAATGTGTTTCCTGATTTCGGGGTAATAGCTAAGCAGTCATGGCACTGACAGTTGTAGTGAAACCAGGATGGACAGTGAAACAGACTTCAGTTTTCTGTCAGAACTAGAATGGAGAAATGCAGGCTTATAGATAGAGTCATGCAAGGTAAATAATTATCAAAATATTTATTGGAAATTATCAAATTTAAATAATATCTATACATTATATACACAGCTACAAGTTTGGAAAATAAGTTTCATAATTGAGAAAGTTCAAGAGAAAGTTCAGCTACATTAATACTTAAGTTTTCTTAAAATCCAACATCACTTCATTCAAATACAGTCACAGTGGTTCACACAGCAGAGTTTATGCTCCTTCAAATAAATAATTAGTAGCAAACAGCTTCAGATTGGCCAGTAGGGTTTGACCTTTCTCACTTCCCCTCAAACTTAACATTTTTTTAAAATTGATTATTTTGCCTCTTCTCTTTCTAAGTAACATACACAAAAGTTATCCTTACTCAGAAGAGCCAGGGAATCTCCACTAGAATGCCAGCAAAGAGAGAGGATCTGAAAGTCACCTGTAGAAACAGAACAATTTGTCAGCAAGGGGTGGGATGGCTCCGTCTTAGGGCAAGTCACACACATTGCAAGACACTTGCTCTGCCTCCCAGGGCGGGTGATTTTTGTCCCGCTATACTAGCTCCCATCTGCCCTGCAGTATTCCAGTGCACACAGGCAGCTGCAGCACTTGCTCCTTTCCCCCTTCGTGTAGCAAATCTCTACCGTCGCTCTGTGCCCCATATACCATCGCAAGTGATCTTGGGGCCACATCATTTTAGAGCAAACAAATGTGACAGGACTGTCCAGCAGTGCAGAGTTGCATAACCTGACAATCTAGGTGCTAGCTGTAAAGGAAAAGAAACTTGAAAACGGTTTGTTTCTTTTCTGCCAAAAATGACAGAATTTGTGTGGTCTAGCTACTGTCCTAAATGACTCATGCAAGACACAAAACTTGCCATCGTGCAGGCTGAGTCACAGGTCAGGCCCATATGTTCTTAGGCACGCCTATCTTTACACATTAGATTAAACATGTTCATTCCCCCTCCACCTCCTTCCAGCGACTGCTTTGTTACAGTTTGTTTTCAGAATACTCCAAATCCTCCTGGGCATTTAATAGGCTTTATTTCAACACCTGCCATTCCAGACAGCTATTGTTTCTATGTAAATAAACTGAACAAGTTTTGAGAAATACTTCAGCATATCATGTGATTAAGGGAACCATAAACTGTTTTAACCCGTATGCTCTTGGTATGTTTTCCTACATTTACTATGTCTTGCTGTGAATGCCTTTTCTGTAGATAGAAATACTTGTTTTCATGAAGCTCCAAGGGCAGTTCTAAACCTATAAATTGACCAAAATGTTGTTCTGTATAAGTGAGGAAAACATTTTGTAAATAAAAAGCCAAAGATGATGATTTGGGGAGGCTTTTGCAGGCAGCCTTACCTTCCACTGGCACCTGCACCGACACACAGCCAGCCGGGGACCACAGGTACACTTTGCCATTCCCTGTGCACACAGCGAGTCGAGGCTGTCGTGGATCCCACTGGAAAGACTGAACTGCACACAGCTGCTCCAAGACTACAAACAGCTTCAGCTTTTGAATGTCCCAGATCCAGACAGCATTAGGAATATTATCTATCAGAAAAGGAAGGAATAGCCACAGAAATATCAAAGTAAAAAGCAAACATGCATATTTTTAAGAAATAGGCATTAAACAAGGTCTAGCAATACACAAACCAGTCAGGTACAACAGAGGCTTAACATTACTGCAGTTTCATCTGACAGCATCTTAAATTTTGTTTTGTGGAAACTCCAAAAAGGATGCAAAGTTTATCTTCCAGTCCTTCGCTAATTTTTATGAAACTATTCTCAATTATGCTGCCGTTTGTAGGGTTTTTATCCATGAACCACAAGTCGTTGAAGTAAACAGCCTTCATCTCCATCAAGAGGCAAAATTAAATGTTAATTCTATAATGTTATTTCTGCTAATTAAAACCCCACTACTATAAGCTTGGAGAAATTGCGTTTTAAGGAGATAGCTGCTGTAAGTAAAGGAAGAAAGATTGGCACATAAATATGCATGAGTACAGAAGAAATTAAAGCAAATATTCAACAGAAAGCCAAGACCATGAGTTAACACAACAACAAGCAGGTCACAGCGCATAATACATTATGGTGGTAGAGGACGAAGACAGAATTCCTCTGGAGCTAAAAAGTGTTCACAAAATAATGAGTCCACTTTGAATAGGGCGATGAGTCTTCCCATAGTGCAAAATAACTTAATTGTCCTTGTTTATTGTATGAAAATAATATCATTTACATAACAAATGGACTTCTCCTTTCATAAGGGTGCATTAGGAACTTACCATTTTTGGTTGCCAAGAAGCAGTTATCTGGACTGAATGCCAGCATTCCGATCCCGATTTTGGGATTTGCCTTGTCCGCAACTGGTTTGACACACTGTAAAGAAACTGGCACCTCAGAAATATCATCTGTAATTGGAAATAAAAGTACTTTAGTAAGTACGCCTGGCTGGACAAAGTGTTTACATGTTAAAAGTTGCATCTCTGATATGATAGAGCAGAATTTTACTCTTTTGCAAAATATTACAATCAACTAAAACCTTAATTGCTTTAAGGCTTTGCATCTTTGCACAGTGGACTCACTATTCTTAGAAATAAAAAAGGAGCCTGAAAATCCAGGAAAGTGAGATTAAACTCTAAAAAGTAGTCAGATTGGTTTTTCACTATCTTAACTAGTGTCTCAAACCCAGTGAAAGGCAAATTAGTAATGAAATTACAGCCCTGTATGTAATGAGACACTTAAGGATATAAAAAATACATATATTAATCACACATTTTCTATGACCTCTTCGCTATGAGTCTGTTGTCTGAAAGTAAGTCTGAAGCATTGCTAGGAATACAGCCTTCTAGACAACTCACTTTGAATTAAAAAGCCGAGCAAGAAGAAAGGGATTTGACAACTTCCTACTTAAGGATTAACTACTACTCTAAAAAAGACAGCAGGAGTACCTGTGGGTGACACCCTGTCATTTTTTTATTGTAGGAATTGCCACATAGTAAGATAAAGCTGCTAAAATAAGATGAAGTACCACAATTATCAGCAACAGTAAAAATACCTCTAAGGCATGAAAATATCATACAAATTGAGCAAACGAGGAAAAAAATTCACACAACATTAAAGCAATTTTGCAAGAAACCCCAACACTGAAGATCTGCCTGCTATTTCTCCTCTGCCCAAGCAACGACAGTTCTTTTCTACAGTATCTCCCTACTCTTTAATCTACCTCCAAAACACCCTAAAGACAACACCCCATCTATTAGGGCCCTTCCTGCCCTTGGAAATATTTCAGAAAACTTGAGCAGAGCATCCAGAGGATCTACTCCCATATCAAAAGACGGAGTTGGCCTGTAATGTTTATTTACAGAAACACTCTCAAGGAAACTCAAGTGTCTCATTTTGGTAAACCTTGGCTTACATTTACTCTGTGTGCTGAAGAGAGAACTAGCCAATGCTCTCGGAGGGAAAGAAAGTCTCTCTGTTTCAACGGATGGGGATTTCTCCACTTCTTTATACACAATCTACAAAGAAACAAGCGAGAGTTCTGCCGAAGGGCTTAAGAGAAGGGGAGATTAGCAGGTCATCCACCTCCCACTAACTTATTTTCAAGTATATTAGAATTCAGCATCCCTCATTTCAAACGGGGAAAGGGTTTCAACACGCAAATACCAGATTCTGGCATTCTCAGTGAATCATTTGTAGTTTGAAACCATGATCAGAAAGAAGAAAAACACACCCACACACTTCTGTGATAAATTAAAGTCTACGAAGAGTACAGCAGAATATGCCTCACTCCTGAAAGTTAAATACAGCAGCACAATCCAAAGCGCATACGCCACTGAACTTGAAAGGATTTCTCTATTTTGCTTGTATTCACAAATTCTCATGCAACTCCTCAAGCACTATCTACAGATTAGCAGGAAAATAAAGAAGACTTTCCAGAAGGGAATGGATTTATTAGCATCTTGCAAACAGCAGCATTAAAAGTGCTTCTAACAGTTCAGTGGATTTTGGACCTATACTTACAGTCTTTGGATTAGTAACGATTGCTGGATGCTCAAACTCTGTGATCTTCTTCCAAGTTACATGGTTCAAGATCCGCACCTAATTCAAAGTAAGTGTTACAGGAGAGAAAGGTTATTTGCTCTGTCATTTGCAAAACTTTGTCATAAGTTTAATTTCTCTTTTCTATTTCTTACCTTTTCATCATAGCTGCCAATTGCCAAAAATTGACTGCTGGGACTCCAGGCAATTGATTTTATGCCGAGCGACCATTCATAAGCCCGATACGTGGACAGCAGTCTGCCATCAAGGGAGTACAGCAGTATTTTATACTGAAAAACAAATTGGTTAATTCTCAAGACTAACAATATCATTAAAAGCCCCAGAGGCAAAAACATCCCTGCCAAACCCTCACAGCTCAAAATGCGGCAAGTTAAATACAGAGCTGCCTAGGCATTGTTTAAAATCAGAGTTAAATATATTTTTAGTTATATTGGAAAGAATGACAATATGTACAACTTTTTAATGATTCACATAGACTTGTAAGGACCCTCATTGCCAGTAGAGGTATTATATTTGAAAGTTTTTTAGATTATGTTTGTTAAAAGGCATCACAAAACAAGGTTTCTTCACCTACTGCTTTACACAGAGCAGCTATAAAGGACAGCTTGAACTCTAAGGACATAATGTGCTTTTTCTCCTACCTCCAGACATGTGTCCCACACCGCCAGAACACAGCCATTGGGAGCCCATTCAATCCCAAATAGATCCTGAGTTTCAGTGTCAAAATGCTGCCCCCAAAAGGAAAAGACATAAAATCATTTACAACATTATACTAAAATATACTGCTGCAGCTAGCTTCAAACCAAAGCCTCAATTTTATCCCTATAATTCCCATTACAAAGGTAACAGAAGCTTTTATACTAGCACAAAAGTAGATTTTAAAAATAATATACTATGTTCACTACAACTTTGGTTTCCCTTTCCAGAAGAAAAAAAATGTTAAGGTATTTAAAGGAGCATGCAGGGTACACACGTAGTGTATGCAAACACAGTGGGGAGGAAGGACAACTCTTACCCTCAAGAGTTGCCAGTCACTGCACACGAAGAGGCTGATGAAGTCCTTGCAGTCACGTCGTTCTGCTAAAGCCATATAGCGGCCATCCTTAGTGAAAGCTATTCCTGGCAAGGAGAGGGAAAGTTGATAAAAAATAATAATCATCAAGAGAAAGCGAAGAAGTAACTCTCACTCAAAGAGGAAGCAAAAGGAAAGGAGTTTTTGCTTCACAAAAGACTTGATCACAGATCAACACTTTTAAAAACCTGTCTGCTTCCAGGTATTGGACCCTATTCACTCTTATTGTGCATGTAATACATAATTACCTTTGATACATGAGATATAATTACACATGAACCTCAGGCAATAGGTACTAACTGCAGTTATGGCAGTTTAGACGTGAGATTCCCTTTCAAACCTTTTCATATGCACAGTAATGATAAAAGCCACTCTGGAGTAATGTTTTTTCCTAACTATCCAGCTTCTCTTCCAAGTGCTATAGTTGTTCATTTAAAGTATTAAAGCATCCTACAGAGGAGAATACAACAGAAATCACTACCCTGAGGACAAAAGTTTAAGCAGAAAATTTATGCACCATTTTATGCAAAAGATGGACCTTCAATCAGCATCTAACTAAACCATTTCCCACAGTGTCATTCCGGTGGTTACTAGAGTAAATCCTCCACGCACACACGGCCCCAAGACAACCCGCCCGCAGAGCCTTACCGCAGCTTCCTGCTTCCCTCTGCACCCCCAGAATTTCTTTTCTCTTTGAACCCCCAAAGAATCTTTTGCCTTCTGCCTCCTCCTGCCAAAATTCCTCAGAGATCTCCATTCCATTCCAACCATTTCAACAGTCTACCTGATCCACGTGAATGAGCATATGGGGAGGAAAACATTTCTCCTTTAAAGGGTTTGCCTTGCCATAATGTATTCTCCAGCTGTTCCTGCTGCCTATAATCTAGTGGAGTACCACAAAACTTGGCAGTTTGCTTTGCAGGATCGTCCTTTTACCTGGCCCGTGCAGAACAGGTACGTCAAGCACATGCAATCCTCCTCGCAGCCCAGGGAGAGCAACAAGCAGAGCAGAGCTCAGCGTGGCCCTTGCAGGAGGTGACACCCTGTCCTGACCCCACGCACGCAGCCCTGTGGTCGAGCTAACCTCAGCTGGGGGCTGCAAGAATATATCCTGTTCAGGAACAAGTTCTTCTTCGCTATACATAAGTTTCATTCGCCTTTTTTTGCCATGTTAAATACACCATTCCCTGTTAGATTCAGGATACTTACCCTGCTGACAAGCTTTGGGATACTTGATATAAGATACAGATTTTGTACACAAGGACCACACAGTTATCCGCAGCTGTTGCAAAGAGAAAGACAAGGAAGTATCTGATCTTTTTTAATCTACAAAAAGTAGCAACACAAATCCAAATAAGCTAATTCAACAATGAAAAGTAGAACAGTGTGTTCTGTGCTTTAATTAAGCCTTGCAGCTATTCTATATAGCAGTAACAGGATCCTAAAATAAATAAATAATAATAATCTTTTAGGAATAATCATACATCTTCTCTTCAGAAAGTGATGCTACTTATTCCAAATTAATATCACAGGCACATCACATACCCTAGGGACATATGAGGGGAAGAAAAACAATAGGGCCAACAACCCTTTGTTAATTTAGATTAAAGCTACTGATAGTAGCAGAAATCCAGCTAAACAATTGACCAGTGCGCAATATGCACTTTCAGATGAACACACACATTTTGTCACGGCATCTGGCAAAGAGAGAAGAAATATTTCTTGCATTTATGAATAGATTTGAAGTTGTAGCAATTTAACAACATGATATTCCTTGGGACAAGACTAGTAAGTATGAAAATTTAGAATGTGTCCTTCACTTTTAAAGTGTCTAACAGCCATTTCGCATTTCTCTCCCCTCATAATCTCCACACCTGCAGGTGGTTGCCACATTATATAATTACTGCAAGAACTAGAAAAACGCTGAAATATATGGTATGCAAAGCACTGCGTTAAATATCGTGTTTGGGATATTTGGGGAGGCTCGTGCATCCACACAATATCAAAACTGCAAGTCAGCTGCAAAACAAACCTCTCCCCAGCTCCTCAAGGTCACAGCCTGCATGCTGGAAGCTCTGGGTTGCCATCTGCAGATTATTCGATTAAAAACAAATACTCTCCCTAGCAACAGCAGCCACGAGACACACGTGTATTAATCAACATGTCATGTGAACCTTTGCATTTATATCTGAAGTGAGGATGGATTCCAGTTTTCACATTTTTCGTAGTGTTTCCTATATTTTATTGAACCAAAAGAGAAGTAAGAGACTCTAGGAGAGACAGGTAAGACTATTCTTGCAATGAAAAACCATGATTACAAAACTACCTTTTCCAAAACTACTGAACAGCAATGCTAGTTCTGATTTAATACACGGGTAGAACTCCAGCCCCATCCAACAGGACACCAGCAAACCACCGCCCTGGAGGAGGGTACGCTGCACACTCATCACCCGCAGCGGGGAGAAGAAGTTTCTGCTGCACTTGCTCTGGTTTGGGCTCAACACCAATTTTCTTCTCTGGTGTACCTGGTGCTACGCAACCCTAGAATACCAGTGCAGCATCCTACATATTCCCCACCACCATCTGAGAACTTTATAGACTGCTCACTGCAACAGAACTCGACAAATTGCTTTTCTCTTCTTTTACAAGAGTTTTTGTTCCCTTCCTTTATTTAAGGGATATGAAATCACTGCTAGACATTTTAAACAGGCTCTGGAGGAATCCACGGAAGAGCAACATTAATCAAGCTTTATCACTCCAACTGCTCACTTCCGGACATATAAAAATACAGCATTGTTAGTCTGCTTCTCATGCAATATTTACTTTTAAAATACCAGCACAACGCCTGCTCGCATTCTTCCCCGACAACTGCAGCAGTGACACGCTGCTCGGTCCTATTAACTGCAGCGTTAAATGTCCTCGCTGCTGTTCCTCCCTGGATCAAAACACGCAGTGCACAGAACACATTCTGCAGCCACTTAATGAAAGCTTAGCAACTGCAAGCTTCGAATGCTAAAATTCAGGCCATGTTTTTTCTTGATAAAGGCATTCTGTTTTACAGTTGTGTTACTACTCGGCCTCACAATGCAAACTACATAACGATTCTTTCACTGCTAACAGAAACTGAAACAAAGAAACATAAAATGCTTGGGAAAGAAGAGAAAAGAAAGTAGTAAATCACTGTATGGATTTTAAGAAATTGTATTGCTTGCTTTTCTCATAGCATTTGTGAGAAAGGACCATTTGCTTTTAAAGCTAAAGAAAAAATTGCAGTCAATTAAGCCAGATCCTTTGCTGGTGATCTGAAGGGATGCTTTCTCTTTAGTGCAGATGACTGGATCGAGGGAAGTCGTCCATCCCAAACCCAGATGATAATGGTGTCTGAAAACGTTTCAGCTGTTGTTTTGCAGTGGAAAGACAAACCAAAAACGGAAGCATTTTTAAAATAGCCTAAAAACAGCTGAGAAATAAAAAGTATTTAGATGGTAATGCGATAGTCTCCCGTGCTGGGTTCAGGACTACATCCCGATTTTGACAGCTATAGGCAGGTGCAAGACTGGTGATTTTCACCAGATAAAAACACACTTTTAAACAACCTTCATCTCAAATGACTGTCAACTTTTGTCCCAGACTTGACTGGGTCACAGGGCCTCCTTACATAGCAGTGTCTGTCAGCACCGGACTTCGGAAGATTATTCAGAGCACATTCCTCGACAGAAAGTATTTTTCTGCTAATGTAGCCATTTAGAGTTACTAAGGATTAACTCCAATATACACAGGAACAGTGTTTTTTTTGTTTTTTTTTTTGTTTTTTTTTTTTAATAAAGCTACTCTAATCGAAAGCAGCTCATTAATGCTTTAATTCCCAAAGCAGAGCTAGAGAAAATATAATGTAGATAGTTAATACATCTCCTAAAAGAATTATTACAAGAACATCATTAATAATTTTCAAATTATTTATCACCAAACACCAGAATTATGGGGAAGCAGAAGTTCCTTTTACTATTCTGCTATTTTGTACAGGTTGTCTATTGCAGTAACTAAGTAAAGGTCTTGACGGTTACCTAGACAATTCTCTACTACTGTACATTTTGTAATAACTCAGGAACTCAAAAGCCTATACATTATTACCGACCCACGTGTAATAAGGATGTTCACATCTACAGACTTGTATCGATATTCAGATGCACATAGAGCACTGCTGCTGCTCAAAAGAGAGCCGAGGCCAAATGGATTTTGACAATGCCAGAATTCTCACTCGTGTGTAGTTTCTAACTCAAGATGATTGTGTGTCTCCCTTCTCCCCAAAAATAATAATAATAAAAAAACCAACACTACAGAATTGACCACAAAAACAACTTGACTGCAAGCTAGCAGATGATAAAATAAAAGTGAATGTGGCAGTAACAAGTACAGACTGCTAGAAATAAGGTAGCATAAGCATATCCTTTTAGAAGTTTCTAGTAGTGAGAAGCATTAGTGAGCCTACACTGGAGCTCACATATTGAGCTTAAGAATTACAAGTATGAGTAATTAGCTGGCACTTTTTAAAACCGTCAGACTACCAAAGCCAAACCGAACTGGTGACACGGAGCCTTTAAACCCTCCAGGCAAACCCTGCACTTGATAATGTACATAATACACCAACATTAGGAATCCTGACAGTTTGTCTTGAGCACTGCTCACATCTGTCCCACCAGACTATGGATTTAACATCCTAGCGAGTAAACAACTCCAACATTGGTGTAACCTGGGCAGCTGTCTGACACCGGCTAATTTAGCAACCTGTTTACAGCTGGAAAGAAAACTTATCCTGACACAGATGCCAACTTGGCAAAGGCTTAATGAAATCCTCTAAGGTCAAAGCAAGTTCTGTTGGAGGTAATAAATACTCCCCAGTCCACCCCCACATGCACGTGCCAGAGGAAACTCGCTCGCAGCACACAGCATCTGCCTTCAGTCTGGGCTGCTCAGACTGTAACGCTTCTGCCCAGCCAGCAGACGCGCCTTCCCCGACCTCAGGTTCAACACCGGCCTCATTTTATATATATATTTGTATTTTTTAAATCGCCTTATGAGGATGTGTCGCTGCCATGGGAAAACATGGCTCTAAATTTATCACTCCTTGCAATTCATACTCTAATAGAAGGGGTCTGTGCGCATGGTCCATTTTATAGTCAGAAAAAGTATATCCTAGCCAACATTAAAAAAAAAAAGGAAGAAGAAAATCTTTGCCAGCATTAAATATCCTTGTCAGATAACTCCATCAGACAATTCCACTATACTTGCATCACAAAACAAGCTTCAGTTGTAGGCAAATTTCCTCACAGACTCCTTTGAGTGCATAGGCACTTACAATACAAATCCCAGTCTGCATATGAAAATAGAAAGTTTTGAAGCTTAATATTTGCGTTCAGCATTAGTGAGGGTTGTAGTGCAACAACCTGGCATGTGAAATCCTCTGCAGTTTTGAGCAGACTACATACAGCAAAAAGTTTCCTGTATGTTCTTATATATTTTTGAGTCTTCCTCACTGTGATGAGGAGCATCAGTTATAATCCTAAGACCACAGAACTGAAGATTTAGACTTCCACATGCCTTCCAGCAAGCCAGAGCATCCTCTGTACATATCCGACTGATCTGGATTCTAGAACACAGCTCTTAACCGACAGCCATTCACATGTGTTTAATCTCAACCCTGCAAGTAGTTCAATCAACATCAGTCTGATTATTGTATGTGAAATCCAGTACTTCAGAAAGTCTTTCCAGCACCTGGATAGGTCAATAAGCCCATCACTACGCATTTTAATTCAATAGGCTTTCCTATGTTTTCTTTTCTTTTCTTAAGCTACTGAGGCATTTGATTACTAAAACTACTTTAATGAATGTCAGTTATGCCTAAATCTTTCCCAAAAAGAAAAAAAAAAAATCTTCACTTTAAATCAGAGTATCTCTTGACTACCTTTGCAAAAAGAAAAGAACACTGATAAAACATTGACAAAATAATGTCTAAATTGGAATTAAGCTAAACTACATCTGTGCACTTGGGGAAACTTCCTCTCTGTCTTTACCACCACTACAGCTTTAAGAGCTTTAGGTTATTTTAGGAGGCAAAGGGCAGACAGTAACATCTGAGACTGTCAAGAGCAATCATGACTTCACACTTACATGAAACTCCGTCGTATTGAGAATGTGACGACCATCCGGACTCCAGCACGAAGCCACCAATCCCGCCGAGCCCTCGTCAATCTTGCAGTGCCACTCGGGCTGTTCCAAGGACCAGACCTAGGCAAGGGTGGAGATCAGACAGTCTGCGTTAAAGGGGGAGATCACCAAGACCCCTGCTTACAAACACATCCCACGGCTGAGAAAGCAAGTCCCTGCATCGCACACAAGAGGGAGGAAACCCCTGGAAGCCCGGGGCCATGAAGGACTGGCGCTGGATCCCACTACAAAAGTAAGCTACGCATCTCGGTGCACTAACACAAATTGTAAAATAAATTTTCTTCTGTGCCAAATTACTGAATATTCAATGCTTAAAATAACTCTTCTTTTTTAGTCCATTCAGGAAGTCTGCATGAAATTATTTGCTGCTGAAATAAAAAGCTAAGATGCTTTCCAGTTTTGTTTTAAATGGCTTTCATAAATATTTTCATTCTGTTTGTTCTCAAACTAAGGTTTTTATTGTGGTTTCAAACATAACGGCATGCTGGGTCCTCCTGAAAGCAGCAGCTACTTCAGCCAAAGCACTGGAGTAGCTGTTGCCATTAAGAAGCTCTCAGACCAGGTAGTTTCTCCTCTGTGCTGTCCTTACCTGAACAATCCCTCTCTTGTACATGGCGCACAACACGAAGAGGGAGTCGGACGACCACTCTATGTACTGGATCTGATCCAGGCAAGTGTAGAGCTGCAGAATCTGCAGGGTGTTCGCGTCTCGGATGACCAGGCGGTACTGCACGCACGAGGCCTGGCCGAAAGCAAAAACAAAGCTGCGTCTGGGCACGCACCCCGGATTCCAGAGCCCCGAGCTTCTCCCCGTGACAAGCTGCGGGTTTCAAACGCTACCAGGGCTGTTCGAAAGCCGCGGTACAAGCTGTGCACTCTTGGCTCTCGGTTATTACGCTTGCCCTGGCTAACGGGC
>JAWLRI010000013.1:599837-621040 GCA_034781795.1 Crypturellus tataupa | reverse complement strand
CGCGCGCCGGGCGGCCAATCGAAGCGCGGAGGCGGGCGCCGCGGGGCACGCCGGGAGTCGTAGTCCGCGGAGGGGCGCGCGCGCGCGAGGCGGGAGAGCTGCGAGCGGGGGAGCCGCGGGCAGGCGTGACGTAACGGGCGTGACGTAACGGGCATGACGTAACGAGCGTGCCGTGACGTAACGGGCGTGACGTAATGAGTGTGCCGTGACGTAACAAGCGGTTCTCTTCAGCCCCAATTCCTCACCTCATGTCACCGAGTGCCTGTCGATCGCGATGAGCAGAGCGGACGAGACGTCGTGTGGGGCTGCCCGGCCGCGCAGGTTGCCCATGGCGCGTACCCGCAGCAGGGCGCGAGCCGGGCCGGGGCCAGGCCGTGGAGATGGGAGAGGGAGCGCCGGGATCCGCGGGAGCGCCGGGATCCGCGGCAGGGCGCGCGGACGGCGCCGTTGGAGGGAACGTGCAGGTGGATGACGGGGCGGCCGCGCCGGGCGGGCCGAGCAGCCGTTGTTCACAGCCCTGCGATGTGCTGAAACGTGCTGGAAGGGCCCTGGAAATGTGTCCTCTGCGAAAAGCGGGAAAAGAGGGAAAATTCCCTATCTCCTGCTGCCTCCTCGTGAACGTTGCACACGGTGTGTCCGGGCGGTCGGTGCCTGCAGAGCCGCGATGCACGAGGGATGCGCTCGGCCCTGCTGCCCTTTGGAGGGCGGTCGAAGCAGGAGCAGGGGAACGTGGTGCCCTCGCAGGGCGAGCGAGTCGCTGGGGCCGGTGCAAGTACTGGAGCAGCTCCGTCCCCGCGACGCAGCGACGCAGGTGCGGTGCCCGCCGAGCCTTCCCTCCGCGGCCACGGCCCAGCCGTGCCGGGCTCCGCGCTGCCCCGGAGCCCCGAGGAGGCAGCGGCTCCGGCGGCTTAATTCCCCGGCACGCCTGGCTGAGCACTCCCCACCCCCTCGCGCTGCCCTGCGTTCCAGGAAGGAGCGCGCGGCCCCGGCCGCACTTTTCACACAGCTTTCGGCAGCTCCAATGTCATTGCCTAGGCGACCGGGACGCTACTCGATCGCCGCGCAGTCAATAACGCCGATCCGCGAGGCCGGGCCGCTGCTGCCCGCGGGAGAGCTCCGGGGGAACTCGGGCAGCTGGAGCAGGTAGGAGCATCAGGACAAAAGGAACCCCGTGCTCCTTGCGCGGGGCTTGCTCGGCACAGAGCGTCCCCGTTGCTGATGGTGCGGCTGGAAGGGGATCTGTGTGGGCTTTGCTCTGCAGGGTAGCTGCAGCGTATAAACGGATCTTGAAAAGTTTGGTCCCAAGCGCCTTAGATGCAGTTACGGCACTTGGGGAAGGAAAACCAGCAAAGCTTTGAATGGAAGAGCAGGGATGGGGGTAGACGGGACGCTGTGGGGTTCTGCCCTCGCCGGGCTCGGCGGAGGCAGCTCTGCTCAGAGCTGATGCCCAGCTCGTAGCTGGAGGAACGGGGTTAGTCTTTGAGCCTTCCGCCCCAGCACAAAGCTGCTGGTGCCTTGTCCTGCCCGTTGAGCCCTCTATCCATCAGCGGCTTCGTGCCCTCCCTCCCCGCTCCCGTTTCTGTGTGCGCGGCCATCCCCAGGAAGCCCCGATGGGGTGCTCGGTGCTGAGGCTGCCTCGCTCTGCGAGGGGCTCAGGGCAGCTCAGCTCCTAGGCATCCTCTCCCAACAGGGCTGCAGCCTCCAGCTCTGCCTGCGGTACCCGTTACTGTGCAGAACCTTCCCTTACCGAGGAGAGAAGGGACCTGGATTTATAGTAATTCCAAGAATATGTTCTGAGGCTGTGGTCAGAACGCAAACCATGAGTCTCATGCTTGGGTATATACTGGTTCACTTGCTGCTTGTCTCATTTTCTGTCTTACAACAGTTCTCATGGATCTCAGTGTGTGCTTTTTATTTCCCTCATAATCCACACACTGAGTATAGTATACTGAATAGTAGTCCCCAGCCTTGGGGAATACTATTTACAAAAATTTGGGGGTTCTTTATGGTCTTAGATGCTGTGCTGTCAGACTCACCGTCACTCCTGAGATAACGGTAATGAAATGATCACTGCATCACTAAGGGCCCTGGCAGTACTGCCAGCCCAAGCTCTGCTTTGTGCTGCACAGCTTAGGAGGGTAAATGTGAGAAGACACCTGCCTGGCTTTGCAAACACCCCTAGTGCTTCTGAAAGCACCAGGGATGAGAAAGGGAACTTCCAAAACGCCCTTAAAATATTCAGATTTTTTTTTTTCTTCTGAAAACGAGCGCAGCCACGTGGTTAGAGTGGTGTCACCCATCATGACCACGCAGCACAGGGCGGTGCTGAGGTGCTTTCTCTGCTGAAGGGACGGGCCAGGCTCGTCCTGGAAGCTGCCCACGTCCTGGGCCAAGGAACCCAGCATGGAACCCGGGTAAGGCACCAGCACCGCTTGGCTGCAGCTCGGAGCCTTTCCTCCTTCCAAAACTGCTGTTTACGTCCTTGGATTTCTCTGCCTTTTACGCACGGGATGGCGAGGGACGGGAGGAAATGACACTTTCACAAGATGGTTACTCTGCAGCTAGACCGGGGGGCAGCGAGTGCTCTGCTGCTTTGGCAAACCTTCCCGGAGGGGCATCTCTAGGTGCTGCATCTCAGAGGCAGCAGAACCAGAACGTGGATCAACGTTGTTGGGGCCGCCCTCCTGCTTTCGTTTTAACTTCTTCAGTCATTTCAGCCTCTCGTGAGCCCATCCGGTCTCCAGCTGAGTCACAGAGCGCTCGGAGTGAAAGACCCCGAGCCGGGGGACCCGTGGGTGCCACGACGAGCCGGGGGAGCCGTGGATGCCAGAGCGGCTGCCCTCGGCGTGGTGGGCCCGGATCGGAAAGCAGGAAGTTTTCAGGCTTTCAGTATTAGGTGCTGGTACTGAGTTGAACATAGATGCTGGCACTTGGCGCGTGGGTAAAAGCAGCAGCCAGACCACGGCGGCGCGGCTGCGTGTTAGCGAGTGCGTCGGCACATCCCGTCGCCTCGGAGCGGGCGAGGAGGAGGATGGCCGTGGCCCGGCGCCGAGCCCGGGGAGACGGCACAGCCTCTAAGATGGCTGCGTCCCGGCGTGCCACAAAATGGAACTCCGGGCTCTGAATCGCTCTTCCCGGAGCGGGAGAGGCGACGGCCGCGCAGGGAAGGCCGAAGCGTGGCGGGTGCTTCTGCGTGGCTCGAAGGAGACCCCGGCACGGCGGGGCTCTGGGCGGCTCGCGGTGCTCGAGCGCGGTGTTGACGCAGGCGGCACGCGCGGCCGCTGGCTCCATGCTCTGCAGAGAAGTGGCCGTTGTGGCTAACAGCAAGGCCTAGAAGAGACTGGTGCTGCCTCAAGTGCCCCCTGCGCTCTGCCTTTGCTGGGTAACTCCAGGCTCCTGAACAGTTATAACTGCCTTTGCAGGGCTATAGAGTCCTTAGAATCTATACAGAGAGTTTTGCAAAGCAGGATCTAAACTGCTCGACAGAGTCCGTAGCTGGCTGCATGCTGCTGCCCCTCGTGTGCGTTCCTGGTGGGTTCCTCCGTGGAGGGGCTCTGCAGACCCCGTTGACCACAGGCAAGAGGAGCAGGGAGCCTGAAGGGCTCTGCACTTACAGCTAGGCAGGAGATTCAGGAGGCTTTGGATAGAGAATTCCCTTCCCCAGAGATCTCCAGGGCACTCTGGTTGGACCAAGGATGTCTTTTATTTTGCTGTGGGATTATTTTTGTCCCCTAACTTCAGGGGCTTGGTTCTGTTCAGCAGCCTGGTACTCACCACCTTGTTACTGCTGCACTTAACCGGGAAGCTGAAGCCCTTTTCTGCACCTGCTTCAAAGTAATCACCAGGAAGAACTGTGCGAAGACAACCCTGGGGTCGGGGGAGCTGCTTGCAGCTCTGCTGACCGCTCTGCTAAGCGGACTAGAAGCCTCTTAAGTGGGAAGCTGGAGCTCCGGGTCGAGGAGCTGGGTGGGAGCTTCCCCGACCGCCTCGAAGACTCCCCAGCTCCCAGTCAGCTCTGGCCGCCGAGAGGCCGGGGTCCATTGGAAAGGAGGAGGGAATTGATACCCGCTGGTGCGGTGCCGTAACAGGGCATTTGCAACCTGCTTCGTCGTGAACCCAGCTTAGTGCAGCTGAGTAAGCATTTTGCAGGAATAGAAGAGTATAAACACAATATTAAACGATCTACTTTCTTCCCTTGCAGAATGGACAATCCCCCCTGCATATCCAGGTTGGAAAGCCTCCAGGAAGAAAGAGACTTTTTGTTTGTGCTCCTGCAATGTTAACCTTGCTTTTTTCTTTACTCCTAGAGCGGTCTATCCTTTGTCAGACTCCCCCTCTGTGAAGATGTCTCAGTCATCTCCAGCTGATGAAGGCACCACGTTTGAACACCTCTGGAGCACGCTGTAAGTGGCATTTGAACATTTTTGTTAAGAGTGTTTTGAGGTAGAAATGGTTCTTTGTTGTGTAGTTTATAGCAGCAGATATTTATATGACCTGAGAGGAGGCATTTCTTTCATATGCTCTAGTTCTCACATATTCATTCTTCAAAGCCAGAATTTTACTCCAGGCTCAGATATCTGCCAAATATCTGGACCGTTTCATCTGCCAAAATCCTTTTTCTCAGTGATGGTAGATAGTTCAAAGACTGGAGTTTGCATTTGCAGAAAGCTGGGCACCACAAATGGTATTCCCGGGTTTTAGAAGCTGCTTCTGAAAGAAGAGCTGCACAAAGGCCAGCATTTCTGATGTGCACTGCAAATACAAAGCAGTGCTGTGAGCATTGCAGCAAGTTACCACAGCACGGCAGTCTTTCTTGCACGTCAAAGATCAGTATCAGGGCACACTTCCTCTTGCTCGAGGAAGCAAAGGTGTTTGGAGAACGTGATCAGAAAAGCCTCAAAAGGAGCTGGGAAGAGGAAGCACTGACTCGTCTTTGCTGAGCGAGGAGCAGTTGAGCTGTGTCCTCCTTCCTGGGTCCCCCCAAAGTACCCTTGCACCCAACACCGACCCACTGGGCTGGGGACTGACAAACGGGGCCACTTTTCCCAAATACGGCTCTTGGATCTGCATGGTACCACATGGCTCAGAGCCTAGGTCCTTCCATAGGCACCGTGGCCCAGGATGGATGGAGATGGTCTCAAGGCTGAACAAAGGTCCTCTCTATTGATGGGTAGGAGGAGGCAAGAGATGCTGGGACCAAGCCTGGGGGGATGCTCTGTCCCCACTCATGACATCAAGCAGCTTGCTAGCTGCTTAATTAAAGTGTCCGATTTCAAAAAAATAAGCATTTTCCTATCACACTGGGACTTTTGCAGCTGTTCAGGCCTTTGAACTGACAGTAACCAAACAAGGAATGAGGGCTGCCCTTCACTTCTTCGTCTCTTGTCTGCGTATAGCTCAAGATGATAGGCCAGAGTAGCCAGATAGAAAAAGCCTTCCCGAGTGTCTCTTCATCCATAAGGGAAGAGTTTGCCTGCTCCGCCATGTGACAAGAAAAGCAAAGGATGGAAGGAGAGTGGAGAGCAAGGCAAGGTTCAAGGACACCACAAGTTCTTGGGTGTTATTGGTGCAGGCTGTTAGAGAGCTGGAAAACTGACTGCCACTGTTTTTGCAGGGAACCAGACAGCACCTACTTCGACCTCCCTCCAGCCAATCCCACAGGCAGCCACGAGGTCCCCAGCCGCACAGAGGTCTCCATGGACGTCTTCCAGATGAGAAGCATGAACGACTCCGTTATGGTGAGTAGCCCCAGGTTGCAAAAAAAGGGTTACATCAAAACCAAACTTTTCCTCTGGGTGGATTAGGTGGCTTTAGAGTAGGAAACAGAACACCTGCTGGTCCACAAACCAAACAAATTCACTAGAGGTGATTTTGTTTGTTTTGTTTTGTTTGCAGAGTTACTGCAGTTTGTTCAGTGGCTGATATTCTGAAATAAATGACTGTATTGCATTTTTGCAGCCATGCAGTACAGTGATCAGGAAAACAGTATCTGCTTATTAATTGATTTTACTGGAGCACCTTTCTGTTTCAGATGATCATGTATCTGGGCAGCCCAGCAAGACAGGCAGCAAACAACTAAGCCGAGATTATAAAAATCCCACTTTTGCTGAGCGTGGCTGTGACGTGGTGCTCTGTCACATGCAGTTGCAGTGTTGGCCGGCCAGGTTTGAACAGTGCCAGAGTAACCCCTCAATGAAATACTCCATGCATGGCAGAGGCAGCTGACCTCTCCGTTCTCCATGTCAATCCAAACAGCAACGTGTAGCAGTCACAGGGAACGCTCTGTGGTGAGGGGAGCCGGGCTGTCCTGGGCCGAGTCCGGCCGCCAGCGCGGTGGCCATGCTGGCAGGGGCAGGGTGGCTGTGGCTGCAAGCCCCAAGGCCAGGCAGATGCCTGGTCACTCGCAGAGCAGCGGGGTGGCAGTGCTGTGCTCCCTGGCATCCTGACTTCCCCCTGCTTTTGCTCTGCACACCAGCGCGCTCGGAGGGGCTGACAGTCCCTTCCAGGTCACACTGGGTTTAGCTCGCACGGATAAGGAGAGCTCAGCCTCGTTCCTTCTCCTTCACTGCCTGCCTGGTTCTCGCTTCAGCCGCTGTGCCTGGGTCCAGAGCCACACAGGTAGCACTGCTCTCTGCAGGACCCTGGGGACCTCTTGTTATCGTACAACAGTCACCCATGAGACCTGATTTGTTGGGATTCAAACACATTGTGCCATCTGCTCCTGCCCGCGAGGTGTGCACAGACTGCAGGGGCTTTTCTGGAGCTGCTGGTGGGAGAGCGCGTTACTGTGTGAACACTTCCCCCAGCAGCGGGGCCTCCCGGGAACAGCCCTCCTTCAGCACGAGGCCATCCTGGCCATTCACAAATTCCCTCCACAAGGCTCCTGTTTCCCTCCCTGCCAGTCTGCAGCCCCTCCCCCTGCTCCTTTTCCCTCGCTTTCTGCCTCTTTCCCTCCTTTCCCGGCCTTTGTCTGCACTGGGCAGGAGGAGCAGCCGGGGCTGTGCTGGCTGCAGAGCTGCCCCTGTGCCGAGCGTGCAGGTGCCTCTCCTGCCCTTCCTGTAAGCCAAGCCGGGCTCCATGCGCCCGTGCCAGGCTGCGGAGCTGCAGCCGTCCTCGCCGAGAGCAGCTGAGCGCAGAGCCAGCCCAGGGCACTTGCTCCAAGTGCCAGCAGTAAATATTTATATTGGCCTGGCCACGCTAGTAAACGCTGTGCTGCTGAGCTCAGAGCGAGGCGAGTCCAGCTCTCGTTACCTGTCATCACCAAAACGTGCAGCACTCCGATGCATAAAAATAAATGCACAGATAACGTGACCCGGCGGCTCGCACGGCGGTCGAGGCTCAGCTCAGACGTGGCTGCTGCCCCTTTGCACACAGGTCCACACCTGCACGCTCGCCTGGAGACACTCGCTCCGTCTTTGCAAATGGGATGAGCCATTCTCTGAGCTGCTTACCTGTCTCAGGGAGTGACCTCCACAATGAAACCTAACCAACATAAAAAGCACTCACTCATCAGTAAAAATTGAGAGGAAACTTGGCTGGCTATAGGCAGGGGGCTCTTTGCTAGAACTGATGGATCCTCCTGCTTGCAAACTCTTGGGGTGGTTTTGGCCCGAGGTGTTGAAGTATGCTCTGTCGTTATCGTTGTTCAGGTGTAGAAGGCATTCGTTAGAGGAGCTCTGCGGGCACCTGGCTGCCAGCCACGGCAGGAGGCTAATTGTGACGTTAAGGCACCCGCAGGAGAGGTCCCTAAGCCCATCCCGTGGCAGAGCTCCGCGTTCTCGCTCCGCTGTGGCTCAGCACAGGGATGCGACACGGGAAAAGCTCCCTGCCAACAGGCAGGACCAACCACTCCAGGGCTGCAGACAGCAGTGTGTGTCAAACGAGCCCCGGGATGGCCCAGCCAGCTGCTCTGTGAACATCCCGGCTTCCCACACTCAGGTCATTCCAGCAAGAACTTTAAATCCAATGAAATAACATGACATGATAGGGAAGACAAAAGCATTTTCCAGTGGCCACGAAGCATTTGTGTCTCAACTAGTTGTTCCCTTGCTCCAAACCTCCAAGAAGGTCCTTGATAGGCAGTGTGCCTTCCCCGCTGAGTCCGTTCCTGTTGGATCAGTGGATCAACCAGGATCGGTGTAGCTTGGCCCGCAGCCCTGGTCCCACTCTGGGGCATTTTTATCCGTGTGTCCTCCAGGAGCATTTGAGCCGAAGGGAGTCGGGGGCCGCGGGGCTGTCCGCGTGCTCTAATGCAGCTGATGTGCCACCAAAATGCAGCAGAGAGAAGAGCCAGGGCCCAGGCTGGGCTGGACGGAGAGCCCAGAGGATGCTTATTTCAGCATTGCCAAGTGCACCGCTCAGCACAGACGTTCCCGCTGGGCCCGGCTGCCGTGCGAGGGGGCTGCACGCTGCGGGCTCAGGCCGTGCGGAGCGGGACCCCCGCACTCCCCTCGGCGCCGCATGGTGCAGCCCGGCCAGCGCTGGGCAAGCTGGGGCCTGCCCCGCGTTTTGCAGTCGTCAGAAAGGGGTGGGCCCAGTTTTGTTGTTGGATGCAGCGAGTTGACAGAACTAAGGGAGATGAAAAAAGCAAAAAAGCCAACAAACGGCACACACGGAGCCGGTGCAGCATCCCTGGCGCTGCCGCTGCCCGGCCCTGCTCCTCGTGGTCCAGTGTTTCATGCTCCCCAAAACCCGCTGATTTCCTCCATCTCCCCCTGACCCCATGACTCCGGTGGTGGGAAAGTTCCCCGTTATCTATAAATTCCAAGAAGACTAAAATGCTGTACATTAGCGACCCAATGCAGCATTATACCACGGTAGGTGCTACTTTTTATTCATGGGGTTTGCCTGGTTATTTCCTATTTGGGCTTGTCCTCTGCTGCCGAAGAAAAGGCTCGACAAAGATGCATGTTCTCATTGTGTTTTCTGAGCTCTTATCCCCATTGCTGCTCCAGAAGTGTCAGGTGTGCAAAGCAGGGCTGCTTTGGGAAGGGCAGTGGATTTCCAGGAAGGGCTGAGCAGGCAGGAATCCTCCCTCTGCGCCGTCAGATGCACCAGGGATGTGGTGCTCTTTGGGCACCAGGAGGCAACCTGTGTGTTCTGAAAGATAAAGCGTGTCCGGGTGGGATGGTTGCAGCTGTGGGGCTTGGTTAATAGCTCCTGGTTTGTGTGAATCGTGTTGTGCTTTGCAAGAGTCTCCAATGTGGTTTAAATCTTCGGGGTAAATGGTTGTGGGCACGGGCTGCCTCACCCGTCGTGGGTACAAACTGTTGTGTCCAGTGGGGAAACCAGACTCAAAGACACTTCTTCCTTTTCCATGTCCTTAAAAATAACAAAGCTGCTTTCCTTGGGGTGCTTTTCTTTTTTTATTCATTGGTAAAAAAAATAGATGTAGAGATAGACATAGTCACAGGTATGAATAGAAAGGTGTGCTCTACTTCATGACCGTAAATTGCTTAATTTCTCCTTTTTGTCTTATGTGTGTGATGCAAAACACATATGTACGGGTGGTGCTGCAGTGCTGCTCCTTGCAGTATCCCTGCTGCAGTCTTGTGAATGCACACACTCCTATACAAACATGTGAACAAATGCATGTATTTATGTGTGTGCACATGAACACTCATGTGCAGGATTTCTCTTTTAAATGAAAGGTTCCAAAATGCTGTCAGTCCTAAAAAACAAGTTAGTAACTATACCTGACTTGGAAAAAAATATATATATTTGTCTATCTATCTATCTGTTCATATATATATATACATATATATATTTGAGGGTTTTGCCTTTGGCTTTGTAGCTGATCTATTCTATTACCAGAGTGAAGCTGACTGCCTATAAAACTGTTAAAGATGCAAAAAACCTGTATGAACTGGAGTTAGAAAAGGCTGAGGGAAATATTTCCCGCCGATCCGCGGGCTGGTTCTGTCACCTGTGCAGAGTCCCAGCATCAGCAGGTCAGGAGAATGCGGTTCATGCAGCCCAGGTGAGAGCTGTTCCAGGAACAAAGCGCCCGCTCGTGCTGCGTTCGCTCTGTGCCCAGGGAGGCTCCCGGACGAGCGTGTCCGTGCGGATGCGGTGGCAGTGCTGAAAACCAAGTTGTTTCTCATCGATTTGAAAAATTATTCCTGAAGAAATGTCCTGTTTTGATACAGGCCGTTTTTCACAGGCGTTCCCTGCAGGTCCTTTAGCTGTCCTGGCCATCACGGGAGGAGGCAGCAGCGCACTCTTGATACTGCTGCGTGGGTGGTTTGCACCGGCAGGTAACTGGCCTGCCCCAAGGGAAAGCTCCTTTCCTTCTGCAAGGGAAAGGTCCTTTCCTTCCCCAAGGGAAAACTCCTTTCCCTCCCCAAGGGAAAGCTCCTTTCCCTCCATTGTGCTGGGTGCTCCGCGTGGCGGCTCCGTGCGCCCCAGCGGGCTCCCCGCTGCCAGCTCTGCGCTGCCCTTTCCTCCTGCGTGGCCACAGCGGCCACATGCACCCCAGCATCTGTTTGCCCAAGTCTCTTGTACCCTTCTCTCCAAGTAAATTCTGGAATTGTGGAAAAACCGTTTCTCTCTGGCGAGGCTATTTATAGAGCGGTGAGAGGGAATAGAGGGGTTTATGCACATGTTTTAGGGGAGAAGTGGCTGTATTTGTGAAAGCAAGTCGGATCTTGTTCAGCATTCCTCCGCTTAGTCACGGACTCCAACGACCTTGTGAGATGCAGGCAGCAGGAGGGCTCTCCTGGGAAGGAGGATGGTGTTAACGCACTGTGTGTTACTGTACCCGGTCGGGTGAGGTTTGCATCCCAAGTTAAAACACGTCCCCGATTCCGGAGCCGGGAGCGTCGCGGCTCTGGAGCTGGGAGCGCTGGGGCTGCAATGACACGAAGGGAGCCCCGTTGCAGCCGGAGCAGCGGCACAAGGGCGTCCCCTTGGTGCGTGGTAACCAGCAGAGCTGCCCGTGGCCTTTCCAGGATGCTGCACCCTGAAAAATGCCTGAAAAACCCTCCAGCAGCCCTGGAACTGCAGGATGCTGGAAAAAAAACCATGCTACCTGCTATGAGAGCAAGTAGCTTGCTTGAGAAGCAGCTAAATGTTTTTTTTTTTTTTTTTTTTTTTTTTTTTTAATTTTAGTATTAGTTTATTTCTCCCCCAGGACAAAATGGATTTTGTGTCAGATTTCCAGGTGAAAGATGAAGTCTGTTTTAGCCACGATGCTTTTGAGCACCGCTTTTCCTAGGCTGTGCCTGTGTCTAAGCACGAGTTGCCAGCCCGCCCCGGGAATAGCAGGCGATGGAGGTGCAGCCGGGAGCCGAGCAGCCCCGGGCAGGTGGGAGCCGGGTGCAGGGAGCTGGGTTCACCCAGGCCGTGGCCCAGCGGGCGGCAGCGCTGCCCTGCGCTCGCAGCATCGGGTTGTCCGGGTGGAGGATGCGCAGGGCAAACGCCCGGCTCCAAAGGAGCTGCCCGAAGAGCCGCCGGCAAAGCCCTGCCCTGGGGAAAGGGGATCTGCACCCCGGCCAGCGCAGAGCCCAGCTGGGCACTGCTCTCTGGAGCAGGGGCAGGAGCCCGTGGCTGCTGCGCGGCGGGAGCGGGCGCTGCGGTGCAGCTCTGCCCTCGTCCGGCGCTGCCGCGCCGCTGGGATGCGAGTGCTCCCGCAGGAAGAGCTGCCCTGCCGCTGGAGCTGCTGCGCTGCAGAGGGAGAGCCAGCCTCGCCCGCCGTGTGTCCTTGTGCAGACGTTGTCCGGGCACTCAGCAGCGTCCTCAGTGTGGGATGGTGATCACCATTTCCCGCTCGGGTCAGCAGGACCCTTCCCACATCTTAGCAATTCACGGAAAATACATGTCTGTTCCCAACAACAAGCCAACCCCCCGCTACTAAAAGTGGTGTTTTGCGTGGTCCAGGGCTCTAGAAATGCAAGAGCCTTGGCGTCTCGCTGCCTTCACAAGGATGGAGCTGATAAAAGGGGATGATTTACATGTATTAAGTTTATCCTTTGCACAAGTGGTGACCTGTTTAAGAAGCAAACCAACCCAGAACAACTATTTTGGTTGACTTCCCAGCACGCTGCCCCTTTAAGGGAGCTGTAACAGGACACCTGAAGTCCTGAAGAAGTGTAGCTGAGGTTTCCATGTCTCTAAACTGGCTGGTGTTTTCTTTTTTTCCCTCCTCCCCTTTTCCCTTCCTCCAGTCCCAGTTTAATTTGCTGAACAACAGCATGGATCAGAGCATCGGCAGCAGAGCAGCCTCCACCAGCCCCTACAGCTCCGAGCACACCTCCAATGTCCCAACGCATTCACCCTACTCGCAGCCCAGCTCTACCTTCGACGCCATGTCCCCAGCTCCCGTCATCCCCTCCAACACTGACTACCCCGGTCCCCACCACTTTGAGGTGACTTTCCAGCAATCCAGCACGGCCAAGTCAGCCACTTGGACAGTAAGTTGCATGTGTTCTTGCCTTCACTAAAGAGAAGTTTTCTAGCGCTGTGAATGTTCTCAGTGGATCCGCCGCGAGCACGTGAATGCGTTGGTGTCGGTTTGCGGAGGGATGCGCAGGACACGCCGTGCGCGGCCGCTGCTGCAGGATCAGCTGCCAGACGCGTGGGTTTTGTGCAGCCGCAGCCTGGCAGGGGGTTCTGACATCCGGGCAGGCAGAGTTTGACCTAGGAAAGCAGAATATGCAGCAGTCATCAATGCTTACACTGGAGGTTTTAATTTTTTTCCAAATCGGAAAGTGCAGTCATTGGAATATGACCCCGGGTCAGGAATTCCCTAAACTGTAGGTAAATCCCCCTGAAAATTACAAAGTTGGAATAATGTACGGAGAGAATGACCTGCCTTGTCTCATAGTTTTTCCCTAAGTGCTGGCCAGCAGCCGCTGTCAGAGATGGGCTTGCGGGACCTTTGCTCTGGCCTCCCGGAGCTGTTCTTTGCTTTGCCTCAAATTCTGGCTTTTCTGGCTTTTTGTTTATAATCCTGTTTCATTTCACGTATCAGAAGAATGACTTAATGTCTAGAAGCCACAGCAAAACAGTGAGGAGATTTGAGTCACAGATGCCTCCCTGCACAGCATCCTGCCCCGGGAGATACGAGCCCAGCAGCTGGGTGCTCCAAGGTGGATCCTGCTGCATGTCCTAAAGGCAGGCAGAGTCTCTGGGCAGAACAAGAGACTCGGGATTACCTGGAGAATACAACAGTTCTTTCCCTTTTTTTTTTTTTTTTTTTTTTAATGGGCAAAGAATCTAAAGTCACATCCTGGCTTTTGTGTTCATATAAAGCCACTGCTATATATATATATTTTTTAGAGAGCATTTGCAGTGTTATTTCAGGCATTTCTGCTGTAGATATTTCTTTGGCAGTGAAGTGTGCACCTCAAAGCCTCCTCACGCGGCCCCTGCAGACCCCCTTGGGCTTCTGCCACCCCAGTAGCTGGGAGCTCTCTGCTGTTCACACCCCAGAAGGACTTTTCTCCCCTGGGAAATGTTAGCGGAGACCAAGGGCTGTGGTGAGACAGCTGGCACAGGGAGGCAGCGCTGGGGTTTCCTGGCAGCCTGAGATTCACCATTATCACTAAACGGGCAGCGCAGAGCAGGAGCGATATAGCAGCCCACGGTGTGATAATGACTTTTATTTCTGGAAGCTGATGTGTTTAATTGCCAAGAAAGTCCTTTTCACCGTAGCCAGAAGGCACCTTTGGATGCTGGTGTGCAGCAGCCCCAACGGCGGGGCTGCTTGCTGGTTGCTGCTGTGGGCAGCAGTGGAGACTGTGCGGCCAGGTGTGTGCAAGAGGCAGGACGTCCCGCTGGAACCGCTGGGACAGAGCTGGCTGTCACGAGTAAGGTCCGGAGGAGACGGCTGTGCTCGTCCGCGGTGGTTCTGGAAACCAGAAACATTGAGTGGAAACAAACCGCTCGCTCGTGCGCTGGGTCTGGTTCTGGCTGTCCTGACGTGGGAGGAAGAGGCTGGGCAGTGTCCCGCGGTCTCGCGCTTGCCGCTGTCGCTCGCTGGAAGCGCTCGGGATGGTTTGTGATGGAGAGGAGCTGCAGGCTGCGCTGCCGCCTCATCCGAGAGCACAGCCAGGCTGGGAGCTGCAGGATCCCGCAGGATCCCTCTCGAACAGCATCTGCTCACTGCTTTGACAAGTACCCTCTTTCCTCACCTTTATTTAGCAGTAAGGACATTCCTTCCCCTTACCCAGATGATGAACTTTGCAACCGCAGCGAGTAAATCAGAAAAGCCGAGTAAATCAGAAGACCAGCAAGGGATGGAGCAGCAAGATGCTTCCCAAGCCGTGTCCCCATGATGAGCAGGGCGGTGACTGCACCGCTCCCTCGCTGGAGCCATCCTCTGGGCGCCCGCTGTCCTGCTGCTGCCTGTGTCCGCCTGGAAATGCCGGGCGGCTCCTGGGACAGGCGGGTGCTATAGCCGGGAGCAGAGGCTCAGCACGTTCTTGTTCTGCTGGTGAACCCTGCACGGGTCATCACCCACACGGCACCAACTGCAGCCTGAAACCTTCTCCTGAGCCTATGTTGCTCCACATACAAGGAGCAACTGGTTAGATTTGGTGGAAGAAAGCAATTCCCTTCTGCTGTGGCAAAGCAGTAACCAGGGACCTGGGACCAGGGACCTCGGGCCGGGCTCAGCTCGAGGCAGCCCTGCGCAGCGAAGGAGAGTGAATTGCCAGACGCTTGGAGGTGACTGCACCAAGCAGGACCATCCTGCATGGTGACAGTCACTCCAACCTCTCCTGCTTGACAACTGTGGAACTCGCTGTGTTCTGCTGGAAGACAGGGCTGCCTCCCTTCCCTTCGGCTTGAATCCAAACACGGTATTACCCAGCTAGGACCCGCACCCAAGAGTGTGTATCTGCCTGCAGGAAAGAGCCAGGGTAGCCAAAAGAGCCCAATCTGATAAAGTAATGTAGATATTTGATGCTCTCAGATCCAGAGCAAAGCTGAAGGGAACATAGTTAAACATAAAGAAGGACTGGGAGCTGTTTAATGTTGCATTATGTACTGAAGAAAACAGTATTGCACCATTAAAAATTAAAACTGCTACATTTAAAAATCTGTCATGGTTAAGAGGGGAACGAATTCAGCAAAAAAAAAAATCATGTAATATACTGTCAAGTCAGCCAATATCTAAATAATGATATATGTGTGCAGTATGATTTGGTATATAAATAATGCCAGTGCATATGGTAATGCGGATGTACAAGTCAGAATGGGAAATACAGGCCCTTGGCAAGGAAAGCTGAAAGTTATGGTCAGCGGGGCTAAACCCAGCAATGCTGCAGCCTTCGGCAAGGGCAGCTGCAGAGCCCATCCTGGTGCAGCAGACACGAGCGATTCCGTTCGGCATTTTGAACGAAACGACAATAAAAAATACTTCCAGTTTCATCCGTAGCTGAGGAAGCCCCATGGCTTTTACGTAGTTGAAGGATAACTACACCGAATACCCTGCAGCAGGAACACCGAGGGGGTTCATGGTGGGTTCCCCTGAGTCAGTCTGGCCGTGTGAGAGCGCCGGGAGCCTCCAGGCTGAGGGGAGGCTGCGCCACATCAGGAGGTCTGTGGGGCTCTTAGGATCCGGGTGAAGAGCTGAGTGGGATGTGTAGGCAGTACCAACCCACATAATGCCTGGAAATAACCTGGTCAAACTCTTTGGCATCATTCTTAGATACAGCCATAAGCCTTGGTTATAAAAGCATGCAACTAACCTAACAGACTCACCTTTTTTCATGATTTTAATTGAATTGCTCTGGATACTCCAAAGAGGAGAGTCAGTATTATCCACACTCAGGATAGCACAGTTCACAGCTGGAAAAGGAGATGCAGCCGGGAATCACATCCCATATACAGAAGAATGCTCCCTGGTCCCACGGGACCCTCTTGGACTTCCTGCTGTGCAGTGCTATTCGCCATAGTCTGGAAAATCTATGAATTAATTGTTGGTAAAGTCTGCAGGCCAATCATAAGATTGTAAATAGTGTTGGAGACAGCTCAGCCTCCCCACGGGTGCAGGCAGCACAGCAGAGGCGATAAGAACATGGGTCGGTCCCGCATTCAGGAGAGGAGACTATGAAGGAGCCTGGGGCGCCTGGCCAAAGAGCCTTGTGGCCACGAGCTGCCCGCGCAGTGCAGCAGCAGGAGTCCAGGCAGGAGAGCTGGGGAGGCAGTTTACCCACGACTGTGTCATTACGGAGACCACTGCCTTGGAGAACGCAGCGCTTGTGTCCACCCTTCACAAGTATGTTGACAAAATAGGAAAGATTGGAGGGGGAGATCCAAAGAAGATGAAAGATTTGGAGCTCATGCCTTGTAGGGAGATACCAAAGGACCTCGGTGTATTTGAGCTCTGCAAAGAAAGAGTAAGAGCGGCTTGATACAGTCTGCAAATACCTACCTAGGAGATGATTTCTGATAGCAGACAGCTCTTTAATCTAATAGAAGAAGACATAATGAGATGCAGTGCTTGGAAGCTGCAGCCAGGCAAATTCAGACTAGAAACAAGGTGGATTTTTTTTAACAGGGTAATTAGCCATAGGAACAATTTACCAAGGAATGCGGTGGATTCTCCAGCTCCTGAAGTATTTAGATGAGGAGTCGACATATCTTTCTAACAGATAAGCTTTACTCAAGCAGATACTGTTGGCTTGAAGCAGTGCTAGTAAGCAGGGTCTTAGGCCTGCTGTGAAAGAAATCAAACCAGAGGGTCAGGATTTGTTTTTTTCTAGCCTTAAAAATGGTGGATTTCTAAAATTGTGAAACAGTGAGATGGAGAAGGGATGAAGACCTGAGCACAGATTTGGGCCTTGCACGTGCCAGGAACGGTTCCTTTCTGTGGAAAGCTTCCAGGTGCCGGTGGGTGCGATGGGATTCCCGAGCCTGAGCTGCGCTCTGACCCCCACAAACTTCACACCAAAGCGGAGCTCTCGGTCCCGCTCTGTTCTCTCTGTGGCCTGCAAGGCTGCAGCCGCTTTCGCTTTTTCATTTTTAATGGTTTTGTTCTCAGCAGAGCGCTCTGAGCCGGAGCAGACGCCATGCACAAGGTTTTCCCCGCGCAGCAGCAGCCCCTGCGGCAGGCGGCTCCGCGGGGCCGGCGCGGGAGCTGCGGCTCTGCAAGACGGGGCACGCCGGCCGCCCGCCCGCTTGCTGGGCGCTCCCGGCCCCGCGCCGCCCGGCGCTGCCCGTGCACGCTCGAGCGGGAGCCGCTCGTGGCTGTTTTCTCGCCGCAGCCCCTCGCCGCGCTGGCCAGCTGGTAACTGATAGATAATTAGTATTTTTCTCAAGTCTGGTTTGAGGCGGGTCCGCGCGCTCTCCCTTCTCAGAGGCTACCGCGTGGCCGAGGCCAGCAGAACTGTTAATGGGGTCTTTGGCCTCCCGCGGGCTCCCTGCCGAGGCAGCCGGGTGTGGAGCCGTCCGCCGCGGCGCTGCCTGGTCCTGCGCGGTCCCTGCGGAGCGGGAGCAGCGCCAGAGCCCGCGCTGCCGCTGCAACCTCCCGGGTCCCTGTCCCGAGCCGAGGGGCAGGACGGGGGCCACGGCCACCCCCTCGCGGGCTGTGCTGCCGTTCGGGTGACAACAACTGCCATGGGAAGCTCTGGAGTCCCCAGGGCTGCGGGAGCTCCAGCCAAGGCCATGCGGGACGTAATAGAGCGGCTCCCAGAGCAAACCGGTCTGCGTGCCGGACTAGAGCGCACGGAGGGGACGCTGGGGCTGAATTCGGTGCTCGTTACCGCACACAAACTGCAGCTGGAGGTTCCATACGGTGTGAGCGAGGAAATGAAGTGATTTATCGGGCAGTGGCTGAAAGGGGAGGATTGAAATAATTGGTGTTGTGGGAGATAGACACTGCCTTGCTGATGCCTGGCTGGAGTACGTAGGGGTAGAGCAGCAGCTGTGGAGAGGAGTGAAAAGTCTTCAGGATTGTCTGTAGAGAATGAACCTCACCTCCTACAAAACCATCTCCTGGCACCTCATCTTACTGTATAGATGTTCACGTCTCACACCAGCAGCCTGGCAATTAATAAAGGGCATGTGTGGCTCAGTGCCTTCTACACCCGAGCCATAAACGTCTTTGTTTTTATCCGAGGAGCTGGGCAGAAGAACATGGATATTTTAGCATGCCAGAAATAGGAAAGCAACCTCAGCATCAGCCTGCTCCAAAGCCCATTGAAGCCAGCCCACTGGAGCCTTTCCATGAGCCCTAGCAGGGTGTGGATGAGGCTCCAGGAGCTCCAGACACAATGAAATTGAGGGAAAAAAAAAGGCAATGGAATTTGGTGTGCAATGTTCCAACATGACTGCGCTATCAGCTCCACTATCTTGAACGTGTATGGTATGTGCAGGTCAAGGGAATGGCTTACTGGCAACTGCCTCTCCTGCAGGAAGGTAACGTTCTCCTGCAGGGACTGCTGCACCGATGAGGATGCACCGGGAGCAGTGAGGTCGTTGTGGAGAACGGTGGTGCTTGTTCTGGCCGGCTCCTTGGTGAGCGTTTGGATTTGAAGTGCACGGGGAAAACAGGCTGGGAACACACACGGGATGGGCTAGAGGAGTCAAGATAATAAAAGGCTGCAGAAGTGGCCGTGTTTCCAAGGGTTGGCCCCAAAGGGACCTTGGCTGGTGGTTCCGCAGAGCCTCATCGAGGCCCGCGCCATGTCCCCAGCTGCCATCAGGCACTGGAGCTCCTCGCGCTCCTGCTGAGTTCCGAGGGCAAAGGCCCTTGGGGAAAGGCCATACGTTTGCCTGTTGTTACACTGGGGGAAGCAGAGGGATGTAACCACTTGAGGCTCTGTTCAGCACCACGAGAAAGGCATGTGAAAGCGTTCTTAGGAGCTGTTTCTGTAGGGCAGAACGTGCGCTTGCATGCGTGCAGGGCAGTTACCTCGGCACACGTGTGCACACAGCCAGTGCTCGTGTGGTCATGAGGAACCTCTCCTGAGCCGTGTGCCGGCACATGGAGCCAGCGGCACGGGGAGCTGAGCACGGGGAGATGCTGCGGCCGGCCCTGCTGGTTGGGCACACCTGGGCAGGGACCTGGTGACCCTGTGGAGACCAGGTAGCTCTAGGGGCCGAGCCTGTGAATCCATATTTATGATAAACAGCTTTTCTTTGCTGCCCGAAGCTCAGTGCTGCAGCAGGGGTACAACCACGGGGTGTGCACTCAGCTGCCCCAGCCGAGTCCTGCAAGGCCAGTCTGGCGAGTGCTGTGACCAGGAGCCCTCTCTGGTTGTATGTGCGAAACTAGGGATGGACATTCCCCTCCGAGCACGGCACAGGGCTGGCAACAAAACTCTGGGAGCCGGGAGTGCAGAGTCAGGCCCTTGCAGATCTGCAAGGATGATTCCTGCTTCCGCTGCCAAGTGCTTGTAGAGCTCGTGGCGCTCCCGGCGAGATGGGAGAGCTGGGCAGCCGAGGGGCGAGCGCTGTGGGAGCCCAAGAAGGGAGGAAGATGCAGAAAGGGCAACGCTGCACTGCTGGTTCTTGACAACAGTCCCGTTGGTTCTTGAACCAAGTGGTGAACCAGAGCAGAGGGACAGCTTTGTGCTACAGGAGAGATGAGAAAGAGCATCTTGACTGGGGTCTGTTGTGCAATATTCAGTGTCCCCATGTGCCCATGCGTGTGGAGCGCCCCAGGAGCACCAGGTCCCTGTGCTGCTCAGGATGCTGCAAGGCTCTCGGCAACAGTGAAGCTAACAAGGACCACGACACCCCTCCAGGACTGCATCTTTTTGCTCCATTTTTTTTTTTTTTGTATTGTTTTTTCCACAGCAGTTGGATTCCCAAACCATCGTTCTTCCCTTCCTTCCCAGCTCGGTCACCATATGCACAAAAGTACATGAGCGGCATGAGAGAACCGCCCTGCTGAAGTTCTGATTTCCTCTTTGGATGGCACTGAGCTGCAATCAGGACTTGTCACGGAACCGAAATATCCAGAGCTGGGGCTCGATGCGACCGGTGCCTCTCAGCCCTGGGGGATGCTGACCCGCTTGGCAGAGGGACGCGCTGGGCATATCCCAACGCCAACTCGTAGGAAAGAACAAGAAAGTAACTTGGGAAGGAATTTCCAGCTCAGTGAGAAGTTATATAGGCCAATGATTTAAAAAAATAGTTATTAAAAAAATTAGAAAGAAAAAAAAATAATCTCTGCAGCCGGCATGTCTTCCAGGATCTGTCGTAACAGATTCGTCCGAGCCGGTTAACGGTATTTGCGGTTTGCAAGATGCTACATGTCTGAGTAAGATGACAGACACATTATTATCACCTCTGCGCTGTGATCTGCCCAAACCTGTCCCAGGATGCAGCTCCACAGCTGCTTGCTGCAGAGCGCAAGGAAATTAGCAGCCGGAGGCAGCACTTTTCTTCTCTCTCCCTTGCCAGGCTAGTGGCTTTATTGGGATCCATTGACTGCAGTCCTGGACACGTCTTGAGTAGAACTAATGAGGAGACTGGAATGTAAAGGAGGAGGAGGAGGAGGCTGCTAGGGAGGAGGGGGAGGATTTGTGGAAAAAGTAATTGTTGAGCAAATCATTTCCTTCAAGAGAGAAAGGAGAGCTTGGCTACAGGCCTCCTGAAGCAGGCAAGTCTAGACGCTTCGGTGTCAACAGTTGAAGATAAATAAGATTTTATCAGTTCAGACTCTGTTGGGACACATCCTCATAGCGGTTCTGCTGCCCAGAGAGGAGTTGGGGGAGATGGACTTTTCTACTAGGTGTTTTCACGCGGGAGATATAGATTACCTCTTGTGTGAGGCTCTCAACATACTAGGGGAAAAACACCTCTCATCCCTTGCTTCCTGCCAGGAGAAACAGCTCCAAATCTAAGTAGCGAAGTGTCTTTTTCCAGAGTGGGTCTTGGACCATTGCAGCAGGGAAGTTATGAGTTAATTCTAGGGCTTTTTCGCAGCTATACCCATATTAAGTTTCATGTTTTTTGTGGGAATTTGTCCCCATTGGACCTTGCAAGGTGCAAAACGTTTTCCTGGATACAGTTACAGGAGCGCCAAGACAGACCTTGGAGCGGAGAGGCAGGAGTCTGTGCAGGGGCTGCTGGCAGCAGGGGCTCCCTGGCGTCCTGGGCACACCGGGATCTCCAGCCCATCCTGCGAGTATCATAGAATCATGGAATGCCTAAGGTTGGAGGGGACCTCTAGGATCATCTAGTCCAACCCCCCTGCACACGCAGGGCCACCTAGAGCACATGGCACAGGGCAGCATCCAAACGGGTCT
>JAWLRI010000013.1:557101-574004 GCA_034781795.1 Crypturellus tataupa | reverse complement strand
TCGCCACCGCGGAGTCTGCGCGGCCGCGGCCTAGAGCGCCGCCGGGAACCACCGAGTCTGGGGCCCGGCCGCCTAGAGCGCCGCGGCAGCACCACAGAGTTTGCGTGCCCGACGCCGAGAGCGCCGCCGGGAAACCACCGAGTTTGGGGCCCGGCCGCCTAGAGCGCCGTCACGAGGGCGCGCGCGCCGCCCTGGGCAGGAGGGCGCTGCCCCCCCCCCCGGGGCAGCCCCGTCAGCACCCCGATCGTCTCCAATTCAGAACTAACAAGGTTTATTTACCAGATCTTACATTTTTAAACCATTTTTAAAAACTGGCCCCCACCTTCTACAATAGAGTAAGCACTGGTCGGTGTCGGATTGTACCGATTAGCTTTATTTTAATTATCTTTGTCCAGAAGCCACGCTTGCAGAGCAAGGGGGAGCCTTATTCAGCAATTCCGCAGTAGCGGCCGCTCTATGGGCCAACCCTGCGGATACAGCGCTGCTCTGCCCGGGGGAGGTTCTGCCACTCTATTTACACACAGAAAAAATCACGGTTTTATTTTCAAAAGGACAACACGAGCCTCAAGTCCATTGCACAGATTTACCTTTGAGCAAAAGCACTGGTTAACTCGCTTACCTAAGGAATCGGGCCCTAAAATGCAAACCTGCAGCAGTAAGTTGTAATAAACACATATATAAAATATATTATATATTTATAGGAGAATTAAAGAAAATTCTATAAAAGATTTTTAAAATGCAAATACTCTGACCTATCTGTAAAATTCCCAAGCTTGTGCACAAGCCAGCAAGCAAACTATAAAACCTATTTTATATTAGTCGATATAAAATCGGTGCTGTGTGTACAAGACACTGCTGCAGGGTCACTCCGTGGTCACTGCTGGCCTTTTAGCTTTACTATTTGGTGCTAATTTTTGGCAGACTAGCGCTTTGGGAGCCACACACTAGTTGCAAAGGCCCCAACTTGAGGAGGAGGTAGAGGCCGGGCGCCAGCAGCAGGTGCTCAGGAGCTCCGGGAGAGGGGACCCGCGTGCAGGGACGGAAGGGGCCGGGGGCCCAGCACAAACCAAGGGGCTGGAGAGCTCCTGGCTGCAGCCTGGCCTCTTCCAGCTGCAAAGAGCGGGACACGACACAGACAGGAAGGCAAAAGGCGCTGCTGTAAACGCACGGGTAGTACCTCACCTGCCAGCAAAGCCAGCAGCTCCTGCCACAAGGACTAAACTGTTCCCCAAGGATTCTTCCACTCACTCACTCTGAACCGGGAACGAGACAACAGGAAAAACTCCAGTTCTTGGTGCGACCCCCTAACACCAGGTAAATCGACCACACGTTAATGCTATAGCATTTGGAATGGGAAAAAAAGAAAAACAAACCAAACAGAGAAACAAAGCCCAAAACACATCATCCTGCAACTATTCTAAACTACGTTCCAACGTCACAGGGTAACAACTATTATTACTATTACTATTGTTTCTAAGCAAGCTGATGTGGAAGTATTTCATATTACGGAAATGTTGCTTTGCCCGCTTATTGGTTCAAGAGTTGATCTACACACGATCAAATGGGTCTTTTAATTTGAGACATACATTTCATATCACTTGTTTTTTTTTAAGGAGACTTTATTTGAAAGCATGATTTATGCCTACAACCTTGAGATAAACAGACTGACATCTGTATTCACAGAGATCTGGGAGTATTTGTGAATACAGACATAGCTATGGTCTTCCGTTTAATTACGCTGGACACATTAGATTTGGATGGCCAAGATCTTGTAGTTTAATGATCCCATCAAGGATCTTTAACTATTCTTACTGCTGTGTGGCCCCCACAGCAGAGATGGTAAGCGCAGTGAGTGACCCCAATGTAGAGGAGCCTTTTTAGCTGGCAAAGATATATTTTTTCATTTCACCTTATTCTAGCAGCACATCAGAGCAGATAAGTTACAGTATTGCTGAAATCCCAACACTACTGTCACATCAGAGGAACCTCTGCCACTGTAACAAGCCTGTTTTGTTCATCATGTAACTGTATTTGCGATGGTGTTCTCTCAAGCCTGATTGCAAGGAATTCTCAGTAAATAGTGATACAGTGAAGCAGTGCAGAAACACCCATGGAGGAGCTCTCACAAGTCGACCAGTATATTCACTTGGCATAACAACCTCTACCACTTATACTTGATGCTCAAACAAACACTTTGCTCCGCAAAATGACACTATTGTTAGCAGAGTGCTATAAAGTTGATTCTGGTAGAAAACTATTAGCAAAATATTTTGGTTATTGCACTGAGGTGATCAAATAATAAAGTCGGGTAATAAGCACATTATTTCCCAGCTGTGTATACTCACAAACTACAGTTAGATTTAGTTCCAAAGGACTAATGTTTTTCATCTTGGACCCAAAAATATAGGTGCAGCAAGCACAGATCCTGCTCGTTAACTTTATATGCACTGGGGAGACTTTTAACACGAGCAGCAGTGAGCAGCAGTGAGTGGGACTGAAGCGGGGTGGCCGTGGCGTGGTGCTGGCTCCGTCGCGGCTCCCCCAGCTCGCAAGAGCGCGGCCGCCGCTCTGCCCTGCCCGGCGCAGGGAAGGGGCCCGAGCTGCCACCTTTGAGCGCGCTGCTAGCGATCACGCAGCAGCTGTTCGGACGAAGGGAAACACGTGTCACATCATCGCTTTGAGTACGTTTTGCCAGTGCTTTTACTTGGGCCCAGTCTTGGGGCTGGGATCTTGCTTCCTACAGTGGGAGATCGAGCTTTGGCTCCTGAAGGACCCATTTTCATTAAATATGAGCTACCTGTTTGGCCTGCGAAGAGAACAGAGATCATTATTTCCAAGCACACCTGGCCCAAGTCTCCAATTTCATTTACATTTTGGTTGTCAAGGTATGTTTTGTCTCAAGGACTGCTCCTAGCAGCTCAAGGCTGGCAAGCCCCCGTTCAAGAATCCTCAGCCTCCAAGTACAGCAAGGTGCATCGCACAGCTGTCTCTAGGAAATTGCTCCGGAGCAACAGCTGTATCGAACAAGATTTAAGTTATTTCTGATCACATTTCCAATCTCTAAGCAACAAGCTAATAATTAACTTTCTTAATAGCAAGTACTAGAGGCAAGGCTACAGACAGACACAATGCTAGGCCAAGTTTAGAAGATGGGAAATGGTCGATTTCTGGTAGCTGAAGGAGAGGGTCAAACCCATCTTGCAGGAACTTGCAGTGCTGGGAGATGCAGAGGAGAAAAGGAAAGCTCAGAGTGAGAGAAAGGAGGAAGCTAACAACAACCTGAGCATGCAGCAGATTAAAGAATCAAGAAAAAAAGCCTGAAGGAAAAAAGACTTTGGAGGTTACTAGCCAAAGAGCTTTGGTACTGCAAGCAGTGAGAATAGCTTGTTTCTGTAACTTTGATGTTCAGGATTTGCACATGCTTCATGAAGACACAATCAAAAAAGAACAAAAAGTCCCATGACATTAGCACCCATTTACTTCTTTGCTGGAAAAGCAGCTACACAATCAGAAATTCTGCCTAGCTCCTGGTTCCAAGCTGAAAAGGAAACCCCTGTGCAGCACAAACTGTCCCATTCACTTGTGGTTAGGATTAGATTTGCAGCCTCTGTTTGGACACCAGCCCCCAGCTAAGGGTTCAGTTCCCTGGGTCCATGTTCAGGAGCTTTCCACAAGGTTTAACTTGCTCCCCAAGTACATAGCATAATCTATATCAGCATAAGAGATACTAGTTAGGCTACACAAATCCAAAAAATCATGTTGAATAAAAAAAATTACAGGCCAGTTTATTTCATTCTTGAAAGCAATCTGCCTAAACATCTGCAACATGCTGAAATGTATAATCATTGCAGAGATATCTTACCTGACTGCGCTGGAAAAAATTGATTTATTACGGGCAGTCTCCGCAGATTCATTCTACAGCCATCTTTACCCATTAAATGGGACTTCCAGGCCTACAGTCAAATAAAAAAGTAGGTGTGTTATAAAAAGAGCAAATTTTTGTAATCTTGGCAATGCCAAAAGGATTCTGAAAGAAGCTCTGAGAAGTGTTACTCGATGGCAGCATGCCATTCTAGGGATGAAAATGGCACAGACTCTGCGTCGCCCTTTGACATCTTTGCAGAACTAATCCCTGGTACAGCCTGTAACCCTCTGGTTCCCTGCACACCTGGGAGGGGAGAAGGCCCAGGTTCAGATACATGCCCAGAGTGTGGGAGCCATTAGAGACCCTAGTAATAACCTAGGCAGTTTCTTAAATCCTTACGTGTTATCCAGCTTTACGAGAGGATACCAATTTAATCCCAGTGATATTTCAGTAAAGTCAGCCCAGAAGGCAATCCTACCTCTTCTCCTGGGGAAAAGTTGTCATGACACAGTGGACAATGGTTGGCCACTTGTTCTGGTTTGGCAGCTGAAATGATTAAAAAAACGAGAATGGCAAAGACTGGCTAGTTTTCAAATACTGAGGACGACTTGTACAACAAAGAACATGACTATGACTAAACCAGCTCCCACACTACTATTATTAATTGTTCTCAAAGAAGTCCTGTGTTTAATCATCTACACAGAAGGAAAATGAAAAGGAATCGAGAGCTGTTAGCACACAGCAGCGCCTGGAGCCCACCTCCCTTGCAGCTGGGGTGGTAGTTTGCACTCTTCCCACCCACCTTCCCTCCCCACGGGCATTCATGGCAGTGCCAGTGCTCCAGGTGCTTCCAACACAGCTGTTGTCACTAAATGTGCTCGACTCCTAAAGAAGCAGTTAGAATCCTAAATCCACAGAGCAAAACCTAAGTAGAAGTGGTCTGACTTGCCAAAAACACGCAGTATTTGAAAATCTAACCGACTTCACTTCTCAATTACAGCTTTCCCATTTAAATGTACTCACAATTGCAAGTCTTGCTCTTAATATGTTTGGGTAACTCATCTTTTGGAAGGGCCTCACTACAGCGCTGACATTTCCCAAAGTTGTCCTTTTTGTCACACTCAGTCAGCAGGTGCTCCGTCAGGCTTGCTATTTCAACCACCTGCAACACAGCAGAGGTGCACAGAAAGACTGGCACTGTGCCGAGCAAATAAGGACCATGTTTGAGAGACTATGTACGTGATATGAACTAGATTAAAAAACAGATTCCTAAGGCTGTTCTTTTCCAGAAGCACTATCCAAGATTGCACAACTGCATTGCTAATTCAACCACCATGCTGTTAAATGCCTCCTAGCACCTTGAAACCAGAGTACCAACACACAAGGACTGTATATCAGCTATAAAAAGTTTATGCCTGACCTGTTTGCAGTGCTCACATCTGGTTAACATAGGACAATGCTTCCAGTAATGAAGATCCAATCCTTCCTCTGTGAAGGATTCATCCCTCTCACCACAAAAAATGCATAAACTAGGAATAACAGAAAACAAACAATCAGCAAACATTGGAACGCTGTATACTGAAATGGGGGAGCCCCATTTCTTCTATTCTGAAGAGCAGCTAACATTCTGGAACAACTAATTTTCCCTATATATTATACACATTAGTGTGGGGCATAAAGAGATACTGCTGTATAATTCATGTTAAGTACAGCTTAAAAGCATTTGATGCTTTAAAAAAAGCAGTGAGAACAGCTGACTTAAATGGCTTTCCCAATCCCAGAGGCTTTAAGTGCTTTCTCTGTGCCCTAATTCTACAACACACACGAGAGTTCCAGCAGGTCTTTGCCTTATTTCACATCGTCAGCAGACCATTACTTTGCAATGATTTACAGGCAAGTGCTCAGAAATCAAGTCCAGGCTTACACTGTCCAAGCAGTATAACATCTAGGACTGCTTGGTGGTATTTCCAAATTGGTTAGAAGAAAAATCACCATTACTTAAATGCTCAAGATATTAGCCTCTATCTGCTAAAGAAAAGTTATTTTGGCTCTCAGCTTGTAAGTTACCCCGTTCAGTGATCAGAAGCTACTCAAGTAACTTACTTATCTAAATAATTTGAAACAGAGGAACGATCATCTGGAATCTCAGCTGCTGCATGCTGTGGCCCTTCATTTACTTGATAGCCTGTAAAAAAGAGTGAGGGGTGGGGAAAAAAAAAAAAATCACATTATAATTAATTTTTTTCTGCATGCAAAGAAACACTGCTTCTCCCTATCTTAACAGCTACAGACCTAATGGAAGTTTCCATGTTGGAAGACAAACCCTGAAGGACACATACCTAAAAGCACCTGGAAAACTGCAGCTTTGTGGATTAGGCATTTATAAGACTTTCACGATTATTTCGAAAACGTAGTGATTTACTTTAGGTTGGAGAGAAATCAAAAATGGTTTGAAGCCAAGTCACCTTCATTTGTTATTAGATGTTCAGTGGCTAACTGATGGTAAGGTTATTGCTTTTTTTAGTAAACCTAACAGTTATCTCTAGGAGAGGCAGAGCTTCAGCCAATTCAAAGCACTCCGACATTTGACTCGGATGATTCAATAGTCCATTAAGCATCTATCATGCCTCAGGAATACCTTGAAATTCCTCTCTATTCATTATTATTATTTGAAGTTACTTACTTTGATTCTTCGACTTCTGAAAATCGAATTCTTTCTCCTATTGAACAGAGAAATTTAAATCAGTACTTTTCTTAATGAAAACTCACAGAGTTGCCATAATATGGACAAAGCTGCTGTGAAGAAAACCAATCTTGATACTACGTTAGGAAAAACAAACTGCCAGATTTAGAGGCTGGTTGCTAAGGAGGACAGACGTTGCTTTAGTGTACGGCATGGAGACCTCTCTAATGTCACCTCATTACAGATCTCTTCACCTGGGATACCTAAGGGGAAAACAGAACACAGACCAAACAAAAAAGAAACAAAAAATAGCCCTAACCTTTCCAGCTTGGACTTCTGCTTGTATCTCCCTTAGAGCTGCCAGCTGCCCTTGCAGAGCTTTAATTTCATTCAACTTCTGTTTCTCTGCTTCTTCTGTGGCTGCCTTTTTCTGTGCCTGTGTCCAGAAACACTCCTTCAATTACAACAGCTTTTGAACCATAAGTAATATAGGGGAGATTGTAAAACACAGAATAGCAGCAGAGAACAAACGACCAGTGATATTTTTCTAGACTAATTATAGCAACACACATTAAGATATTCTGCTATACGTGTCATTCAGTATCTCATAGAGCTATGGAAACAATGCATTGCTTGGTTGAATACCATGTTTAAAGTAGCTGCATATGATCTACAACCTCATTTACATACCCTAATTTCAGCTTCAGTAAGTTTCCCATCTATTTTATTAAATCCATCAAAGAGTGTTTTATAGAGAACAGTCTTGCGAGTGTTTGCATCATCTGGAGGAAGATACTCCAATATAGCAGCCTTGTGCTTCCTATACATATCAAAGATAATCCGCAGCGCTACATCACGCACTTCATACACTCTGTGTTCCAAAGCACCCGTTGCAAACTGAAAAGGGAAGGGAAAAAAAAAAAAAAAAAAAAAAAAAAAGTGTTTTTCTCATTTTCCACATTTTTAAAAAAAAAAAACTTTGTTTTTTAGTCCAAGGCAATTATGTCATTGCAGTGGGAAAAGACTTTATGTAGAGTTTTTTTTTCCCCGAACAAATTTTGATCAACTGATGCTTTTTCCCTGTGTTGCCCTCACGCTTCCTCACACCACCACCTGGCACTGCCTCCAAGAGGCTCCTCGGTTCTCTTGTTAATTTACCGAGTGCTCCAAAACAGACAGACAAACCAACTAACCCAATAGCAACAGAAAAGAACTTAAAATGTTGTAAACTTGGACTACTACCTTCATGATGTTGTCAATGGTAAACCCGGAGTTCTCAGTTCCCATTTCTTTCAAAAGCTTTTCCACTAACTCCACCTGACTCATTGCCAGATGCGTTGGTGAAGTCGGCTTTAGTGGCTGAACCAAATGAACAGGAACAATCTGAAGAGGTTTAACTTCATTACACAGTGCCATTTCCTACAAACACACAGAGAGCTGGTTGGGATATAAGAATGCTAAACATGGAGGGTGAATTGCCTTTGTAAACCAGAGAAATTCAAGATTACTTTAACAAGTTAAGTAAACGACGCAGACCTTCCCAAGAAGTAGCTGCTTGTTACTATAGGAATCAAGTCATTTGCACTGGCTTCCAAGGGAAGTTAATGTAGGTGTTTGGTCTTGCTTTTGGCATCAATGAGAATGCTGCTGAGAAGCAGGTAAAATATTAGGTATGCAGAGAAAGCGAGGGGTGTAGAACTGTGCTGTAAGAAAATTTAAAGAAATCCATCTTCCACTGAACTGTGCGAGGAGGAAATCAGAAGCGTCTCAAAGGATGCCAAGTGTTGACAATGCATCAAGATTGATCTCAACAGTGCGGAAGACAGATGCCATCGAGTAATTTTGCATTCTGTTTTGGAGAACCTCCAAGGCTAACTTCTGTTATTATTCAAAACGCACTGTTTGTCTCTGCTGAGAGCAGAATGACTAACAGCCCGCAGCAGCCCTCCTCTGGATGCTGTCAGCTGACAGGCACTCAAGGAGACCATGGTGTCCTGCAGCTCCTCTCCTTATTGAAGGACTCGGTTGTCCCAGGGCTGGTTGGTCAGTCATGGTCACAACTATTTCCATTTGGCATCTTCCCCAGAGAACTGCTCATTAGAGCAGTCTCTCCGCTATTAGCATTGATCCAAAGTAGAGGTATTTTCCTTCTTTGCAGGCCAAGCCCAGCCCTGTATGAAATGCACCCGTAACCACTTTCTCATTCCTTTCTGAGCACCCGGTGAGCAGTCTGCTGCAAACAGGACAGGTGGTAATCACAAAGCACCTGGTCACCTTCGGGGCTCCAGTGATTCAGCAGAGCACTGCGCACAGCACCCTGTTCACATTGCTGTTGAGCCTACAACGCAAGGAAACTCTTTCCTCTCCATGTGGACACAAGTAAGGCTAAAGAATCAGCTCCTGCTTTCCTAGGATTGAATTAACACCTATTTTCACACAGAATTACTGTTCTTTCTTCTACATTCTACTGGATAAGAGAGTGCCTGTAATCCTCCAGCAGCTGTTCACAAATGCTCGTTGCCAACATCCAACAAGGAATGGATTGTGTCTTTTAAATTGGGCATCTTTTGTTATGTTCTTGCTACATTTGATTTTTACACCATACATTTATTACGATTTAATTCCCCACTTGCTAATGAAGTTATTTTTAAGTAACTCCATAAGACTCTTACTCAAATGCAAGAGGCTCTTTTATATTTTTGCACCAATTATTTGGGAAATAGATTTATTTTTTCTTTTAGTCAAAAATGGAACTGAACTATAACAGAAATCTGAGGAGTACGTAGGGACTTGCTCTTTTCTCTGTAGATCACTTGCAACTAGTAAGAATGAGCAACATCATTCTTGCATCTGCAGCAGCAGATTACAAGGTATCAGCTATTTCCTCACAATCTCTCTGCACTAAAGGCAAGGGTACCCTGCTGGAAAAGATACTGCAAAGAAACTAAGTTGCTTCTACCCTTTGCCTTGCATATGAGACAAAATCCTTCACAGTAGCAAGCGTAGAGCCGAAGTCAAGTCTGATTAGAGGTTACCCAAGTACAACCTCTGTGACATTCTTCATGCTAATGCAATCAAAATGTAATTTGATCAAAATGGAATTGGAAGAAAAACTCCCACCTGAATAAAGTTAGAAGCCACGAGACGAAGACGGGTTGAAGAGTCTCCTGTTCTGGAAAGCAAACTTGGAAGTGTTTTTTCCACACAGTGCGAAGTTTCTAGTTTTCCTAATTTATGCTTTGGTATATATTGTGTAATAATCATTTTTAGAAGTTTCAGGGAAGCTTGAAAAACCTGAATTAAAAGGAAAAGAAGATGAACAGAACAAAAATACCACAAAGATCCCACTTTTCAGGCAATATTATAAAATATTTTCTGTAGTTCTAAACAACAACAGCAAGAATCTAGAAATAAAGTAACACTATTAACAGAAGCTACTTCAGATCTCTTTTCCAGAAAAATGTGCTTAGTGACTAGATGAAAAACTACAGAACTTACTTTTTTTTTTCCCCCACCACCCCCTCTCTTATTTAAGACCTAGTTGAAGGCTAAGTCTCCTTAGGCCAAATTTAATCTTCTAAATTGGAGACCAAGTTGGCTCATTCTGTCTGTTCCATAGCTCTATTTCCATTGTTAGAAAAAACCCTCAACCACAGGACATATTTGCTGCAGGAGCAGTTGTTTCTCTGTCTCCATCACTCAGCCCAGGACTTTACTTCCCATGCTGATGGGAGCCAGACTTCACTCTAACTAGGCTGATATCCCAAATTTCCTTTTTTCATTCACTTCTTCATTCAATAACGTTTCACAAATTATTTGTTTCAATTATTAGACTCATTTTAATTACAGTTATATGATTTTAGTTGTTTGATGTTAACTGGAACATTTTATGATTTAAACTGGTAATTTAAAGATATTTGGCCACTCAACTGCTATAACAGCAGTTCTAAATAGCACTTCTAAATTCAGTTCTGTCATTTTGACGAGCTGAAGTTTATAGAAATCAGTCTGCACTAGTCACAATTTAAAAATACTGGAATATCTAGTTTCTCTATGTGTGCACGTTCCAAATTCTAAGTGTAAAAACGGTATGAACCCACGTTTTTCTTTCCTTTTACCGGTAATTTTAAGCAACAAAGCATTTTATAGCATAGGACACACTTTTTTTATTTTTGTATTTATAATTCCTGTCTCCACTAAAGCTTGTTTTACTGCCAAGTAAACGAGATCCTACGCTGAGTGGGGCCCTGCCAATTTCCCTGGGACAGAACAGATGCAACATTTTGCGCAAACCGCAGGCTAGGGAGCTTTTCTTACCAAATGTACCACTACTTACTGAAGACACAATGTCTTTTATGGCTCTCCTTACAAGGAAAATGGCAGCCCTCAGCATGTTCTTTAAATCCTCCTTTGGAGCGCTCACTGACATTTCCGTCAGCTTCTTATACACAGCAAGCAACGCATCTTCTCGATATGACCATGTCTTGGAATATGCTCCTGAAACCTGAACACAGAGCACGGTCACCTTTCAAACGGCTAACGCTGCTATTTCTGTGCAGTATTTATATACAGAAACAGTCTTGCAAGAAAACAGGAAATTAAGTATCGAAATGCAATATCAGTAGGTCTTCGCCCGCAGGGTGCTTGCCAATACAGATTACAGTAATCCATATGTTTATTTTGCTGTTCTTTACCAAGGCTTCTCCAAAGACTTCGATAGCAGGGCTGGCCTCCCTCAGCACCTTCTCTGTTAACGGTTCTGGCTCGCCGGCAATGCCACTTCTTGGGCTGTCACTGACACCCTCTTCAGTGGTCTCGGGCTCCAAGGATGCAATTCCTTCCTCGGGCTGTTTACGGATAGCTGGAAGAGGTCTCTCATCATAAGGTAAAAACTCAACCTGAACAGAGAAGATTAAGTCATTTCTGGAATAGCAAACTCTGACACAAAGCTGCTGCGTCGCTAATTGGATTCACCTTAATTGAATTGATTTCCAACCCCCTCCCCTGTTTAAAGTGCTCCTGTTTGACAACTAAGCACAGATTAAGGCCACCAGAAGTTCCCATAATAACACCACAAAGAGATGGCACGGGTGTTTGTGAATACAGAAGTTACATACATAGGATACTGTTAAACATATACAAAATGCTTTTTGTGGAAATCAAATACCTACAGAGGAAACTCTCTGTTGAGAGGGAGCCAACAAGACAAAGCTTTACTTGTTAAATTATTTTAGGACAGCCATGCTGCTAAGAGAGCACATTACTGCTACGGAAGTCAATGCAAGAAGCTGTAGTTGCAACAAAATAGGCCAATCTAACTAGACACTGTGATTTTCTTCCCCTCCTTAGACGTGACACCCATACTCTGTTACTTTCCTTACACCCCTCTTTCTAGCCTGCTTCTGCAGATTCACATAGCATCCTCTGTAAGAATAAGATTTATTAAGCCATTAAGGGAGCAGACAGAAATCTGCTGCCTGTTCTCCCAGTAAATTGGCTGTGTGACCTCTGATTAATCATTTAGTGCCTATTTGATTCCATTCATCTACTTGTAAATCAGGTATAACCCTTATTTACTGCAGTCTCAATGAGCATTTGTAGCACCTTCCAAACCTGATCCAAGGAAGAGAAAGGCTAACAGCAATTATCAGCTGGGCACTGCTTAGCAGCAGGGCCAGTTTCAGACGCAAAACATGAGAAAAATCACAAGAGACCATGCTGTTTTGGAAGGCTAGACACAAGATCAATCGCTGTGCTAAATTTCTGCACAGACAAAAGTACATTACTCACATTATCTTTAGGAAACTCTTCTCCTGAGGGATGAGCCACAGGAGGAGACTGGTGGGGAGCAACGGGCTCCGGAGAAGCGCACTTCGCTGCCTTCTCTTCCAGCAAAGGCTCTGCCTTTTGTGACTTGCCTTCTTGCGGCTCCGTTTTCTCACGAGGAGGTGAATTTATGGCTTTTGTGTGCTGAGAACTACCAGCACAAATCACAGGCTCCAAAGGCAACTCTGGTGGTCTTTGAATCTGAGAAAGACAAGGAGATTTTGTAAATTTTAGTACAATGTGCCACCTCAGTTTAAGTTATTACAGCTACAACTAACAGCCACCAAAACGTCTGCTGCTTTCAAATGAATACTAGACCTCAGTCACAGAGGTGCAATTATGGATTGCAGCCTTATGCAGCTTTATGGATGCAGCTTTTATGGATGTAGCTTTTATGAAACAATTGGAAAAAAAAGTTACTCTGTGCGTGTGAGAAACAGATAGACAGGGAGCGTGAGACTGCAAACAGTCCCCATATTGAGAACAGTATAAAATGTACCTTATGCTTTTTCACAGGCCACTAATTATGCATAAGACTTATATCCACAATGAAAAATACTTCAAAATATGAGAGACTAACTTATGAATGGGGAATGTCTAGCTCTGAAAAAATGCAGAGGATTTGGGAGTCTGATGCTATTAGGTTTAAGCATTAACATCGTAATTTATGGAGAACTAAGCATGTTCATAAAATGCCATGTGCAAGTCTTTTGTTGGGAAAATTCACAGTCTAAGTAGAAAGAAAATCTTTACATATTGTCATACAATATTTGTGCAGAGCCGTTATTTTGGCTGCTCTGCCATCTCCATTCACAATAGCAACCTGATAAAGCATTCAGAACTCTGAACAACAATAGCCACCATCAGCTCTGGATCCAGAAGGTCATGCAGCTCCAGTTGCTGGTACACTTTCAGGCGATACTCTTCCATTTGCTGTTTCTTCTTTTTAGCAAGATCATAATCCTCCTTCTCCACAGCATAGCGTTTCTCTACCTCATACCGTCCAAGGCGTTCTCCTACCTGGAAATTTTTTTAATAGGTTAACTTGGAGTCACAATATTGTATATATGCCTGTGTTTCAGTATCTCCAGTCAAGTTTTAAAACCAAGTTGTCCAATTTTAGCATTGCTGTTCAAAACATACTGGAAAACACAATTCTGCTTTAACATTAAGGTTAGAGAGTGCCTAGTGCACCAGCAGCAAGCGGCACCATCTAAGAGATAAATGCCAGTTCAGTGGTACCTTCTGCAGGTCTGCGATAGCTTGTTTGAGTTTCTTGGCATAATCGTAGCTCTCCTGACGGACAGCTTCGCGCTTCTTCTCATCTAGCCTGCGTATTATCTGAGCAACTTCTGGATCCTGGTACATGTCAAAAGCCAAATCATCCAGAGGTGAAATGCAGTCAGACTTCCTGAAGAAATCAATTTAATAAAATAATATTTCAGCTAATTCAGAATACCAGGTAGAATGTATGATTTTTTTTTCCTCTGCTACTTGGGAACTAAGAAAATATAGAGACTGAGAACTAATTTAGAGTGAGTAAACATTTTGCTAGGATATGCTCAAAACAGCACCCTTACCCAAAGTATGTTCCATCCAAGGCTGGATCATCGGATTTATTTCCTAAGTAGTGGTCTATCAGCTTCTCTCTTGAAGTCTTCATGGGGAGACAAAGAAAATCTTAATGCAGTTCAGCAACATTACGGTGCATGTTCATGACAGGACTATGGACTTGCAACAAACAATGAGCTATGAGCCTTGGACACATGGAAATAGATACATTTTGAGAGGCTGAAAACGCAGATGTTTCAATGTTTCGTTTTTTGCTTCCACCAAGGGACACAAATTTTATTGGAGATTTCTTGCTTCAAAATTAAATACAAATGGATATATACCAACTCTGCTAAAGCACAGAACTATTTGAAGATGCCATCCGTTATTTCAGAAACACTGCAACTGAACACATGTAGCAATACTAAAAAGACAGGCATGCTTTCTATTACACACTTACATTATTATTGCTGTCATCACTGTAGTCTGCAGGTTCTCCAATGATATTTATGGCTACTAGGGCAACCTGGGATAGATTTAAAGAAGCTGTAAATGCACAAAATTATCATCTTTTCTTCCTATCCTATGAAAAAATCAAACAGCATGCTTAAATATACTGGCACAACTAGTCACCAGACAGTTTGGGCTGATATTCCCTCAGAAGTATAACCTACTGAAAATCATCAGTTGGTGATTCGTGTAAGTTATCTACTTTTTTCTTAGCTTTACTTAAATGTGAGAAAACATATAATTCTTAATAGTGATTACAAAATTAATCTGAAAACAAATATTTGGTAAAATTGCTTTGGATGTTAACATTATTATTCACCAACTTAATCGCTAAAAGTTTTAAATTTCCTTTTGTTTTAGAGGAGACCATAATTAAACCCAAGAGCTTTCAACTGGCATTTTTGGTTTCTACAAATCAAGATTTCTATGGCTGTCCTATACTACTGAAATTTATTTCATCTAGCTAATCAAGTAAGCACTCAAATTTAACTTACCTGACTGTATAGGTTGTATTTATTGACATAATTCTTATGGAAAATCAGCTTCAGGTACTGGCCAACTGCATCCATATATACGGATTTTAACTCTCGTGCTTTAAATCCAGTCTTTTCATTATCTGAGAGAAGGACGTAACTGAAAAAGAAGACTTAACAGGTAAGCAGGTAAAATGCCATTGCGTTCTGGCTCCCCAAATCAGCATTTTTGTTAACTTCTAAAATTTGCTCATAACCGAAGCAAAGTATGTTGTCATTTGACTAAAGTGTTCACAATGTGCAACATGTCCTTCAAAAACAACAACAGAATTATCTGTGCACCACTTTACAGACTTGCTTCACCCTCTCGAAGGCTGCAGCTGCCTTCTGTGATCTGAACACCTCAAAAACAACTCTATCCCAAATAACACCTGTCTCTTGGGCTTTGTTTCAGTGTTACCCAAGCACGGAAAGAGCTCTGGACTGCTTGCAGGACAGCATATTAGTACTGCCTACAAAGCATGATGAATACTGTGACCTCCTAGGCCTTTCTGATGAAAGTAACACAACCATTTGGAGTGTTTTGACTTACCCTAGTCTGTGAAATCTCTCTGACTGATAAGGAGCAAAGTATTCAGGCAAATTTTCACTGATGTAGAACTCAATTTTGCTTGAAATCATATATTGGTGAGCAAGCAACTGTAGTTTTCGTATTCGACATCTTTCCACCAACTGCAGAATAATTTCCTGCGGATACTGACAGAGTCTGAAAACACACACAGTTTCTGAGTCATCTTTAAAGATGTTCTGCATCAACATTTAAACATAACGTCTTCCACAGTTATAACAGTTGAACTTAACAAACTTAATAAACATGAAACAAATAATAAAACAGAAACATTTTCCTCTTCATTTCAGTTTGTATATGTTCAAGTGTGCCATACGCATCAACAGAAAGTGCCAACAGGATTAGTTTTTTTTTTTTTTTTTTTTTTTTTTTTTTTAATATTAAGCTAAAGCACTTCCAAAGCCCAGAAAAACTGCACAAGCAAAAATCCTTCCTTCCTTCCTTTCTTTTAATGTGATGCTACACCTTTAGGGGGTAGCCAAGACCTATTTCACAGTAAGGATTTTATAGGCTCAAAGTAACTCCCATCTTTGTTTTCACCCTCAGTTTCACCTGAGGCTGCTCTGAACACACACATTCCTCCTCCTGCTCCTTTGAAACCCCCTCAGCACTTCCCGGGGACGCCCTGCGCTCCCACCGGCCGTACCTTGGCGACCGCCACCCGTTCACGGTCGGCGCGTGGACCATGAGCTCCCTTGCGCTGAAGCCGTCTTCGTGTCCCGACGAGCTCACGACCACAAAGCCGATCTTGTGCGGCATCCTGCGCAGGGCACCTCGCCACGGCGGCGCCTTCTGAGCCGACCTAACCCCCGAGAGGCAACGAAAGGGCGCTGAAATCCACCACCACCAAACAGAGCCTCGCGGTGCCCCAAGGCTTCAAGCTTATGTTTCCTCTAATTAATTGAGCTAATATTAGTGCCATAAGCCACTCTCATTGAGTTCTAACTCAGGGCATTAACCAAGACTTGTGACATTGCCCACAGAAGCAAGGAAAGCTGCAAACCTGGCTGGGATCCTGCAGCCTTTAGGTTTGGCCTAAGGCCTGGCTTGGCTGCACACAGGCTGGGGCACGTGCTGTGCCTCGAGAACCTGACCCAGGGAGCATAGAAGGGGTTGAGGGGATGGAGGAGAAGGGTGTTAGGAGGGAAAATAAGCAAAAAAGAAGCTTTTCTTTAGGAAACCCGGCCGCTCTCACCGGTGCCACGGGGCAGGAAGAGTGGAAGAGGAGCAGCGGCGGGAGGCGGTGACGCAGGCCCCAGCGGTGCCTCAGGGGCGCTCGCGCGGTGCAGGCCGCAACGAGCAGGCCCCGTAGGGCCGGCAGCGGAGGGGCCCGGGCCGGGGAGGGGCCCCAGGGGACCGAAAGGGGC
>JAWLRI010000013.1:502382-518029 GCA_034781795.1 Crypturellus tataupa | reverse complement strand
CATGGCCCGGGAGCTGCGGCGCTGAGCCCCGCGCCGCGCGGGGTCAAGCGGCACCATGTGGATAAAGAGGCTCCGGGGAAGCAGGTAGGCACTGCCGGTCTCGGTCACCTTCGTGCTCTGCGCCGGCGAGCGGAACCATGCGGGGTGCCCATCCTGCTGGCGCTGCCTGCTCTGCTGCTGAGCGCGGCACCCGGGGATGTCGGGTGGGCTGAGCTGCTGTCGCTGCCGTGGAGCTGTGCGTGGGGCTGTTCTCGCCTGGTAGCAGGGAAGAGCTTGGAGAGCAGCCGGCCCTCGCTCTTCCCGGCGTGCTGGTGCTCTGCTGCCTTCCCGAGACCCAGCTCTGCTGGCTGCTCATATTGTGCATGCTTTGCCTTGGGCTCTTGTCTGTTGGGTCCTCTGTTCCTGGGAGTGCTACAGGGCAATGGGCTCTGCGAAACGCCCACCCTTATCCCGCTGGCAGGGTGTGTTTTGGGCAGGAAAGGGCCCCAGAGGAAACGGCGCCTAGGGTATGTACAGTGCATCCCCAGACAGACAGATGGATGTGTTTTGTAGATTAGTCAAGGATTGCAAAGAAAAGGAGACAGAAGCAAAGTGTTATGTAACACTTTTATTACTGCTGTGAAGTCATCTAAGCTGAAATCTTGTTATTTCTGTGGTACTGTGGCTTGAGAATACTAGTTACAAGGCACCAATCCCTTCCTTGTGCATATCTCCCTGAAGCCGCAGGAATATCTGTTTTTGTTTGCTTTGATTGTGCTTCAGCAGAACGACGCTCAAGTGGCAGAGCGTTAATGAGGTCCTGGGGAAAGGCAGAGCGCTGTGACTGACCAGAGCTCCCCTCTCCTCGACCCTCTTGAGCGAGACCTTGTTTTGAGCAGTGCGGTGGCATGGGTCAGGCCAGCACAGCCCGACACGGCTGCCTGGCCCGAGTGTGTGAGGGGTTTGTGCGCCCTGCTCTGTCCCTGGGTGTGTGAGGGAACATCCTGGCGTTGTCTCACAGCCCTTGTGTGCCACAAGCGTGCGGCAGCCCTGCTGCCAGGGCACAGCGTGCCCGGGTGCCCACTCTCCCTGGAACACGCACGACAGCCCTGCATGACCATCGGGAGTCCCTGTTGCTGGGATGCTGCTCGGGCTCCTCTCCATGGGCATGATCTCGGAATACGGCTGCTGCTTTCGGTGGGGAACAAGGGAGCCTGCACAGTGCCCTGAGGGGCACAGGTAATGCAAGGACTTACAGTGCCTGTTGAAGTCACCAGAGGCTTTTTGCCTTTTCCTGAGCTTGGGATCAAGCCCCGAAAGGTGAAGCTTTACCTGAGGTTTTGCCTGTGCGGTAGAGCTAGGAGAGGCCCCTGGCTCCTGTGTCAGGAGCTGTTTGCCGTTGTGTCCCCCTCGCTCTCTGGTCTCCTGAGGTAACGTGTGGCACTCCTCGCGAGAAGCCTGCCCACGCCGCATGTCCCCGAGTGTCCCCAAGCACCTTGCAATGCCCCTGCCCTGCGATCCCTGGCCCTGTGATATATTCAAACCATCCAGGCAAGGCAACCACTCCACGCTGCCACCAAGAACTATGCCAGTCTGTCACAGCCCATGGTGTGTGGTCGGCAGCATGGAGTCTTGGAGCATCCGCAGGGATACAGCGACCCTAGGAATTGCTGCTAGCTAAAGCATCACAAATATTTCTCGGGTACAGCCCAATCTGGTTTTCGTGGGAGATGAGGAGGAGCTGCTTTCCCCAGCTGGAGCTAGCAGGAGATAATCTCCGGAGCAGCTCTCTGCTGTTTTATTTCTGTAGAGAGCACAGCAATGAAAGCAGGAGCCTCGCGATCGCCTCTCTCTCTGGATCACCTTGCGCATTTCTTCACTGTGTATTCTGGAATCCTAATCACCAATCTGTTCACTGTAAGACCTCATCAGCTTTCAGTCTCTATGTTATAAGAAGAGATAGCTACTACTAACCTTGTCTGCTGTGCTTGCTTTTCTCTACCTCTAATTGCTCCTGGCTTTATTTCTGACATCTCCCATGTCATTTCCCCTCACTTTCTTGAAGACTAGTAGTAAAATAGCTCCAGGAGGAGCAGGAGACCTCGGTGGTACCGTTCCCTCCGACGCACGCAGCCCTGCCCGGGCTGCTGGGTGCTGCAGGGAGTCGATCCCTTGCTCCTCGCTGCTCTCTTGGTGCCAACATCCTTCCTCCGGCAGTGGCGCTTTGCCGACCTTACCCCAGCCTCGCTCTGGAGCTGGGGAGAGCCGGGCCCGTGCTGAGGCCTTCGAGCCCGTATCCCGCAGGAACACTCTCTCCTTGCTGCGGAACTGGGCGTGCTTGGCACCCAACAGCTCTGTAACTCTGGCCCTTGCCGCTTGCAGCAGCACCCAAGGCAGCGAAGCCCTCCGCAAAGCCAAGGGCGGCCCTTGTGTCCCCGTGAGCCCCACGCAATGTCCGCTCCTCCCTTGCTCCCCATGCATGCGCGAACGTGGCGCCGTGGAGATGCGTGTGCGCGGGCAACGGGACAGCCGTTTTCCGTGCTGCGCCGTCTCTCATTTCTAGCTGTGGCTGACAACTTTCCTTCCATAGCTACAAATTTAATATTTGAAACAATATGCCATGATTTTTACAGCGTTTAGCTCTAAGTGATTTGCAGCATGAATAAAAATACTGTTTGCAGTTTCTTCCTGATTGCATAAAACAACTCATTAAAAGCATACATCCCTGCATGTTTGCTTTGAGAAAACTTTATGGGCATGATAGCTCCTGCCAAAGCAAACATTTTACGTGAATTTTGCTCATCAAGTTCATGCTGTCAAATGCAGATGCGGGCGCTCCTCGAAGATGCCAGCCTTGCGTCCTCAGAAGTAGCGAGAGCACTAAACAGCGGGAGCTAATGGCTTCCACTGAGGACTTTTTACTCATGCAATATCCACGCAGGGGCTGAGTTAGCTGTTCCTGAGTGAATTGATTGCCCCAGAAATTCATCTAGTGTCACAGACTATGATACTTAACAGCCACAATAATGCTTAAACAAACTGCGCTTTTATGCAGCAGTTCATACTGGCAAAACTGGCAGCAATTTCACAGATGAGGAAAAGGGAGCTGTGCTGGTATTTAGCAACCCTCTTCCCTCTAGTATGAATAATTATTGTAATAATGCTGGAATCATCACCGCGCTGCCTTTGTTGTGTGTATTCAGCGGCGTGATGGATGGGGAGCTGGCGCAGTTGCCGAGCAGCCGCTCATGCCGCACGGCTCGGGGCCGGCTGCACGCAGGGGGCCGGAGCGGGGCGTCGCGGCCGCCCCCGGGGTGCTCCGCGCTTCCCACCCGCATTTCCCTCCCCGCAGCTGAGCTCGGCACGGGGCAGCGCTCAGTGGTGCCCACTGCGCTCGCGCCCGCACCCGGGGCGTGCGAAGGGGCTGCCCATCTGCCGCGGCATTTGAACAGGCAGCTCCGGCGTGCCTTACGTAACAGTCATCTGCTTAAAATACAAAGCTGCTAAATTTTCTTCAAAGTGTAACATGGCATCGGAAGCCGGCGATCTCGCTCCAAGGGACCTCGTCGCCCTTCGCTCGTCAGGCGCTGGTTACGCGGCCCTGTGCGTATGGGCACGCGGGTGCCACGTATCGGCGCAGCCGTGGGCGATGGGACCTGCCTTGGGAGCACCTCTAGAGGGGCAAGGGCTCTGGATGGCTCGGAGGTGCCTTATGAAAGTGCAGGTGTGCTCAAGTCCTCAAACGCAGCTAATGGGAAAAGGCTGCGAGGGAAGATTAAGGGCACGGGCTCGCCGAGCCGCAGCTGCCGCTCCAGCATGGCGCCGCTGCCATTAAGTACCGAGGTGGAGAAGCCGCTTGCGAGACACCGAGTCCAGCCTAGCTTGGGTGTGGGAGGAGACGACCTCCCTGCATAATACCTAAAACCAAAGGGCCTCCAACAGGAGCGCCCGTGGAAATGGAGCTGCCGGTTGCGGCCGGTGGCAGAACCCATGTTTTAGGCGAGGATTTTGGCTCTCCCCTCCCTCCCATTTCCCTCCTGGAAGCTGCCGCGTGGACGGGGCTCTCCAGCCCAAGCCCAGGGCCAAAGCCGTTGTGTCCGGCTGCCCCCGAGGCTGCCGCTCGGCTCTGCTGCCTGCGCCGGTTTGGGGCCTGTTTTGGTTTTTAGCTGCAATAATACAGAACCCTGGGCTTGAACGGTCCCTTTAGAAATGAAACTAGAGATGACATGAATATTTCCTATGGCTTTTCTTATGGAGACCTCAATGGCGGAGTGTGATAGCTTATATAATTTCCTGGGATGGAGATGGACTTCATTTAATTTCACTTTGAAATACATTGATTAAATCAGAACTGCTGAGAGATTTAAACTGAATCTCTGTGGCCTGAACTCAACTGTGGGAGCTTTACCTACCTTTATCCTTCAGCACGGATTTCGTTTTATGAGGATTCCTTGTGAAATGAGGTTTTGTCTGCACTGAATTGCTGCTGCTTTCTGGCTTTATCACTTCCTCTGGCGCTAGTAACTTTGCTAGAGCGGCCTTCCAGCGCTGCACTAGCTGCCCTTGGTGGAGATCTAGTGGTAGGTGGGAATTTGGAGGCAGATAAGCTCAGGAGCGTTAATTGGAGCGTAATGAGCGTTCCTCGTCCTGCAGCGGGGCCTGCTAGGGAGCAGCGTCTGCGAGCGGATTACCTGGAGCCCTGGGAAGGGCCCTGGGAAGGAGGGCTGGAGCAGCCTCTCCGCCCCCAGCAAACCCCTCCGTGCTGCCCTGCAGCTGCTGCCTTCCCTTGCGTGTTCCTGGCTACCTGTGCCCAGGGCCAGCTCCCAGGAGAGGAACCTGGAGGCTCCCTTGGGATTAGCCAGGAAATCCCAAGGGAGCAACAGGAGGCAGGAGACCAAGGCACCAAGGGCATTGCCACGTGTGGGGCCCATCCTCCTGCGTCGTGTTTCTCTCTCCGAGCCATCGCCACCGGTCGATGCCCTGTGAGATCCCGCGAGGCTGGAGCGGCCACGCCGCCGCGTCCTGCAGGGCGCAGAGCTCGTCTCGCCGCTTGGAAACACTCATTCCCAGCTCTGATCTGAGAAGTGTCTCATTGGCTGCTAAATAATTTATGGGGCAGAAATGTGTAAAGTCGCTTCGTGTGTGATCCTTTTTGCTCAAATTTGCTCTGAAAGTTTTTTCACGAACTCTAGTTCCACGGAAGTGTCCCGGCACCCGCGGTCGCGCTGTGTTCTTCCCGACAGAGCCCCGTGCCTGCGCTGAGCAGCGCTGCCAGCGCTTACACACGCAGGGCGCTCTCCAGCGGGCTCCAAGTTGCCAATTTCCACCCAGTGCTTTAGGGAATAAATGTCAGTCCTCAGCATTTTGGCTCCCTGGAAGCCTCGCTTGAGCGTAATGAAAGCAGTTCTGCATTTCCCAGTGAAAACGGCTTGCAGTGCGTGAAGGCAGAGGCTCATTTTCCTGTAACTGCTGTGATTTTACCGCTAGCCCCATCTTTAGCTGTACATGGGACAAAACTGTCACCGTCGACAGTAGCGAGTCAGCTGAAAGCGGTCCCTCCTCTCCGCCCATCACGGGTGGGAGCATTACAGATCCTGCTCGGTTCCACGTGGATTTTTCAAAATTAAACCTGCACGAAAGCTGCTTCAAGAACCGCACAAACTTGTAGGGGGGTTAATGTGATTCCTGCATCTCGCTCGTAAACCGTGCTGCTTCTGCGAGCGTGGACCTTGGGATGGAGCACGGGAGCTCTCGACACACACGCCCTGACGTGGGAACCGCGTTGATGCAGCTACGTGTCGGCGGGTGGAGGTGGACACGTGGGAGAGGACGTGTTCCTGCGCACCCGCGTTCCTAAGGCGGATGCGTTATTGCACCCGCGGTTCTGCGGAGCCGAGCTGCAGCCTCCCGGCCATCGGCCCTTCCCTTCCATACGGCACTTGAGCTGCACGCCCGTTTCTGCAGCATCACAATGCTAAGGAGAATCTCGATGGTAAGCTCTCAAGCCGTGGTTTATAGCACTATAAATGGGCACGGTGAATAGCATAATGCCAGCTTAGTAGCTGTACATAAAACCACTCTGCTTCCGAGCGCGAGAGCTGCTGGGGTCATTGTTCAGGAGACGGCGCTTATGGCTAGCCTGAGAGCGAGGAGCGGTAATGTAATTTGTCATTTAATGGATATTTTAAGAAATAAGTGGAAAGTTGGGAGATGAACGGAGATTTTCCCCCTTTTTGACTGCTGGCCAGCGGAGCCATCCTGCAGCTGAGCGTGCGCTGCGCGTTGCTTCCTCGGTCGAGGTTCTGCCGTTGTCCCCTTGTGTGACACCAGCCTTGCTTCGGGATGGGTATCATATCTATTTGCTTCCTCTGCAAGACTTAAGTAACGAAGCGTTAATTAATTGCCATGGATTAGAACATCCACTTAAGTACTCAATGAAACGTCGGTGATTAATGCCGGGGAACGCACGCCACGGCGCTGGGTTTCCCTCTCCCGCGTAGCCGGGTTCTGCCTCTTCCCTTTGGCATCAACTGGGTGCCACGAGGTCTGCGGCTCCAGAGCCAAAGCCGGGGCGCCTTGGCGTTACCCAGGGAGCCGCACCTCCACGTGGCGTCACGCGTTCCGTAGGATTTTCCAAGTTTTCACCTGAAAGAGCGGGGATGAATTATTCATCTCTCTCTTTTCTTGGCTTGGTAGGAGGCTCTCTACTCCTTCAGAGTCCTCCAGAGTGAAGTATTCAAAACATGCTCAGGGTTGCTGTCAAAGTGACACATTCTCAGGCAAAATTAATTGTGATAATTTTGATAGATGAGAATGGAAACTTATGGATAATTCCTCGAGGTTCTTCGCGGGCTTTGCCCAGAAAGGGCTGTTGCTCCCTGGGATCCCCTTTGTGGTTTCTTGCAATGAAAGCGTCCAAAGCTGCGGGCAATGCCAGCGGCCGCCGTGCTGCGTCTCTCCATTCCCATCCTCCTTTCAGCTGGGAGCCCAGCTTGGTCCTCTGAGCGTTAATCCTAAGGGACCTGCTATCTCTGTGCAAAGAGAAGCTCCTTCTCGTGCGTTCCTGCTCCTGGGAGAGCCCCTGAATGCCCTTGGATTTCCCTGGAGTTTGCTGGACCTTGGATCTCCCTCGGGAGCGGAGGTGCCGCGGGGCCGGCGCCAGCAGTGCTCACGGGGCCATGGCCGGCGCCGCCGTGCAGGGAGCGCTCTGCGGAGCTTAATCCCTCTTGCAGAGGGGATTTTTTTTAATAAGATGCAAAGTGCAGTGATATCTGACTCACTGGCAATTAGACTCCCGAGGGTGTGTGCCCACAAACATCGCAATGTTTTCTAGGCTCTCGCTAAAAACGAATGCCTCTGGTGACTCATCTTCACCTTTATCCAGCAGGATTTTGCTCCTGCTGTTCCTCTCGCAGTTACTGCTGTAGCCGAGACGTCTGCTCGCCGCCGGGACACGGCTGCGCTCCTGGCTGCGGCTGGGGGATCTCCCCTCCGTGGGAGCGGCGGCTCCGAGCCAAAAAGGGCTCCGTGGCAGCACCGGTGCCCTGGATGGCATCGGCCGTCCCGGCTGCCTGTTCCTGCTCTCCTTTCCCACCTCTCAACCCTGCTTCCCCCGGGTGAACGTGCCCCACGCGAGGCCCTTGGCACCGCTGGACGGTTTGGGATGGCCGAGGACCCCGGCGTTTGGGAAGGGCTGTCGCCCCGTGCCCTGCCCTGCACCCTCCCGGACTCCAGCCTGGCGCTTTCTTCTTCCAGAGATCCCTTCGCTGCTTACATTCTGCCTCCTGCTTTGCCAGAGCTATCTGTCTGCCTTCAGTGGTTCTGTTCTCCCATCTTCTCTCAATCCCTCGCACTTCCCGTTGTTTTTCTCCGTGTCCAGCTGCTCGGGTTCTGTGCACCCAGGGGCCTGCGGAGCTGCCCAGGCTGCGGCTGGATTTGGATCTTCATGTGAACCCAGAGCAACTCGACCGCGTAGCCGTAACGTGGAACCAAGGTGAAACTGGGTTGTTCCCGGGCCGTTTCCCAGGGAGTGCCCGCTCGTGAGGACGCTCTGCTCTGCGTCAGGCCTCGGTCCAGTGAGCAGCTTGGGCGTTTGCGCGGCTGCTGCCTCGAGAATCGTTCCCGTTCGGTCGTCCCCACGGGGAGATGACGAACCCAGATGTGAGCTACCGAACGCAGACATTTCCATTGAGTAGGAGGTTGTGACATTTCAAAAGCTCTTCTCAAATGGAGTCGATGCTTATCTTCATTGCCGTGAAAATGCAATTTTTTTGGAGAGATCTTCATTAAAACTTGTACTAAAACGTTATTTTTTGTTTAGATGGTTTTCACATGGGTATTAGTTCCCATTCATCTGGGATATCTCTGAGCAGAACTGTAAATTCTGATCTGTCATTCCCTGTGAAGTCATTGTGCTACGACAATATAATGAGCCTATTTTAATTATTTTATTTTAAAACTTACTAAGCTGCTACTTAATACATACTGAGCTAACTTATCTTATTTTTTTAGATCAAAGTGTTTTCCGTGTACGTTATAATGACACGCTTGAGCACACTAATTTAGAAAATAAGATAAGCATTCGGTTTATTTACCAGCAGTGCGCTTGTTTTCGGCATTCTCGTGCTGGCAACATTAGAAACAGCTGCCGTGGAAGCTGGGGCATGGAGCTGCTTCCAGGGGGTCGGATCCCGGTGCCCTTGGCTCCAGGAATGGCCTTGGCGCTGCAGCGGGTGCCATGGGGCATGGACCTGGGTTTTGGAGGAAAAAAGGGCCCTTTAGCGCATTGATTCCCACCCCAGGGAATCCGCGGGATTCTCCCCCTCAACCCATGCTCTCGTTTTGCCCATCAGGCTTGGAAGGGGCTCCCTTCATTAGCCCTTGGGTGTTGCATCGGGAACTCCCACCGCTTGCCTTTCCAGGAGGCCTCTGGATTTATATCTGCCTTTTACATGTTGATTTATTTAGTTTGTCAGATAAAAAAGCCTTGATCATTCTGCAGAAAATCTGGTTTGTTCATGAATTGATTATACAGGGGATAAACATGTGGAAAAAAGGAGAATTCATGAGCAAAGCAGAGAAACCTGTCAGGGAAAAGAACTCATTTTTCATTTGAGGCTGCAGAGGAAACATATTCCTCAATGAGCCCACATCTATCAGCGCTCGCATCAAGAATGCCAGTAAACCAAACCTGACAACTTTACCTTTCGGCTTCAGGATGAAAAAATGAATACCTGGTTCCCTGGCTTTGCTGCAGCGGGAGGGAAACGAGAGCGGGAGGCGAGTTCTCCTCTCCCAGCCCCGCGGGCGAGGAGCTGAACCGAGGGTTGTGCTGCGGTTCGCGGTGCCGACCCGGCAGCCCGTGCAGTGAACGCGGCTCCCGCCACCCGCACGGAGCCACCGACGGGGCAGACAGTGACGAGGAAAAAGCCGATTCCTGTCGGGTTTATTTTTATTTATTTAAGAACGCGATAAGTGGAGCTCAAGGCTGTGGCCCTCCTGCAAGGCGACGGCTTGACTCGGAAATGCAGCGAGGTCAGACTTCCCAGCAAGCTGCATCTGAATTGCTCCTCTTGCTTCTCCTGCTGCCCTGCGCTGCTACAAAATTCTGGGGGAAGAGTTAAGGAAATCGGAGACAAGCGCAGGTTTTATTTTAAGAGGCGACTCACACAAAACGGCTTTATCTGGACGGGACAAACGGCGAGTGTTCGTGGGGACGCTCTCATGAAGCGCCCTCTGTCCGGCCCTCGCACGCTAAATACCCGCAGTGTTCGGGGGGCCCCGGCGGCCGCGGGGCCTCGGCGCCGCTGCCAGGGCAGAAACACTTGGAAACTGCCCTGTGCATGGGCCAAGGGGCTGGAGCGGGAGAGCGCGGCCCCCACGCCCGGGCTGGGGTTTCCGCAGCGCCCTGAGCCTGCGGCTGGCCATGCCGCGGCAACAGCGCCGGCCTCGGGCACCGGGTTGCCCGAGGGTCCCCGTGCGGCTGCGTCTCGGTGCTCAGTGACGTAACAGCCGCGTGGGGGGACCTGTGCTGGCATCGCCGCTCTGTGCGCGCGGAGGGACCCAAGACACGGTGCGGGATTAACTGGTGATATGTTGGTTTGAGGCCTTTGCGTCTGAGCTGTCTCTGGGCCTGGGATTTGAGCAAGGCTTCCTGTAGAATCCTGTTTTCCTCTGTGTTTTCTGAGAAGAAACATGAACCCCCTGTGGCTTCCACCCAGGGCGGCTTTTTTGACCCAGACGCTTGCTCAAACCCAGGAGAGCCCCTGGGGACTGGGGATGGCTCTGGGGCCGCCCTCGGTTGGAGCCTGCGTTTTGCTCGACCTGTCCCTGGTGCTGGAGGACGTGGCCCGGGCGCTGCTGCGCGGGGCCGGTCCGTGCCAGGGCGAGCAGCTCGGCGGCGCCGCGGGCACTAATTGCGCCCGCGCGCTGCTTGCCAGCCGTTCGAGTCTTTATTTGCGGCTGGGCGAGCTCGAGGCAGGTGCGGGAATCCCTGCGCGCCCCGCGGCTCCGCGCTGCTCCGCGGCGCGTTCGGAAGAGCGCGGGGACACGGGGAGCGCGTGTCGCCTCGCAGGCTGAGGCTTCCCAAGGAGCGAGGGAGTCAGGCACCTGAACGCATCCGTGTTCGGCAGCAATTGAGTATGTAATGTACTGCGCTCAGAAAATGCAGGGCCTAAAGGATTTACCGGGGTGGAATTGTCACAATTGAGTGTTAGGAGGGAGGCTTCATGCTGAGCAGAGGGGGCGCCTGGAGGCCCATCTCCTCTTCAGGGAATATCATGGTGCAGCGGACGCCTTGGGAATGAGGCGCTCCATGGCTCAGCCCTTCCTCGTGCCTGGCCTTCTTTGTGCAGGGAATGGGTCCGCCGCGGGACAGAGGCTCCGTGGCCATAGGCAGCTCAGACCGGGCTGTCCTACGAGTGGAGCGCGTTGAGGGGACGCAGGACGGCCACCTGAGTCCTGCTGCCCAGGGCCGGCCTCCTCCTGCGCCAGTCCCCGCCGCGCCGGCCTCGTGGCCTATTTAGCTTGTTCCGCTGGCCCGTTCTCGCTGAGCAGAAGTCTGAGCGCTCCTCACTCCTCGCGCTTGGAAATGAGGCTATTTTATCCGTATGAATTACCCGGGAGCTATTAGGGGTGGAAAAATCCCATCTTTTTTACTGTACCAGTTCCGTGCAGAGCAGCCAGTGCCTCAGCTCCGCGATGCTCCGGAGCAGAGGGCAAGCGGCTCCCGCGGTTGCGGAAGGATCCGACTATTTCACCCTCTGCTAATTCTCTCCTATGATAAATCCTCCCCTCCCATCTCGGGAAATGTCACCTTAATTACTTGTGGGGAGAAAGCAGGGAATGCAGCAACTCCAGAATCGGTTTGGATATTTCTATTAGCAGGTAACCCGAGAGCCCAGTTTTGTAATATAAATAGGTAGCGACGCGGCACATTTATTTTACCAAGGTGCTACTGTCCGTCAGCTTTTGTGCCTTAACTGCCGGTCCCAGCTTTAAAGGTCGTGGTGCTGTATTTTCTCCCTGGTAGAGCTCTCAGTAAATAAGGGATGACTGCAGACCAGGCAGGGGACGGGGGCTCTGGGTGGCATCGGGGTGAGTGGAGCGGGACTTGCACGTGTGACCAGAGCTGCTCGCACGGGACGTGTTTGCGCCCCCGTCCCCCTGGGTCCCATTCGGCCAGGCTAAAACGACCACGTGCTGTTTGCGTGGCGATGGCTCATGGTTTGGTGGGTAGGAGCAGTCCCTTTGCCGGGGACAGCCGCGAGGAGCAGCGCTGCAGCAGCCCGGGGTGTCTGCAGTCCCCGGCGGGCGGGCGGGCGTGCGCCAAGTAATCTGCTGCCGCGGAGGCGCGGAGGGAAAGTCACCTTCGGAGCCAGGGCAGCGGCTCGCGCTGCGCCGCCCGCCCGCGAATTCCTGCAAACGTGCTCAAAACGCAGCGCCCTCGGAGCGTCTCCGTCGGGCACGGCGCCGCGCTCGGGACGGAGCGCCCGCGTCTCCTGTGCCCGTCACAGCCGCCGCTCCTTCCCCTGGCGTTTGCGGGAATATTTTTATCCCAGTTTTGCTTGGTATTTGGCAATATGAAATGCCCAGAGTTCATAAATCATCAAAACAAGGACATAACCTTGATTCTCTGTGCAATATCAATATATTACCTAACACGGCCATGAAATGGAAGAATGGTTCCATTTGTATAATTCTGCATTAAAAATCAGCCTATTCTGCATTTCACGCTGCCTGTGAAGTGTCTCCACACTCATGGGAGAAAGGGGCCATTTTTGGATGGAAAACAAGTATCTTGTGAAAAGGATGCAAATAAGCACCTCTGTGCCATTGCTTGCCCTATAGATTCACACTCGAGCGAGTCTTTTGAGGCTTCGCTGAAACGGGTTATTTGCAAATGGCTTGCAAGCTGCTGACAATTTGTATTTTGCAATTTATCTAAACCACTCTGTGGCCATGATCCTAGTTAATTGCTTTGAGAGATTACCAAATTCAGGGGTTTCCAGACGTGTGGATGTACAGCAAGTAGCTTAATTCCGCAGCTGCCGGATTAACCCGTTGCGGGACGCGGGGCCCGTGGGAGGCAGCTCCCCGGCCCGCGGGGCCCGTGGGCTCTGCCGAGCGCTTGGCGCTCCTTGTCGTGCCCTTTTCCGAGCTCCGGAAATGTCACCGTGCCTGGAAAAAACCCCAAGGTAACTCGGAGATCCTAAAACATTGTGGCTACCGTTCGCGACCTGTCTCCCCTTGCTGCCCACATGGCTCCTCGCGCAGCAGCCGCTTCCCAGGCGCAGGAGGGAGTGCGAAGGGACGCTGCTCCGGGCCCCCTGCACTCCCAAGCTTGGGAGTGGGGCTGGAGCGTCGCCCTGCGAGGGGACCACGCGGACGAGCGCGGGTCAGCGCCTCCGAATTTCCGCATTGGGCATCATCACTGACAGGCCGGATCCGAACCCGGACATGAAAGCGCGTCAACAGACTTCTCGAGATAAGCATGGAGCGCGGTAAGCTCAGATCCTCGCGCCTCCTTGAAATTAATCTGTTTCTTAAGTGCCAACTTTCCTGCTCTTCAAAGGAAATTGCTGTGTTTGAAAGGATTTAAAAGGGGATTTTCAAACTGGGGAAAATTTTCAAACGTATCGTTGGAGGCAGAGGCCGGCGTGTGCTCTGGGGAGACGCCCGCGCTGGTGCCACCGCGGCCCTGGCGAGGAGGCAACTCCGCTCCCGCGTCCTCCGCTCCACGTGCAGCGCTGGGTCCTCCCCTGCGCTGCCTCGCGCCTCACCAAGGGCTCTAATCCCACGGGCGAGTATTTATTGCTGATGTCAGAACTGCCCCTTTCTGAAAGAGAAGGGGAAACGAGAGGAGAAACAAGTGACTAAATATTTATGCGTTTTTAGTTCTGCCAGGAAATTAAGCCCTGGGTAATGGTGCCATTAAGCTGGGGCTGGAGAGCGATGCGCCTGGGCTGCCGCCGTGCCGCAGGCTGCCGCGGCCGCGCTGCTGGTTGCCAGGAGACTCGGGCAGTGCGTGCGGAGCGGAGCCGCGCGGCGCCGCGGGGCAGCCCCGCTCCACGGTACGGCAGGGCGCTACCAGCCTCGGCGCGGGGCAGAGGACGGGGTGGCAGGGAGCCCTGTGCCGGGTTGTGGCCGTGCTCCCTCCCCTGCTCACAGGGCACCGTGCCCAGGGCCGCTCGTGTCACCGCTCTCACCGAGTGCCCCTCGTGCCCGCTCTCCTTTGCCACCTCCCTCCGCGCCTGTCGCAGGTGTCCCCAGCCGCGCGCATCCCTCTCCTCCTGCTGGCGAGACCAGACAGCTCCTCCCGCGCTGCCCAGCTCAGGAGAAACCTCATTAAAATCGACACGAGAGGCCTATAATTACCCAAGTGTTTAGCCCCCGAAGCGGCACCGCTGCTGTACCGCCGCACTCCAATTTCACAACTAATTATTAAGTGCAGGAGAAGCTCGCTCTGTTTTCTGTGCCGAGCAGGAGTTGTGGAAACGAGCCTGCTCCGTGCGGAGGCTGCTCGCCGGGTCCGTATGGAGGCTGCTCACGGGGTCCCTATGGAGATTGCTGGCTGGGTCCGTATGGAGGCTACTCGCTGGGTCCCTATGGAGGCAGCTCCCCGGGTCCCTATGGATGCTGCTGGCTCTTGCGCTGCAGTTTTGGGGGCACTGCCTCAGTCCGCAGCGGTGCGGCTGCTCTGGGCACGGTCAGCGCTTCCAACCGCACTCAGCATCGTGCAAAGATGCAGCCGGGGCTGTGGGGCCGGCGGGCCGAGCGCGAGTTCCTGGAGGAGGATGAGGAGGATGAGGAGGAGGGGGTGTCCCCGCTGCCACCGTGCTTCCTCCGGGGCCACGGCGCCCCCGCTGCGGGCCGAGCCGCCCGCCGCGGCGTTGCCAAGACAACGGCAACTCCTACTCGCTGCTATTTATTCTGAAGGACACTCGCTCGTCTCCGCGCCGCCAAGGCCTCCGCGGGCCGCGCGTCACGTGAAGCTGCCGCTCACGAAGCTGCTCCCGCCGCTGCTTGAAGCTGCTCCCGCCGCTGCACGTGGGGCCGTGCCTCGCGGGCCGTGCCGAGGGCACCGAGCCGGCGAGGGCCCCAGGGTCTGCTGCTTGTCCCCCTCGCTCTTCTCCTCGGGCTGGTGCTTCCCCGCCTTGTTCAGGAGCTGTTCGTAGAGCGCGTCACTTGCCCTGTGCTGCTGTGCACGACCAAGCGAGCAGGCAGTGTGGTCCTGGGCATGAGCACACACGTGTAGCATGAGAATGTATTCCCGAAACGCGCGTGCCGCTGCGGAGGTGCTGGGGTCTCCCTTCCTGCAAGGAGGAATTTCCAGTCGTTTTGAGGAGCTGGGCAGAGCTGAGCTTGAGCTCCGGACTGCAGGGCTGTGCGTTGGCCGGGAGACCCCATGTCGCACATTCCCATTGGGAACCTCCTGGCTCCTCGCGGTGGGACGGGGCTTCTCCTGCCCTGGGAGGTGCCGGGCAGAGTGGCTCCCGGTGCTCCTGTTCAGCTCCACCGGAATGGCCGCGTGGGGGTGTGGAGCAAAATGCGGCGAAGATTTCTCGGATTTGGCCTCATAACTGTTGCTGAAAAAGGAACAAAGGGAGTTTTGTATCGCAGACGTTTCTGTATCCTGGAAAACAGTACTTCACGTGACGGAAAATTTGAGAGAAGGCTGAGGGTTTGAGGAGAACTTTAGAAAGAAAATGCAGCTCAGGAGAAGAGTGATTTGACATGGAGTAATAGCAGCTTTTTTAGATCAAAGCAAAATTTGAAATAATTAAGCTGCTGACAGTTCAGAGTGATTTCCAGCTCCTCGGTTTACCTGCAAAAGAGCAGCTGCCACGTACCGCGCTTCAGTCCCTGCAGTTTCAGGGTGGCAAGCGAGGAGCGCCCGGGGCAACCCCGCGCGGCGGCAGGACGGGCCGGGCTGGGGGCTCCGTGCGGGTCTTGCTTGGGATGCGGATGGGCTTTGCATGGACCACAGGGGCTCCCTCGTGTCCCTGCGCTCGGGGTATGCGCAGACTTCTCGTGGGCCGCAGCGGCTCCCTTGCGTCGTGTCCCTGCGCTCGGGGTATGCACAGACTCTTCGTGGGCTGCAGTGGTTCCCTCGTGTCGTGTCCCTGCGCTCGCGGCACCGGCTCTCTCAGCGCTGGCGCCAGCGCTGT
>JAWLRI010000013.1:480007-501929 GCA_034781795.1 Crypturellus tataupa | reverse complement strand
AGGGAGCAGCGCGCAGGCGGCCGCGACCCGGCGCCCGCAGCCCCGTGCCACCAGGGCCAGGAGGCAACTGCGCGGCGGCGCCTTCCGCCCCAGGGACGGCAGGGCCACCGCTGTGCCCGAGGTCATCGTTTGGGGCCCCACGGGCGAGGAGGACTCCGTGGAGACCAGCACGCTGCCCGCGCGCTTCGGCCCCACCGCCACCACCTCTGCCTGGCGCACCAGGGCTGCCACGGAGGCGGCCGCCACCACCACGAACGCCCCTTCCAGCGCGGCGCCATCCCCGACGCCGGCGGGGGACGTACGCGGCAGCCAGCCCGGCCGCGGGAGCACCACCGAGCCCGACGAGGACGACGACGGGGGCAGCGACAAGGAGGCCCGGCCACCGCGCATCCTGGGGGACACGTCAGGTAGGATCCGTGCGCTCGCGCGCCGGGGCTCTCGGGCTCTGCCGAGGGAGGGGAGGCTGGCGGGACCCAGAGCTCCTCTCCAAGCGCTTGTTCCCGGTTGTTCCCAGTTGTTCCCAGTTGCTGACTGGAAAGACACCCTGCCTGCCTTCCCCTTGGACCGATAGAGCCGCCCAGGCTGATGTCGGGCACACGCGGTGCAGAGCGGCCTGGCATTGCGCGTGCCCTCTGCGGCGCCTCCCCAGCTACCTGCAGAGCTGTTCTGACCCCTGGCCCCAGCGCTGGGAGTTGCTGTAAGCGAGCAGCTCGCTCGCGCAGCGGCGGGGTGTCCTGTCCTTACCTTGTTCCGTATGAATAATTTATCCGGCGCGACGAGGAGAGGGAGGCGAGCGCCCTCAGGCAGCCTCCGCCGTGCCGGAGCGGCAGGAGCGCGCGGCAGCCGCAGGGCGCGCGTTGGCCCGGGGTTCAGCGTGACGCGGTGACAACCCCGCGCCGCGGGGGCTGGTGGCAGCAGCAGCTCGCGGGTTGCCCAGCAGTGCCACGAACGGGGTTTCTAAACCAGAGCACTCGGAAGCTCCAGTTTGTTGTTTTTTTCAGGGATGTTTTCTAGCAACTTGCTGTGTTTTTCCTATTATCGCGGCACATCCACAAACCATCTTCCATAATCAAACTGGACACTGCACTCCGCTCCCCTAATACGTTCCACCAGCACCATTTGCAGTGTGGACATGGACGAGAAAGCAGCTCCCCATTTAGTTCAAATTGTATTTGCTCCTACCAGTCTTAAAATGCAGGACACTCTTATTAGAGCTTACAGGATTTATTCGCTGTGCATTGCCTGCTCGTAGCGCACAGTGATTTTTTGGTAAAACAAAAATTGAGATGATCCGATCGTAATCACAATTAGCCTCTCCGGCGCGCCGCCCGCGGAGCTGTTGCTAGCAGGAGGAAGGTGTTTAGAGCAGGCAAAGGCCCAGCCTCCCGCTCCTAACGGTGGCATCAGCTGGTGGAATTAGAGCCTGAGTATTAGGGCACCTCCCAGCCCAGGCTGTGTGCCGAGCACAACGAGCGGCATCAGGCCCCGTCTTGGTTGCGGCCTCTGACCCTGGAGGTGGCGGCTCAGAACGTCACCCTTGCGTGGGCAGCAGCGCCCGTGGTGCCACCCGCCCCGCTCGCCTCGCACCAGGGCTGCTCTGCGCTCAAGGAAGCTGCACGCACAGAGGTGGGGATGTGTCTGCGCCCTTGTTGGGCTCCATGAGTGCGGGGATTGCTCTGAGTGCGCCGGGGATCCATGAGCCATGGGCTCCGACCGGATCCGCGGCCGCTGCAGCGATTCCCTCCGGGAAGGCCCGTGGGAGGGGTCGTGCGGCCAGGCTGTGCTCAGCCCCCGTGAGCGCTCCCCGAGGCCGGCGCGTCCCGAGCGCGCCCCTGCACAGCGCGTTGGAGAGTCTCCCCCCGCTCCTCCTCGCTGAAGAACAGAGGGGAAAGAGACAGCGCGATTTATCTATGACTCACTGAGGAACAAAAACAAGCTTAAAAAATCTTGTGCGATATAAAAGGTTCTGCTGCTAGGTAGGAGAGAGGAGAGAAAAGTGATTATTTTTAACGCAGGGAGAAAACAAACAAATGAGCAGCAGGAGCAGCTCGGCTACGGCTCGCTTGCTGCGTGCGGCGTCGTGCCGTGGCCCCAGCAGCGGGGCCGGCGCGGGCGTGATGCTCCCCGTGCCCTGCAGAGCAGCCATAGCGCGGGGACGGCCCCGCGGGCTCACCCGACTGGTGCCCGTGCATCAGGAACGGCCCCGGGCAGAGAGGGCGGCGCGGGGCCGCGGAGGCGGCAGCAGCGGCGGCTCCGCTCGCAGAGCTGCACAGCGAAGGCTGCAGCCACCCCCTCTGCTGCGCTCGGCTCCCCGCGGCTGCGGAATGGCTGAGCACGAGCAAGAGACCAGCTGCTCCCCGCTCCAAAACCGCCCCGGACTGCGGAGAGGGGGCGCGGGACGCGCACCGAGAGCGCGAGCGGCAGCTCCAAAGGAATTCATTAAAGACAGGATGTGTTTAAGAGAAATCCCTGTGCGGCTGCTGTCAAGCTGCCTCTTGGATCCACTTCCCGAGACTCCGGGATCCGCTGCGGACTCCGGCCTTGGGAAGCAGGAGAGCAGAGTGGGGCCGGGAGCTGGAAGTGTGTGCACTCCCGCCCCGCGGCCGCCTGCGTGGCCCTGCCCTCGGAGCCGCGCGCAGGAGCGCGCCGTGGAGCGCAGGCTTTCCTGGCAAGGGAGAAGGGATTTTCCCCCGGGATTCGCAGATGGCAGCGCGTGTGCGCGCGCTCACCCACGTGCAGCTAAGTGAGCAAGCCGTGCGCCCGCAGCGCTCGCAGGAGCCGTCGTTGCCTGGCAATACCCGCCACGGCGCCTCCCAGCCGAAGACCCAGTGTCGCTAGCAGGAGCCCCCGGGCTGGTGTCTTGGCAGGGCAGCGGCACCGTGCGGCATTCCCAGGGTCTCTGCGGTGCTCCCGGGGGCTCTCCAGCTTTGCGGCGCTCTACCGCTCGCCAGGGCAGGGCTGTGCTGCGGTTGCCCCCTTGCTTGCCACATTGCATCCTTGCATGCGCTCCCCGCTAGCTGGCAGAGCTAGAGGAGTTACAGGGCTTCCCCTCTGCAGGGTCTTGCCCGCAGCATGAGGGATTTCCTGGTCTTTCCTCAGGCAGGAATGTGGCGCTCACACAGCCGAGGTGGGAGCTCGGAGGCAGTAGCTCCCAGCGCGATGGGAAGAGCAGCCCGTGTAATTAAATGACCAGCGCGCTCTGCAGCATCTGAAACCATGGAGCGGGTGATTCCGGGTGAGCCTTGCGCTCACAGAGCTGCCAGGCGCATCGGCACGAGAAGAGAAGAGGCACTGCTGGTGCCCGAGCGCGCGGCCGAGCCCGGGGCTGCTGGGGGAGCCGCACAGAGATCCTCCTGCTCCGCACGGAGATGCTCCTGCTCCACACGGAGATGTTCCTGCTCTGCGCAGAGATCCTCCCGCTCCGCGTGGAAGTGGCTGTGGGGCGCGCAACGTCACACGGCTCCTCTCCTGCTGCATTTGGCAACTTGCGTATGTGACGGAGCCGAAAATTGCCCAAACGCGTGTGTGCCGCCCAGATCTGCTGCTCGTAGCGCTGTGCCGCCCGTCCCCGCGCGAGCTGCGAGCGCTCGGAGGCTGCCCGTGCCCCCACCGCCCGCGCGCCCGGCTGCGCAGCAGGACTCGCTGCGAAGCTGCTGCTCTCGGGGAAGGCGGCGTGGGGCCCGTTGGGTTTATTTTGGGCTCTTTCTTTCCATCCTTTTCGGCAGTGTCCCACTGGGAGCGGGGCCAAGCTTGCGTGATCCGTGCGCGCAGGAGGGCTCTGTGGAGCTGCGCCCTGGAGTGTGTTGGAGTGCGCTGCATTGGGCTGGAGCGTGCCAGCTCCACAGGAGCACGTTCACTCCGCGGGAGTGCACTGCGTTGCGTTGGAGCACACTGTGTTGTGTTGGAGTGCGCTGGCTCTGCGGGAGCGCACTGTGCTCCGCTGCCGCGACCCTCTCTTGTTTTGGCAGCTCTTATAGCCAAGTGCTCTCCAGAGGAACCTTGTCACAGTTTGTTTGAACCAACTGCAATGTAATTGGGAGTAAATGAAGGAAATGGGTCATTTGCAAAATAGGTGCTTGAGTCGAGGGAGAAAAATAGCCCTGACTCATCTTGCTGTCTCGCTCCTGCTCCGCGCGCGGGGCTGGCAGCCTGGCGCGGCCGCCTGCGCTCCGCGGGAGGGAGCGCGCACTGGAGCTCCCAAGGGAGCCGTTCAGCACTGCTCCTCGTCCCGGCGCGCCAGGTGAGCTGCTGTTCCCACTCTTCCCGCTCGCCCGGCGCCCTGCGGCGCTGGGGCTCTCGCTGCCGCTACTCGAGCGCGCGCTTGGCAGCGGCTCTGCTGGGGAACCGGGCCAGGCGAAGGTGCCCTTGGTTCTGTTATATTAAAGTGCCAAGACTCCCATGACGGAGCCCTTGATTCGCACTTGGGCGGCGCACTGGCAGGAGGGGGCTCCGTGCCCGGCGCCCACGCACCCGCGGGCAGCGCTTGTTTTCCTCTCCTTAAACCAGCGTTTATTTATTTATTAAAAATCCCATCCATCAGGAGCTCTCACAGATGTTTGTGAAAAACAGCACATCCTTGGGCTGCCGCCAGGAAAATCATTTCATTACAAAATTGCAACTGTAAAGCAGCGCAGAAATCACAGACGTACTGTACATGGAGATGCCTTTGTTTTCAAACTGCTCATTAGGAGTGATGCACGAGCCAGAATGAAGCCCTGTGTAAGGTGAACGAGGAGCAAATGAGGCACCAACCTCTGCAGCAGCGCCGAGTCCCCTAATTACCACACAGCTCTGCGGGTGACACCGCAGCTCCCGGCCCTCCCTTGGGCTGGGTGCACTCCCCGGCTCCTCGTGCCCAACGTGGCCCATGGGGACAGGGCACAAGGACAATTCTAGCGTGTTGCTGTGCGGGCTGCTCCTGCCACAGGGGCTCTTGCCGCGGGCTCGGCACGGGGCTGTCCCCCCGGGGCGCCCGCGGGCTCTCGGCAGCTCCGTGCTGCCTGTCTCCACTCTGTGATTTTGTCTTCGCAGGCCTGGCAGTCCATCAGATCATCACGATCACGGTGTCGCTCATCATGGTCATAGCTGCCCTGATAACAACTCTTGTCTTAAAGAACTGGTAAGGCACCGCGGGGTGCACGGTGCGGGCAGGTGCACGGGGATAGGGCTGGGGCAGCAGCCGCGGGGATTCATGGGGACCAGGACACTCTCCTGTCCATGCACTGATGGGGCAGCGGTGCAGCCCCGTGCCATGGAGCATAGGACCCCGTGCGCCCTGTGCTGCAGCCAGCTGCGCCCTGGCACGGTCAGGCCTTGCCCTGCCTCCGCCTGCCCTCGTTTGGCCGCCCGAGCGGGGCCGTGTGCTGTAAATAGGTTAGCTCGTAGCTGCGGGCGCTTGAGGCCTCACCTGTCTCCGTGGAGAACGCGGCCACTTTGAGGCCAGCGGAGCGGCCACGCGGCCCCGGGCGCGCTCACGTTCCCTGCCCCGTGGACGGAGCAGCGCCCTGCCCGCGGCAGGAGCGCAGGACCGCGGGCAGGCACCACATGCAGTGGTCGGAAGCGACTCGTCCTGGAGCTCCAGACCTTTCAGATGCCTCCTGGAGCGAAGGGGTTTAACTCCGTTGTTCTCATCCACAGCCCTTGATTAAAAAGCTTTCATTTCCTGCAGATAGGAACTCGTTGCTTGCTAAGTGATTCTTCTGGTAGTAAAAAGCTTACGTTTAAATTTTAAATTTGATCATTAAGAAAAATAAGCAAGGAGAATTGACGGCTCCATCGCGGCTGATCTTTCCAAAGCGACGGAATTGTTACCTAATATTGCGCGATGCATAATTGATGGCCGACAGCGCGGCTCCCCTTTCAAGTGCGGCGATGCATTTTGTGCTGTGTTTCCTCCTCCCTGCCTCCCAGCTGCGCGCAGAGCGGGAACACGAGGCGCAACAGCCACCAGCGCAAGATCAATCAGCAGGAGGAGAGCTGCCAGAACCTGACGGACTTCACCCCCGCGCGGGTGCCCAGCAGCCTGGACATCTTCACGGCCTACAACGAGACGCTGCAGTGCTCGCACGAGTGTGTGCGCACGCCGGTGCCGCTCTACACGGAGGAGGCGCTGCACTCGCCCGGTGACTACAAAGCGGCTTTCAACGGGAACAGGTACGAGGGCTGCCCGCGCCGGGGAGCCCCGCGGGGGAAGCAGGGGCAGATGGAGGGACCCTCCTCACCAAGGGCACGGGAAGGGGCTGGGTTGTGCTAAACACCCCAGACCCGTTCCTTTGCTTCGAGTTATTCTGTTTGCCGAGGTACAACAAGAGCACATTCTGGTTGGACTCTTCCATCCTTCTGGGTTTTGTCCAACTGTAGCTTGCAAGGTCAATAAGCCCTTTTGAAGCATTTTTTAGAGATTTTGCTTTCCACTAAAAAGCTGCTTTTTTAGCAGGCCTGGGTGGGCTTGCTTGTCGTGTGCTACGTACCGGCCCATGCAAGCCCCTCTTTGTGCTCGCTGCAGACCCTCCTCTTCCGATCGGCACCTTATTCCTGTGGCCTTCGTGTCTGAGAAATGGTTTGAAATCTCCTGCTGACTGGCCGAAGCCTGTTCGACCTTGCGGGGGCAGGACAGACGCCGTGCGGCTCTTTCCTGGTAGGTACCGTACTCGGACCTCTCCGCGGTGCCCAGGGAGCAGCAAGGTCGTCCCGTCCCTGAACCGCTCGGTGCCGCTACCCGCAGGGGGGCTCTGCCCTGGAGCTGGCCAGGAGGTCCCCACCGATGGGGACGATGGCAGCAGGAAGGTCTCCTCATGCAGCTGCATTAGGGATGGGCCAGCAGCTCGGGTGGGCACGGGCTCCCCAGCGATGGGTGCCCCAACCCTTGTGCTTCAGGCACTAACGCGGACAGTTTTGTTCCAGCCCCGTCTCAAGTGCGTCTGCTTTTGCCACGTGACAGCGCTCTGTGCCGGAGCGTTGACTCTGTCCCAGTGCTCCCATAATTTATAGAGGTCTGGAAGCCAATGGCCGGTTTCATTGCTATTAATTAAATGAGAGCTGCAAAGCGATTCTCTACATGTGCATATGAGTCCATGCATGGATGTACGTACTTGCCCCCTGGATATTTGGGTATATGCATCTATAATATTAGTGCTACGTCACGGTAAAGCCAGGTGATGGCCACAGATTGTGATGCGGAGAAGGGCAGCGGCATGGGTGACATGGATAACAGACTGGCTTTCATCCCAAAGTGGCAGCACTGCAAATCCCTTAAAAGCTCTAAAAGAAATTACTTAGTATTTCCCCCCCGCCCGCTGTTTTCCATGTGTTTGTCTGTCCCTTCTGCACAGACCTGGTTTGCTCGAGACGACGGCGGACGCGGGGGTTCCCAGGGCCGTGCACTGCGGCCAGGCCGCGTTGGCCCCGTCACCCGCTGCCTCTGCCGAGGCTGCTGCCAGGCCGGGGCCCTGCGTGGGCCGACGACCTGATCCACTGCCCGGAGCGGTGCCCGCGTGTGCAGCAACCCCCGTGCTGGAGCCGCACGCAGGGGTTGCAGGGAGGCTGGTGACGCGCAGCTGCCTCGTGGCGAGCAGATGCTGCCGGTGTTTCCTGCAGTCGGGTTTGCCCCGCGCAGCCCCATCTCTTTACGGGCCTACGTGAGGCTGTGGCATCGCGGTGCCCTCGAGGGGCGGTGGTGGCACTCATGGGCAGCACTTGCTCGTGCTGCGGCGAATTCCGCTTGCCCCCAGTGCACTCTCCCAGATGGACAAGCGGCGCGGCCAGGCGGAGGCAGCGGGCAGAGGGTCACCCCTTGCCACAACCTGGCAGCAGCGGCAGCCCCCCAGGCCCCTTGCAAAGAGCAGAGCAGTGCCCGGGTGCAGCCTGACGCGCCGGGCAGCTGCCCCGCACCTCCTGTCCATGCAGGGCAAGAGGGGACGCGGTGCTTGGGCAGGGCTGCTGCAGCCCAGCGGGACGAGGAGGGTCCTAGGGCGGCCAGGCCGGGCAGCTCCTCTTGTCCCTGAGCCAGGACGCTCCCCCTCCTTGCCTAAAAATACGAGTAGTAATAATAAAAGAGAAGGATTATGCAAAAAAAACTGTAAGGTAGCTCCAGCGCTGACCTACTTTGCAGAAGGAGGCTATTTGTAACACAATATAAATTTTACGTCCTAAATAAACAGCATTCATGCAGAACTATGTAAATGCGGCGCGTCGCTCCTAGAGGAGCGAGTGGCGGCTTGGGATGGTGGAGTCTGTGGTGCGGGAGCCGGCGGGAGCACGCGGTGTTCCAGCCAGCAGCACCCGACCGTGCTCCCCAGTGCTGTCCCCATCTGGGCGTCTCTTCTGAGAAGCGCCGCAGGCCTGGGCAGAGGAGGGAAGCGGGTGGAAAAGCGCTCGGGGTCCTCCCTGGCCCCCTGTGTGCCCCCCACAGCCCTCTATGTGCCACCCACGTCACGCCGCGGACGGTGTGCCCGCTCCTGCGGGGACAGCCCTGCGGGGTGGTGGCACTGCTGCTGTCCCTGGGGAAGCATCAATTAGCATGGAACATGTAATTAATTAGGGCTTAACAACTGCGGAGGCTTTTGTGCCTTCAGAGGCGCTCGGTCCTCCCCGGATACGCGCTGGTAGCGGGCGGCGCTGGGCGGCCGCGCTGGCCACGGCAGCGCTTCAGGACGGCCGCCGCGGCGCCCGCTCGCTTTAATCCCTGCTTTTCTTCTCGTCCTTAACAGGATTCCTCTGGCGAACCTGTAAAAAAATACTAATGGGTTTCCCGTACCTCCCATTTGTGTCCACCAGTAGGAGACTCAAAGAGCAGCATCTATGGGCCAAATATATTTTTATAGAAATGAACATGCCTATAGGTAACTGTGTTTTTCAAAGAGCGCATTTTTTGGAGAAGAGAAAAAAATGTGCGAGTGAAGGATGCTGTGAAGAAGGAGGAAACCGAGGAGGAAAAAGGGACAAGACCGAACGCCTGGAGCTTGGGATACGGACTATGAATTTGAACCTGTGCCAATAATACCGTTATGTGCCATGTACTGATGCAAAGACTTCGCGAGAAGCCGAAGCTAAGTCAATAACACATAGAGATGTTAGAGGAAACGGGTGGGGCGGCATCTCTCCTGGTAGAGTCATTTAATTCTGGTCACTATACATACATATTATATATAGAGAGAAAATATATATACACACACAAACACTTTTTGTACTGTAGCAATTTTTGAAGATCTTAAATACTCATTTTTAAAGAAAATGTCATGGGCTAAAAATCTAATTTCTTTAACATGCATAATATGAACTAGGTAAAGGGACGTTTTCTACTTTGGCAGCTTGCCTCTCAAACCTATATGTGTATATATAGATAGACATATATACATATATATGTGTGTGTGTGTATGTATAACATATATATGTATGTATACGATATATATATATATATATATCTATTTTGGAAGTACATTTCCACTAGTGGCGGCGTTACCGGACCTTGGCCGCGGGTCCCGGGCGGGCTGTGAGCGCCCGGCTCGGCCGGAGCCCTGGCGGGAGCGGAGCGGGGAGCACCGGGGCTCCGAGGGGACGGCGGACAGTGCTGCAGGTGGGTCTGAAGCGGCAGTGGGGTGGGAACGTGGCTGGAATCTGCAGCTGGGCCACATTCACAAAGTGCATTCCCAGTATAGAGAATCCTGGAAAGCAGCCGCTCCTCCGGCTGCCGGGGAGGCTGGCGCCCCGGCCCACGCACGACTCGGAAAGAGTTCGGGGATTTTCCTTCCCTTGGGAGCCCCCTCCTCCCTGCCAGCTGCGGTAGCTGCCCTGCCTGACCCAGCTCGCGGAGCTGGGGGTGACCAGAGCCCCGCAGCCTCCTCCGCGTTTGCGGCCAACTGTTGGGTATGGGCGCAGCGCCACAGCACGCCGCAGCGTCGGGTAGCGGCGTCCCGGGGTTGCGCTGCTCCGCGGTTCCCTGAGTGGAAACAAGAAGTCAGACCAAAGTCCTCAAGTTGTTTTTATAAACTGCCCTTCGGAAATGTGAAGGTCCTGTCGAAGGTACTCAGATATGCATTTCTGCTAGGCCACTGATCATTCAGCTCCATTCCTTCATCAGAAAGACGGTGCAATTGAAACAGAAACGAGGAGAAGGGGCTGGTCGGCTCCAGCCCCTTGCTTGCATAGTGCTCCCAGTCCCGTCCTGCCGAACCTTGTCTCGGGAGGTGGATTCAGACGAAACCTTCCTCCCAGCCCCGCTGCCATCCGTGCGTTTGAAGCAGCCCCAGGGAGGCTCCACGTGGCCAGGGGTCTTCTGCCCATGGAGCGGGGCCGGGAGCAGGTTCCGGGCTCGCAGGGCTCTTGTGCTCGTGCTCTCAAGGCCGGCGGTGAGCGGGGCGGTGGCGGTGACGGCCCCGAGGCCCTGCAGGGCTTGGAAATGCTCCGTTGGAAGCGCAGTGGGCCGCTTGCCTCGCTTCCGACCCGGTTCTGCAAGGCAATGCGGCTGCTGCGAGTCAGAGAGGACCGTGAGCAGCGCGAGCCCACGCGGGACCCGCATGCAGCCCTCGGCCCGGTGCTTCGGATCCCGTGCGGTTCCCGCTGCTTCCCGCAGAGATTGGATTTTCCCTCCCCGCGTCCCATCTCGCATCCATGCGCTCCTGGCTGTGCAGCTGCCCATGGTGCTTCTCCCACTGCCCCTGCTCTCCATGTGCACCCGCTGGCGGCACCAAGTGCCCTTGGTGGGTGCTCCAGTGTATCCCGATAGCAGCCCAGCGCCGTAGGGGTTGTCTGCCCCGCGTATCCTGTTGTTCAGAGCGTCGCTGTGTAGTTGTGTTCGTAGCCCCATGCCCAAGGCAGGTATTTGAGGCTGCGATGGGGCAAGGTAGAGGCCTGGAGCTGCAGAGCCCTGGACCGAGCTCACTGTGCAGCCTGGGCAGAGGAGCGGAGCGTGCAGGAGCGTGCAGCAGTGTGCAGGGATATGCAGCAGCGTGCAACAGTGTGCATCAGTGTGCGCCAGTGTGCACCAGTGTGTAGGAACATGCAGAAGTGTGCAGGAACCTGCAGAAGCGTGCAGCAGCATGCAGGAGTGTGCACCAGTGTGCAGGAGCATGCAGCAATGTGCAGGAGCGTGCAGGAGGAGAGGGACACGCAGTGCTGGAACCGCGGCTGAGCCCTGCACATTCCCGCCTCCCGCTTCACCTGCAAGCAGACGCACCTGAGCAGCGAGCGAGCGGCCGGGGCGCGGCAGCGACACAAGCACATGCCCCACCTGCCCTTACTTCTACGGACCAACAGCACTTGCACTTTAGCAGAGCGGCCGCGGCGCCCGGCCGGGGAGCACTGCCCAGAGCGGAGGCGCGAGGAGGTCCCGCCAGCCGGGGCAGGCGGATGAGCAGCCCCGTGCAAGTGGCACCTCCTCCTGCTGCGCCCTGCACAGGACTTAGGGCTCCGGGGGCTGCGGCAGCGGCTGTCGCGCCGGCCGGCCCCTCTGCTCCCGGCCCCGCGGCGCGCAGACTGTGCCGAGCTCACCCGGAACCAGCGCGGCTGCTGTGTGAGCACCCACCCTTGCTGTGGGCTTGGCGGCTCAGCTTGCTCCTTGTTCCCACCCTTGGTGGGCTCGGTGTCCCGACGGGCTCTGTGTTCCTGGTGGGCTCTGCAGGCTCCGTGTTCCGGTGGGCTCTGCAGGCTCACCGAGCTCAGGCCCCACCGCGGCGCTCCGCAGGGGCACAGTGCGGACGTGTGGCACGTGGCAGTCGCAGGCTTTTGAAAACCCATTTCCCGGGGGCTGTCCCTCCGCAGCAGGGCCCTCTCCCCTCCATTTCGCTTCCCGCGGAGCTGGCTGCTCGCCGAGGAGGTGCTGGCAGCCGATTGCCGCAGAGCCGCGCTGGCCCCTTGCCCCACGCCGCTGCCGCCCGCGCCGCCGCCTCCGCAGCAGCCCCGGAGCCGGGAGCCCCCGGGCTCCAGTCAGCGTTGGCCTCCGCTCTGTCTTCCCGCCAGAGAGACGGGCAGCGTGGCCTGGCCCCGGCCCCGCTGCCGCGTGCAGAGAGACTTCAGGTTACCTCCTCCCCATGGGCAGCTGGTCAGGACAGAAGGTAGTTCAGCTAAAACGGTAGTTATAGTAGATATTCTACACATATTATATATTTTGTAAAAAAAACAAAAATAGATAAAAATACGTGTACGGTAACTGAGCCCACCCGTGTGTGGCCGAGTGGCTGGACCCTCCCCAGCGAGGCCGGGCCGCTGCCGCCGGCCCTGCCCTCCCTCCTCTCACTTTCTAGGAACCCTCCGCATTTGTAGGTGCGTTTTTAATAGTGTCATGAGTGGAGCTAATATTTCCCTGGAGAAGACGTGTCTGTTGCACAACCCGTACACTAAGGCACAGATTTCTGACCCAGATTCTTCTATTTTAGGTTCCGAGGGGGGTATTTTTTTGTTTGATAGGACATGTACAGTGAAGTTTACAATTTATTTTTATTTTGCCAAAAACCATTTTCTAACCTAAGACAGTTTTTCTCGGTAAGCGGTTCCGCGTGGCCGAGCACGGCTCCGGTTTCCCGGGCGTCCCGCTGCTCCCGCGGCGCTGCCGGCCCCGGGGCGCCGAGCGCATCCCGGCTGCGACCCCCGGGGCGGGCGGGAGCGAGCGGCCGGGACTCCTTGCAGGGGAACTGCTTTACTCCAGAGTGATTTTTAATTTGTCTCTGTACTTTAAAGCTGTGTACTTGGAAAGCACTGTAAATGCGACCCTGTACCGACTTCCCTGTGTATATTTAGTACTCTGATGTTGCTATTAAAACAATATGAGAACAACGAGAGGGAGTTTTGCCTGGTGGTTCCTGCGCGCAAGGCCCTCGTGGAGGGGGCAGCCACGTGTTTCTCTGCCATGCACTGTCGAGCTGCACAGGTTGACGTTGTTTTTGGGCTTTGTGTGGGGTTGTGCTCTGCAGGCGGGCGCATGGTTGGGCTTTGCATGGGGTCATGATCGTGGTTGTGCTTTGCATGGGGACACGGTTGTGGTCATGGTTTGCATAGGGATGCGGTCATGGTCGTGGTTTGCATGGGAATGTGGTCGTGGTCCCAGTTTACATGGGGACATGGTTGTGCTTTGCATGGGGACATGGTTGTGGTCTGCATGGGGACTTGGTCATGGTCATGGTTTGCATGGGGATGTGGTCATGGTCGTGATTTGCATTGGGACGTGGTTGTGGTTTGCATGGGGATATGGTTGCGATCACAGTTTACATGGGGACGTGGTCGTGGTTTGCACGGGGATATGGTTGTGGTTTGCCTGGCGTCGCGGTTGTGGGTGGAAACGCACTGGACACCGAGGCCCCTTTCGGGCAGCGGTGACGTGCTTGGAGGAGAGAAGCCACTGGAAGTTAATAGGATGGTTACCAAGCTAATTAAACATCTCTAATGATGTTTTAAACAAACAGCTCTGTGGGAAGATAAGCAGCGTTATAGAATTGCTTAACCTAGTTGCATGTTTTACATAAAAATAGGTTTCACCGTGAGCGGATGCATATTAAGCTGGTATTTATTGTATGCAAATGGCGTTGAAATAGAGGCTGAGGGTTTACGCCGGTGGCCGCCGAAGCCACCGGCACCCCCACGCTGCCACCCGGTGCTGCTGCTCCCAGTGCCGCTCCTGGTGCTGCTCCCAGCGCGCTCCGACCCCACTCCGGCCCTGGAGCAGGATGAGCTGCAAGGAGGAGCTGGACGCCCAGCCCGGGCGAGCGCTGTCGCAGCGCGCCGCTCTGCGAAAAAGGAGGACTAAGCACTATCCAAGTGTAATTATCGCAATTATGCCGGGGCAAAGTAATTACTGGAGATATTTAAAGCATCAATCAACACGCTATTTTGAAGAGCGAATCCCTGATTTCTCCAGGGCGAGGTAGTAACCATCGGCACGCAGCGGCGCTGGCTGCGAGAGGCGCTGCGGCGGAGAGTCTGGGGTGCTTTGCTGTAGCCGACGGGGAATATGGAGCATCCGTGGACGCTGCGAGCTGTGGATCTGTGGGGAGGAACCGGCAAGGTGACCCAGGCGGTCCTCCCGGCCGGTCACAGCGCTTTCCGTAGCTCCCTGGCTGGAGACAAGTCACCTGCAGCATCTCCAGCAGGATCGCGGGTCAATCCAGCCGGACGGGCCCAGGGCGCAGGGAGCCGCGGGCACCGCAGGTCAGTGTGTGCAGAAAGGTGCAGCTTTGGTAACGGCCTGAGCACGCAGGCCGGGCCCTTGGGTCTCCCCGGAGCATCTCCAGCTTTCACCACCTTTCCCTGCACTGCCCCGTTTATTGGGAGAATCAAATGTTTTATTCCCATTGAAATTACAGGATTCACTGAAAAATTCAGCTTAAGTCTAAGCAAATACCGCACTTCTTGTCGTCTCTGTGGGCTCGATGGGATTTCTCTCTCCGAAGCCAACGCCGGGGAGCAGGAGCGAGCGGGTCGGCAGTGCCAGCGTGGTAACCGGCGGCAGGAGCGGGACGGCTCCGACCCTCGGGGAGCGCACGGAGCCTCTGGTGAGTATTTACTCCCAGCATTTACATAAGCACTGCAGCAGCTGGGAAGGAGTCATTAAGGACTACTTAAGGAGATAATCCCGGTTTTAAAATTCCTTTAATGTGCATTTCCGGAGCGATTAAAGCAGCATCTATCTGGTCAATAAGGCGATGTCCGGCTCCGGAGCGGTCCGGGTTGGGCCCGCAGTGCCCGGGCAGCCGGGGGCTGCCGAAGCAGCTCTGCAAACGCATCCGCACTGACCCGCAGCCGCCTCCGCCTTCTGTACGGGGCTTCCTTTGGGGCCTGGTGCCATTTCTAAGGGATGTAATGTGTGCTAATTAGCTTCCGAGCCTGAGAAATCAAATGTGCAATTGATAAAATCCATAAATGCCCTTGAGAAATTGCTTTTGCATCCAGCTGGGTCTGCTGGAGTCATTTGTGCAAGCGCAGAAATGAGCACAGGGTTTCCAAGCCTCCCTGAACAGCGCGGGCCGCGCGCTCCGCGCCGCTGCACTTGCACCGAGTGACCTGGAGGGCTCCCGCTGCAGCAGGAGATGGATCATCAGGGTGTTCCCGGGGCCACGTCGTTCCCGCAGGTTGGATTTGTTGGCTGGTTTCCTATTTTGCAGCCTTTCCCTGCGTATCCTGGCATGAGATGCTCCAGGCCGAGCTCACGCGCAGCCTTTGAGACGTGATGCAAACACTTCACTTCGCCCCTGACATTCTCACAGCAAAACATCATTACATCTCATTATTCAAGTATTTAGAGGAAGTTCTTCACTGATGCTTGCTACATAAATTATTTCTCTTAATTATGTATACATTTATAAATAGCGGGATAGTTAACGTCTAACCGCATTTTTATTAGGGTGTTTCTAGCTGCCTGCGAGCGGTGCCCGCAGTGCCGAGCGTGGTCCTGCCTGGCACTGCCGCCCACCCGGGGCCGCTCCGCAGGCGACGGAGGAAGGTGCCAGGATGCTGCTCGCGGTCGGCAGGAAGGCGAGGGGAGCCTTAACGACGCGCTCGGTGCAAGCGTGGTCGTAAACTGGCAGAGCTCGGCAGTGTCTGCCCTCGGCGGGGAGGCAGCGGCGCTGCCGCGGTGGCGTCAGGTGTTACCGGAGCTGCTGTTTACGGCAGTGCCATCAAACACATCTGCAACATATTTTAATGTGCTAATTGGGGGTTATTACGGCCCCTTCTATTTAGGATTATATTACAAATATAATACTCTGTCTCATTTTACTCTGAACTAGGAGCTTTGAAAGGATGATAATTACCTCTCGTGTAAACCTATACTTATATAGAAAAAATGACATGTGAAATGAAAGGCCCGAAGAAACGGCGTAATATGTTTGCTTTGCTTAGGCATGCAGTATGTACACACACTTCTCTCCTGGACGCATGCGGTATTTACACTGCGAGCGCTTCATTAGAGCCGCGGTACCCTGCGCACTCCGGGCACCCAAGGCAGAGCTGCGAGGATCTGAATTCCTGCCACATCTGTGCTGTTTGTTTAATATTAAGCCAGCGCTTGGAATGTTAATGCTGCCCAGGCTGGGATGAATAATTCATGGGCAGCGCTCGTGGCTGACGGATTTTGCCTTTCGCCGCTTGCTGCCTGCATGCCGAGGGCTGCGAGCGGCCGGCGCGGGGCCGCTCATCCCTGCGGCCAAGCCCGGAGACTCCGGCCATTCCCAGATCCTTGTTCTCCCGGACTGCGGCTTGCCCAGTGAGTGCCAGCAAAGCCGCCTGGCCGGGTGTGTGTGCCCCTCCAGCATCGTGGACACTGCGGAACCCGCAGCTCCTCTGGGAGAACCGCTGGGATCCTCCGGTGTGCAGGGGCTCCGTCCCCAGGCTCGGTGGGTGCCGCCGGGAGCCGCAGGCAGCGCCTGGGCTGGCACGGAGCCACATTCCCTATGGGAAGACGGGAGCCACAGGAGGCTCCGCGGTTGGAAGTGGCTCCGTATCCCGGTTTCCACGCCCAGAGAATCAGCTGCTGCGTCCAAGCGTCGTCAGAAAGAGTTGCCAAGAAAAAGAAAAAAGCCCCAATGTGCTCAGAGGAAGAAATGCAAAGTGCTTGGTGCGAAGGGAAGAGGCGTATCTCCCTGGGGAACACGATAATTTATAATGAAACATTATCTGCAGCCCCATATGTTGCGTTTTCTATTTATGGCTAATTTGCTTAAGCATTTCTAATGTGCCCCCCCCGGGGACGCAGTCTCTGGGCAGCTGGCGAGCGGGTGGGGGAGGTGGGGGGTGGCACGATCACACCCGCGCGTCCCTGCGCGGCAGCAACGGCGGCGGCGGGGCCGCTCAATGCCGCCCGGTGCAGTCTGGTGCTGCTCATTGCCTCTCGGTGCAGCCCAGTGCAGCTCGGTACAGCCTGGTGCAGCTTGGTGCCACTCGATGCTGCTCATTGCTGCTCGGTGCAGCCCAGTGCAGCTCGGTGCAGCTTGATGCCACTCGATGCTGCTCATTGCCGCTTGGTGCAGCCTGCTGCAGCCGTGCACCCAGCATGGCCCGGCATCCCCCGGCCCTGCTCTGCGCCGCAGCCGCCTGCACCTCTAGCCAGCAACGTGGCCAAAAACGACCGCCCAGCAGAGACCTCCCCGACACCCGGTGCTGCCCGCACGGCGCTGCCCGACCCAGCGCAGGCAGGAGCGTCTGGGCAGCCGAGAGCCCTCAGAGCGGCCGGTGCCGGCGGGAGGGCGCGTTGGGCAGCGCTGCCTGCACCCTATGGGTCTCGCGCGGGGAACGCGGGGGCTTCTCCTCCCTCCCGCGCTCCGCTCTGAACCAGGCTCTCGCCAAGCCGCTTTTGTTACGAAAACAAAGTATTTCATCGTTTGCCAGAGAGAATAACAGTATCGATTTGCACACAGCAGCGCGTCCCAATTCCCATTAGGTTTTTATGGAGCATAACGAGCCGCGATCACCGCGATGCCCTCAGAGGGCTGCGTGTGCCGCTTTGCAGGACACGTGGCTCCTCCGCCCCAGGTCCTGCTTGCCTGGCACGGGGAGCCCGTCCTGGTGCGGGTTGCCATGGGCTTTGCCGGTGCGTCCTGCGCGGCAGCATTGCGGCGTTGCAGTCTGCGCTCCAGCAGAGCTGCCCGATGTTGCCGCCGGTGTCACGGTGTTGCTGGCCGTGCTACCGGGATGCGAGTTGTGCCACCCCGTTGTCACCACATCGCCCCTCGCCAGCTGCGTGCCTTTGCTGCCGGCTGCGCTGCCTGGTTATCAGCCGGGTTACGCTGCCTGCAACAGCATTACCGCGTTGCCGGCTGTGTTACCGTGTTGCACACAGCGTTACCGTGTTGCCCGCTGTGTTACCTTGTTACACGCAGCGTTGTGTTGTTGCCGGCTGTGTTACCTTGCTGCACGCAGTGTTATGTTGTTGCACGCAGGGTTACGTTGTAACACCCAGCGTTACGTTGTTGCATGCAGGGTTGCATCGTTGCATGCGGGGCTGCATTGTTGCTGGGTGGGATCGAGCTGCGGGCAGAGCCGTCGGCTTAATGCACAGCTTTAAATAGCCCTGCTAATGGGCTCATCCTTTAATTTCCTGGAGCAATGACAGCTTCCGCGGAGCCTATATCAAAGCGAAGATGGGATCTGTCACCGAGCAGCTGAATTATATTTCATCCTTTATTTTTATCAGCGCCGCTGACTTATTTATTACGCTTGGAGCCCCTGCTGCCCGGCCCTGCTTTGCCCGTGCTCCGTGCTCCGTGCGGCCACCCGGAGGCTCCGGCCTGACGGACAAAGCAGCTCGCGGCACCGCGCGGAGCCGCCGGCTCCCCCGGGGCTGCTGGAGCGGGACCCACTCGCTGCACGGCTGAGCGTGGCCAGGGCTGCCCATTTCGAGTTGTCATAACAGCCCCTGGGACAAGAGCTCTCCAAGCCCGAGCTCCGGGATCTGGAGTGGCATCTTCCAAGGGAAAATTGAGACAAGATTCATTACAGGCACCAGCAAATGTCAAACATTTTATCAGCGCTGTAGAGTGCCATGTTAAGCTGTCTCCCCCCCTTCCCAGCCTGATTAAAGCCGTAACTGCCTGGTTAATATTAATATAATCCACTGCCCTGCCGGCTCCGCGTGTGCCGGGGTGAGCAGGGGCTGGCACCAGGGGCCAAGCGTGCGGCAGGGCAGAGCTGCACGCGGCCGGGAGCGCTCTGCTCCCGCAGGACTCGTGCTCCCAATGCATCCCGGATCGCTCTGCCCCTGCAGGACCCGCGCTCTGGACATGGACGGGATCGCTCTGCTCCCGCAGGACTCATGCTCCGGATGCATCCCGGATTGCTCTGCTCCCTCAGGATTCACGCTCCGGCTGGCGGCGGCCCTGGCCCGCTCTCTTGGCGCCGCTCCCAGGTCCGTGGGCTGCGCTCTTATCTCGCCAGGAGACTCTCCCGCAACGCGCCTGCTTGCTAAGCTGCATTTAATTAAAAGGAGCCTCTTTGTTGCTTGTGCTAATTAGCCCTGCACTCGGGGGCTCAGATCCAATCCATACCTATGTCCACGGTCCAGATCCAGCCAAAGGGACTCGCCGTGCAGGACGCTGCAGCGCCTGGTGCTCTGTCGCCTTGGCACAGTCCAGCCCTGCACGGCGAGGCCGAGCGCTGCCACTCGCAGTGTTGGGGCTCACGGTGCTGCAGGGCTCCCCAGGGGTCTCCTCAGAGCGGACACGGCTCCCGTGTCGCTGCGGCCGGCGGGATGCTCCTGCTGCGCCGCTTCGTGGGGCTGCCAGGATCGGGGGAGCCCTGGGGCGCTGCCCTGAGTGAATCCGGCGCTGGAGAGGAGCGGGAGCAGCGTGGGGAGCCGGGACTGGCAGCTGTCCTGTCCCGGGATCGCCAGCCCCGCTGCTCGCTGTGCTGCGGCGCAGTGACAAGGCTACAAATTCACTTCATCGGGGCCGATAGCTAGAACAAACGGCCATAAACACGTTAGCTGTGTCCGAGGGGTGGCCATGCCGGAGCGGCTGCAGCTCCGAGAGACGCAGAGTGGCCAGGCCGAGCAAGTGGCACTGCCCTCCTCCTCCTTCTCCTTCTCCTTCTCCTCCTCCTCCTCCTGCTCCTGCTCGGCACAGGGAGCTCGCAGTCCAAGGGGGCACCCGCAGCCGCCGTGCCGAAAAGGTTGCAATCTGCTAATAAGCAAATTGCTCATTTGATTATCTTAATTATGGTCTTGCTGAGCTAATGTTATTGCCAATACAAAGGGAAAGAGGGAGAAAAGGAAAAATCGCCCCGATTAGCAAAACCTTGATTACGGGCTCCTGAGTAACCAGTTTCTGAGGAAAGCAGCCCTGGTGGCCCCGTGCTGCGCGTGGGCACAGGATGGCGGCCAAGGGGGCCCGGCTGCTTCACGGCCCTCCCGCGGGGCCGGGGTTGTCTGGGCGCCCAGAGCCCGGCCCGCAGGAACCGCTTTGCTCCCCGCGCGGCGCCGGCCGGAGCCCAGATCCGTCTGGGACACCAGCCGGGGCCGGGCGCTCCCGCCGGCTCATCCCAGCGCTGGAGCGGGAGCGGCGCCTCATGAATATTCATGTGTGCGGTGCAGGCAGCGGCCCTGCTGCCTCGAGCAGAACTAAGTGCAGAACCTGAGGGCTTTCCGCAAGGCAGGCGGCTCTGCCCAGCGCTATTAATCACTGATCCTCCTGCTACGACGTGGGAAGAGGCGAGCGGCGGCCTCGCTGTGCCCCTGCCCGCAGCCTCCTGCCCCTCTGCCTCCTCCGCGGCCCCTTCCCGGGTCCTGCCACCAGCCACCTGCTCTGGGCCACCTGCGGGACCCCCTTGCAGGACCCCCCATGGGACCCCCCCTTGCAGGGTCCCCCTTCACAGGACCCCCGCAGGATCCCGCCCTGTGGAACCCCCTCCCCATAGGATCCCCATCCCGTGGGATCCTCCCTGCAGGATCCACCTGCAGAGCCCACGCCGGAGCCCTCACCGCTGGCACCACTTACAGCTCCCTCCCGTAAGCACCAGCACCTGGGGCTGCCCCGCGGTTGAAAGCAGCACGAGAGCGGCTGCGCTGCTGGGGAGCTGGAGCTCGGGGTAGGAGCAGCTCTGGCTTCCACTGACTGGGAGATGGAGCTGCTTTTGCTCCCTCCCATTTGCTCCTGCTGAGCTCTGTGTTTTGCAGCACAGATGCAGCCTGGTGCACAGGACACTTCAAATGCAAGGTCTCATCTGCTGCTCACCTCTTGCCTTGCTTTGCCATTGAGCTGGAGGCTCTATTATGGTTCAGACCTCCATTGCTGGGGTGCCCTGGGGCTGCTGCTCCCACTGCAGCAAGCGACGAGGCCCTTGTGCTGCAGCAGGACCAATGCAGCGATACAGAGGTGCATGGAGATGCGTGGATGCCACAACCGCAGGATGAAGAGGCTTCTCATGCAAGGCCTTGTCTACTGCTCACCTTGTGCCTTGCTTAGCTGTTGACCTGGAGGCTCTGTTAAGGCCAAGGCATCTGTTGCCTGGATACCTTAACCTTAACACTGCTCAGTTCTGGATTCCAGGCTGCTTTGGCAACGGTTTGTGCCCTGGGAGCCCCTTGCTGCCCTGAGCAAGAGCCCTGGGGCTGCCTTGGTGCCCGTCTGTGGGGCTGTTGCTCCCACTGCACCACGTGGTGAGACCCCCGAGCTGCAGCAGGAGCAACGCAGTGATACAGAGGTGCATTGAGACGTGTGGATGCTGCAAGCGCAGGCAGATCATTGAGGGTGCACTGGATGCTTCTTGTTCAAGGTCTGATCTGCTGCTCTTCTCATTCCTTGCTTTGCTATTGAGCTGGAGGCTCTATTAAGGTTAAGGCATCCACCTGGGTGCCTTAACCTCAATACCAGCTGCTTCTGGATTCCAGGCCACTTTGCTTGCTCTGTTTACCCTGGGAGGCCCTTGCTGCTCCTGAACAAGAGCCCTGGGGCTGCCTTGGTGCCCGTCTGCAGGACAGTTGCTCCTGCTGCAGCAAGCAGCGAGAGCCTCGTGCTGCAGCAGTGCTGTGATATAGAGGTGTGTTGAGACACGTGGGTGCCGCGAGCGCAGGCAGAGGTGGCTGCAGTGCTGCTGGTAACGGGGCTGCCATGGGGCTGCCACCGCTCAAAGGGTTTTGGCAAAAGGGTTTTGGTTTCTGTGACCACGGGACTCTGTTTGACAACCACCAGCTGGTGGGGAATGATGGGAACCATCTCAGCAGGAGGGACACACGTCTCCTTGCCAAAAGGCTGGCCAGTCTGGTTAGGAGGGCTTTAAACTAGACGAGAAGAGGGACGGGGAGCGTCACATAGACCCAACAAACGGTACCGCACAGCCAAGGTCAGACGGGGTCCAGCCGGAGTACGGTAGAGGGGAAGCTAGGACAGGTAATGATTCTAGAGCTCACTCTTTCACCCTTTCTGAGGTACCTGCAGGCTCGGTTACTGCCCTGAACTGCCTGTACACCAATGCGCAAAGCATGGGGAACAAGCAAGATGAACGGGAG
>JAWLRI010000013.1:467612-479907 GCA_034781795.1 Crypturellus tataupa | reverse complement strand
GGCCCTGCGTGTGCAGGGGGGTTGGACTAGATGACCTCTAGAGGTCCCTTCCAATCTTAGGCATTCTATGATTCTATCATTCTATGGACACCTCCAGCTCTGGCAGCTCTCAGGAAGCTCCAGCAAAGCAAGAAAGCCTGGATTGAAACCCTTAAGTGAGACTTTCATGGAGTTATTAATTCTGGAAACCACAAAGGCCAACCCAAGAGCCCCCTCCTCAGGGTGCCCGGGGGCGTTGCGTGCAGCTGGGGGGTTCGTTCCCTTCCGCCAAGGTGGGCGGCGGTGCCAGCAGCACGAAGCGCTTCTGTGTCCCCCTCCTGGCACCGCAGAGCCCTGGCCTCGGAGCTGCCCCCAGCGCAGTTAGACTGCGGTTGACCCCAGCGCCCTGGGTTTGACACCCGCTAACTGCCTCTTTGACGGGTGCTTCAGCGCGACGCCAGCCCGGGGCCAGCGGGTGACAGCGCGTGCCCTGCGCCCGGGGCTGCTCTCGCCCGCAACACTGCCCCGTGCTCCTCCGGCTGCTCTGTTCTGCTGTCGAGCCCAAGAAACCTGCCTTCCCGCAAGGACAAACCCGTGTTGTGAGGGTGGAGGTAAACCGTGACCCTTCCGCTTGTCACCGCGCCGTGTTGGCGCTCTAAATATAGAGCGGCTGTGACAGCGGAGGGTATTTTGGGAAGCGCGAGCTGCGGGGGTCAGTCCCCGCAGCCCCGCTCGGAGCCGCCTTCACCTTCCCGCGCGCGGCGGGACCAGCCCCGGGCTGCGCACGGTCACCTTGAGGGTGCCCGTGTGTCCCCCGGGCTGCCCCGCGGTGCCGCTCCGCTCTGGTGACACTGCGCGACGGTGTGAGGTCCCCGTCCCGAGCCCTGAGCACAGAAGGAAGCTCCGTGGAGCCCCTTGCTCCGTCCCCTCCCGTGTCCTCCCCGGAGCCGAGGACGCCGCACGGGCACCTCTGCGCGCATCTCCAAAGGCAGCAGCGCGGGGACGCGGAGCGCTATAAATAACCGCTCAGCGGAGTGAGCAGCCTGCAAGGTGACTCCCGCCCGCATGGGAGAGCAGGGGCTGCGCGGGCGGACGGGCTGCCCCGGGGAAGGGGGAAGAGCAGCCTCTCCCCAATGCAGCTCCTGCTCCCGTGTGCTGCAAACGCTGACCGTATCCTGCTACTACACCGACCCGCGAGAGGCAGCCCCTTTGTTGCCCTCTTTACCGCTCTCCTCCGGGACCGACGACTTTGCTGCTCCTCTGGCTCCTGCAGCGGCTTCCTCGGAAGCGCTGAGGGAGCCGAACAGCCCTGAGCCGTGGAGCGTCCCTGGCACGAGGAGGCCGCACCACAGAGCTCGTGCCAAGCAGCACTGGGGCATTGAGGCCAGGCCTGGTCCCTATTAACAGCAGTTCTTGCAGACCCCCGCATCACCCCAGCGCCGTCCCATACCCCCTGCTCAGTGCAGATGGAAGCGAAGGAGACTCCATGCACGTGCACTTCGCATCGCGCTCTGCCCTTACCGCAGTCCTGCAGGCACATTTGCCTCGCACATTCCTGCAAACGTGGACGACTCCCAAGAAACCAAGGAGCAAAGGGCCCCGGAGCTGCCTCTCCCTCCACCCAGGATGTCCAGTTAGGGCAGGGGTCTGAGCGGGGCCAGGACCCACCCTGGCTCCCACCGCTGCCCCTGCTGCTCCTCCGGGCCCTTCCCGAGGGAGCGCGCTGCCCCGTGCCCTGTGCGGGACCGTCCTGGGGCCGCTCCGTGACGCACGTGCTGCGTCTGCTTGTTATTCCTGCCGCCTCCACCGGAGCCGAGCAAATATTTGTGAATACGGGGCCTGATGCGAGTTGTGTGTGTGAAATGCTGACGAGCTGCTTCATCGCTCACCTCGTCCTGCAACTGCTGCGAGCGCCAGCCCGGAGCGATGCTCCGGGGGCCTTCCCGGCCCTGCGGATCCGGATCCGAGTCCCATCCCGGGGATTTGGTGGCAAGAGCAGTGCCACCTCCCTGGCACTCGGGCCGGAGCCTTGGATCACAGTCAGGTCCCAGCCCGGGCCGGGGTCGTGGCCGCCTTGGGTGTCCTCGGAAGGCTCACGGAGATGATTTAAATATTTTCTTGCTCATTAGCAATAATTTGGAGCACTGCTTGCTCTTTGCCGAGTCTTCAAGTGTGATTGTAATAGCTTTGTAATTCTGGGCCCTATCATTAAAATTAATGATATCATAATGCTCTCTGTGCACTGCAAAAGTCGGATCAGTTTCCCCCCTTTATATATCACTACTAATAGAACATTTTAATGGCTGTAATTTCCAGCCCCGTAGATGGAAACCTAAAAATAGGAAGAAAGCCTCTTTCATCAGGCCGTGTCAGCCCCTAAATAATTCAATTACAATTACATAGACTGGAATATCTGATGCTGGGTGTGTTCCCAATCACCCGTAATGACAAATGCTCCATATTACGTCCAAAAAGGCTCCTTATCGCAGCGCCCCGAGGCCGCACAGGGGCCCGGGGGAGCAGGAGCCCTCGGAGGAGCCGGGACGGCCGCACGGGGACGGTGCCGCTCGCCGCTGCGGAGCCTTCGTCCCGTGCGGGTCCGCAGGCGGCCGGCTCCGTCCCCGCTCGCTCCGAGTGCGTCGGCACCACGGGGAGACACTGCAGCGCCCAGGGCGAAGCCTTCCCGAAGCTTCCGTGGTGGAAAACTTGTAAAAACTGCTGGAAACGGCGGCATCGGTGCATAAATTAGCAGTTCCAATTTAATCAGCGGAGCCGCTTGGTTCCTGTCGAGCGGATTAAAGAGCTTTCAGCCGCATGCCCGAGCGGCCCGGCAGGCCGGCCCGGGAGAGGCATCGCTTGAACTTTTGCACGACAGGGGAGCCGATTAAACGCCGAGCGGTTTTAATCATATAATTTATTTAAAATGCATTAGCTAAGGCAAAGAGGGCAAGGAGCCTCTCAGCGCGGAGAGCTGATGCTGGGGCAGAGAGTGCCCCCTCGGCTCCCGGCGTGTCCGTAGCTGCTCACAGCAGGATGTTCCCGTCCGCCCCTTCCCAACCTGCGCTCCAGGGGCGGCAGGACGTGGCAGGGAGGGGCCGGGGTGAATCCCGGAGCCGGGGAGGGGAGCCCGGGACAGCGATCCCGCCGGAGCAGCGCGCGGAGCCCGTCGGCAGCCCCCATCCGCGCTCCCTGCGCTCCGTGCACGCGCCAGCGCTCCTGGCACCGCGTCAGCGCCGCCACAGCCAGCCTGGCCGCCTCTAATAACTAATTAGGAGATAATTAACATTTGCAACATGCAGCGGGAAACATCTGGGCCTGCTAATTTATGGGAAGCCTTCACGGCTGATGGATGGAGCCGGGGCAGGCGCGCAGCACGGCGCGGATGGATGGACAGATGGATGGAGGAGCCCAGGAGAGACGGAGGCTCCGAGCAGCCCGGCCGGCCCGGGACGCCTCTCGCCAGGAGCGGAGGTTTCCTCCCGCGCAGGGTGAGCAGGGAGCGAGCACCGGGGCGGCTCCTGCCTCCTGACCGGGTGCTGCTCAGGGAGCCCCAAGGCCCCTGTGCCGGAGCTGCAGACAGAGACCGGGCGCGCGAGGCGGAGGCAGCGACCCGGCCTCCGTGATCCTTGGGGGCCGCAGATTGCGCTGCATTTCCTGCTCTAATAAGCGACTCGGAGCACGGTGGCACGAGGCTGGTGCACGCGGCGCATTCGCTGCCTGCAAGACACTCGGGCTGGACGGGCACCCTGGGCACCGGTGCCAGGGCAAAGGCAGGAGCAGCTGAGCAGGATGACGCGGGTCCTGCCGCCCTGCACAGCCCCGGGTCCTGCCGCCCTGCAGACCTGCAGCCCGGCCCTGCCTCCCCCCAGGGTTGCTGCTGCTTTGGCACTTCCGAGGGTCCCGGGAAGCCCTTCCAGAGAGTTTCCTCCCTGCGTCTTGCAGCGATGAGATGCAAGCTGCAATTCTAGGGTGAATTAATTATATCATTACTGGAATCCAATTTTCTTCCTGACAGGAATGAAATGGAAAGGGAATAATAAGTTGCATGTTAAGTGCACAGCGATATGAGTTTATCGTCATTAATGGGGACAACTTCATTAACAAGCGTGAGCAAAATCAGAAATGCAACAGTTCCCGCAAGCCGCTGTCCCGCAGGGCTGCTGCTCCCGCTCCGGTGTGGAGCTGCCAGCGTCTCCCGGGTGTCCCGGGCTGGGGCTCCCCGCGCTCCGGGGCCCAAGGGAAGTCGCTTGGAAGGGACCCGGGGTGCTGGGATTGTGTCCGTTTGGGGGTGGATACGGTGGGATCCTCTCGCGGGAGCCGCACGGAGGAGCACCGTTGGGAAGCGGAGCCGACAGCCGGGAGCCTCCCCGTGCTCCCAGAAGGGCCTGCCCGGCCGGGTGCCCTTCCCGTGGCGCGAGGACGGTGCCAGGCCCGACACGAGGACACAGCGGCCACCGGCGCCGCCACCCGGCCCCATCACAGCGGGAGCGCCCGGCCCGCCACGGCCACGGAGGAAGCACCAGCTCATTCATAATTCTTAAGAAATATTGTTATACGGAAAAGTAATGAAAATTATGCAGCTAATCTACTCTAATAAGCGAACTTCGGGGCCGCTCTGTGCCGGAGACAGTGCGGTAATATAAAAAAATATTAGCTGTCATTCCCAATCAGCGCAGGGGAGGCTGCCCGCGCCTCCCGGCTCCCGCACATTGGGATGCGCTGGGATGTCCCAGGCGGCCCCTCGGCCTCTCCTCCTCCTCCTCCTCGAGCCTCGCGGAGGCTCCGGGGCCCCTCGCCAAGCCCGTGCGTGAGGAGGGCTGCAAAAATGGGCCATAAATTAAAATCCCGCCAGGCTCGCAGTCAGCGGGATGCGGTTCAGCCATTTCCTTCTAATCCATTAGCGAAAATGGAACCATCAGAAAATTAGGCGCTGCTTGATGGTTTTTGACTACTAATGACTGTGAGTTCGCAGAAATAACTGCAGTGAAAACCTGCCAGGGAACGGGGCAGTTCTGTCACGCAGCAAACAAGACTAAAACGTATTGGGCCGGCCCATCGTTGCTCTGAGCGGGCGCCTTCCTCCCGCAGGGAGGGCCGAGGTTTTGGGCTCTGTGCTCGTGTGTCCCGGGGTCTCCCTCGCTGCAGCACAGGTGGGAGCTGCTTTTGGGCAGAAATCACCCCCCCAGACCTGTTGCTGCTGCCCTCCTACTGCATCGAGGAGGAGGAGAGGGAGGCTCAGCCTGGGGCAGCCGGCCCTGCCCCGCTGCTCCCTGCAGCGGCCAAGAGGATGCAAACGTGCTCTGTGACCACGGCCAGGGTTCTGGGCAGCTTAACGCGTTCATCTTCATTACTTGCAACGCAGCTGAGAGGGCCCCTGCCCGGCTCTGCGCGTGCCCCGCGGGCGCCGTCGCCAGCGCGTGCGCATTGCCACCGGTGCCACCGTGCCGCCCTCGCTCCCTCGCGAAGCCAGGCAGGAGCCTGAGCTGCTTCAGCCCGAGCACGTGCTTGTGTGCACGGAGCTCATCCCGGCATCCCCCTCACCTGCATGGAGCTCATAGCAGGATTTCCCTCCCGTCTGCACTGAGCTCATCCCAGCATTTCCATACATTGTGCACCAAGCTCATTCCAGCGTTTCCTCCCATTCTGCACTTAGCTCATCCCAGCATTTCCATACATTTGGCATGGAGCGCATCCTAGTGTTTCCCTCCCATCTGCACAGAGCCATGGGGTGCCCAGTGTTCCCAAGGGCAGCGCACGGCCTCTCCCTGCCGCTTCCCGCAGCAGCCACAGCACTCTGCCAATTCGGTGCAACCATTTTAATTGATCTAGAATCATAAAAAGTATTAGAGTGTCTAGAAAAATGCTTTGCGTGTACAAAAGTCAGCGTAGAAAATGAAATACTTAAAAAAATACCTCGTGGATTCATATTTGCAAACTCTCCAAACTAAAAAAGATTCTGGCGTGCCAAAATATAATAGCACATAAAAGCAGACGTTCTTCTGGGGTTGTGACACTGGTCCCGTTGCAGCAGAAGGGACCAGGGTTCCACGATGTTGGTGGGTTTGTCGTGAGGGCTCCAGGTGCACAAGAGCACCGGGGCTCCCCGCGCCCGCAGCCCGTCTGCCGGCACCACGGCTGGACCCCCGACGTGCAGCAATGTGTTGGGCCTGGGCAGCGGTGACGACGGGGCTCACTCGTAGGTGACCGTCACGCAGAAGGTTTCCTCGTTCTTGTCCTCGTGGTCGTTGATGTGGATGAGCACCTCCTCGCGGCCCACTGTGCAGCCCGGTGAGAAGTGCAGCCCGATGGTGTGCGCCTCCCCGCCGGCCACCTGCGGACATGGAGAGGGGCGGCTCGAGCGGGGCCGCCGGTTGTCCCCGTGCGCCGGCCCCGCGCCGCGGCTGCCAGCGCCCACCTCGAAGGAGTCCTCGCGGAACCGCAGCAGGTCGGGCCGGCTCGTGCGCAGGAAGTCGCGGCGCCGCGACGGGTACGGGTTGGTGTAGGTGATGCGCTTGGCGCAGCCTCTGCCGCCGCCCGCGGGCAGCGCGATCTCGAACGCCTGCAGCGGGGAACGGCGTGAGGACGGGACGGGCCCCGCGTGGCACCGACCCACCGCCCTGGCCTCGTCCCGGAACAGAGGGAAGCGCCGCCCCAAGCGCCTCGCACAGGAATCACGAGAGCGCGAGGCAGAGGGGAGCAGCTGCGCCCGGCCAGCTAATGCACCCACTAATTAAATTATTTCCACAGGGACAGCCAGGGTGCTAATTTTGATAACAAAACACACCCCTGGGAGACCGACTGCTCCTCGGCAGCAGCAGCGGAGCATCAGCTTAACTGCCCAACTTAACTCCCCCAGTACCGAGGGGTTCAGACAAACATTTTTTAAATGAACACATTAACTGAGCAATCTAATTTTCTATCTTTGAGCCAAGTCCTAAGCCAGCACAGTGCTAATAGAAACCAGCATGCTGTAGCTTTAATTTCTCAACTGGGTATACTTCAGAGCTGACATTCCTCAGCATGGCGCTACCTTCAGCGCTGGCTGAAAGGCATTTCATTACGGTCTGGAGCGAGACTGCTCCAGCACGGGCGGCTGAGCACGTGCTCCCCGCCTCACGGCATGGCGAGGCCGCGGTAACAAAAGGCAGAGCGGGCAGAATTCGCACGGAAAGGGGAGGCCGCGCTCAGCGCCGGCTGGAGCAGGGGCCGGGGCAGCGCCACGCGGCAGGGAGAGGCTCCCAGCCCGGCAGCCGCAGCAGATTAACGCGGGGAGGACGGTTAATCTCTAATCTGACAGTAATTCCCCAAAATTGCTTTCGCGATCCCTGACCATGGCAGCACAGGATAATGGGGGTGTCCGCAAGGCGACCAAGCACTTGGCTGGGGGACGGCAGCGAGCAAGGACCATGCTGAGCACCGGCACGCGCCCTTCCTCCCACAACGGGTGCCAACAGCAGGAGTGAAGGGGGCACAAGCGGCATCCCCAAGCCATCCCGACCCATCGCGCCCGCCCCGCAAGAGCCGCGCACCTTGGAGAGCAGGGGCTGCCGGCAGGACACGCAGAGCAGCCAGGAGGACACGAGCTGGTGCCGCTCCACGTCCACCACGTTGAGGTGCAGGAACCTGCTGCCGGGCTGCCGCGGCCGCACGCCCAGGGCCAGCTCCTGCACGCCGCGCGCCGGCAGCACGAACACGCCGGCCGGGGCCACCTGCGGGGAACACGGCGGGGACATCGCCGCAAGAGGCAGCGCTAGAGCCTCGGTGCGGCTGTGCCGGCAGCCCCGCTGCACGACACGGGGCGCAGGAGGGAGACCGAGGGCAGCACGAAGCCGCAGGGCGCCCGGGTGCTCTGCTCGAAGCAGCCTTGGGGGATGCGAGGACACGGAAGACCAACTTCGTGCAGAGGGTCCAGGACCAGCAGAGCCCCCGGCTGCTGCTCCCTGGCTAGCGACAGCCAGGAGCAGCTCTCCCGCTCCCTCATAATGTCAAGGAGAATATAAATGAAGCACCGAGGGAGCGCGCGCCTACGACACAAATATTGAACACCACCTACATTAATAAACTGGGACTAACTTCACGTCAGGAGCTCTGTGCCGATTCTAATGTGAACTTTGCTTAGCCACACGCATGCTAAGGTGGATTTACCAACAGCTCGCACTGTTCTCCCTGCCTTATTCCCTGCTTTGCAGCGCTGCAGGGGCGAGCGGCACCGCTGCCAGGTGCGCACTGCCGGGCGTTTGGGGGCCTTCCCGTTTACAGCCACGAATAGAGGAATTCTCAAGAAATTATTAGTCTTCAGATAGTCTCATTAATGCAGATAATTTGCCCTCTGGGGTTTTGTACCAATGATTCTACACACTCCAGCTTTAATCAAAAGATAATTATCACAAACACTTTATGGCAGTAAATTGTTCATAATTCCGAACGGGATGTGTCTCACTGCAGCGGGGTTATTGCCACTAGGGCTGTGAGCGGAAGGCCACTGCTAATTACAGCCGTGAAGGACTCCCCAGCTCTTGGCTCGCGCGGATCCCTCCCCGGCGCGGGAGCAGAGGCGGGAGCAGAGCGGGGCCGTTACCTGGAGCTCGTGCGGGTGCGACGTGTAGGCGCGGACCCTGCGGGGCGCCGCCGTGCCCCGCAGCAGCACGCAGAGGCGGCTCAGCTGCCCGGCCACGCAGCGCACATCCACGCGCTGCACCGAGTGCACCAAGACCTGCCACGTGTGCGCGGGAGCCGCCAGCCACGCGTCCCTGCAGCAACGACAGTGGCGCCGCGGGCACGTGAGCGCCCGCGCTGAGGACCCGCGCCGGGGCCTGGCTCTGACACAGCGTCCAGAGCAGTGGGCAGACCCGGTGGCAAAACATCTTGCTTCGGTCTAAGCAACTCCAAAGCGAAGCCAAGCCTGAGACCTGGCTCCGAATGAGCCAGCCTGCGCCATGGAGCAGCCTTGCCACAGCAGAGCCTGCGCTCAGACAAGCAAGACACTCGCTACGGCTACGGCTACGGTTCGCTACGGCTCCCTCCAGCTCCCCCACGCCACGGGCAGGCTCGCGAGCAGATATTCCAAGGAGTGAGGGAGCCCCCTGCTCAGGACTGTGCTCGTCACAGCAGCGGGTCACATATGGAAAGCCGCAGGCAAGAGCTTCCGCGTGAACCCTCCTCTCTGCTCCGTCATGCTCCCTGGGTAACTGTTTCTTTCTTACTTTCTGGATTCTCCTACTTACGTATAAATAGCAACAAAGAATTTTTTGATCTGTGGGCTTGGTCCTCCAGCTACTTTTAAGAACACGTCCTGTGGTTCCCCGGGACCCTGCGTACAGAAATCAGAGCATCATTAGAACAGTTAACCCAGAGATCAAACAGCTAATGAGGACTCCAGGGTTTCTCTTCCATTAAAAAAAAAGAAAAAAGGAACACCTCGCTTATGAAAGCAGAAGCTTTCAGGAACCAGTTATATTATTTTATTAAGATGCTATATGGTTTGGATTAACCCTTCCAGTGTTCTTAATTAAAAAGAGGATATAAAATGACTGTCACATTCCAGGTCTATATCACTCCCTCCCAACTGCTGTAGACACCCTCAATTAGACAGGAAAATATATTTGCAGCAGCTTGAAAACAGGCTTCTTTTTACCAGCACTTTGAATCATTTAATATTTCCTCAAAAGAACAAGCCAGTACAGGCTGCTGCATGATGTGATGAGGTGCAATATTGAGCTTCCATCACAAAAACGATGCAGCTCGTTTTAACTGGGGAGACAGGGCCCATTTCAGTTTAATAAAAGCCAGGATTTCATCACTCCAGACTGATAAATCTAGGTGCTACCACTGGTGGGAGGCACTTCTCTGCTGACTAAAACACAGCGGAGCAGCAGGATACACTGGGGCATCAGTGTGACGTTTGTAACTGGTACCATATGTTTGGTTTCGCAAATGACGTCGGGGTCGCTGCAGCGCACGTACAGCTCGGGCTCCCCACCTGGCATCCCCGCCGGCGCACCTAGCGAGGAGACGACACGAGCAAACTTCAGCATTCCCTCCGCTGCTGCTGCTGCTGCCTGTTCTTGCTACTCTCCACCATGGAGAGCCAGCCCCAAACCAGAACCCCCAGCCCGGGCTCAGCTATCTGGTGGCACCGGGTCAGCACTGAGACAGCGAGCACTGATGCGAGGAGCTACAAGGAGGTCACTTGAGAGACGCTCGACTCCTCGAGACACAGAGCAGACAGCTTGCTAGAGCAGACTTGCTCTTTGAGCTGCCATCTGCACCTTCTGCAAGGCTAATGGTGTTAAAATTAGCTGCGTGAATGATGGAAGCTTGTTAGTTATCACCACGTGAAGGCCGACCCCAAGCCCCGCAGTCCCACGCGGTATTTTCGGTGCGGTCCTTGGTGGAATTGGGGTATTTACCCGGAAGCGCGTGCCACGGGGGCAGGCGGATGGCCTTCTTCAGGAAGGTGAGCTCCGGCTGGTAGAATCGGAACGTCTGGTCCACCACGGGCGGCTGCGTCTCCACCTTCACCTGCAGGATCGCAATGGGCTTCTGGCCGCTCACGTGGAACGAGACCTGGCCAAGACAGAGGGAAAGGGAGCGGATCAGGGAGACCCGCAAGTGACGCCAACAGGGCAACGTCCTAGTGCAGAGCCCGGGGGAGCAGCCCACGGGCCGGGACGAGCAGCGAGCGCCAGGCTGGAGGCAGCAATGCTGGGAACACCGCAGCTTCCGAGGGCTGAGAGAGGTGCCTGATGGTGTACGCACGGTCACTGCAATTTAAATGGGCCAGGAATTATTGGGAAATGAAATCACATAGGTTGAGGGCAACGATTCTGAAAGAGCAACTGATGGAGAACATGAAGCATTAAAAAGAGCAGATAGGGGATGAGAATGTGAGTATAAATATCCATGCTTTGTAAACACGGCACTTTTCTCGCTCCATTTGCTATGGTTTCATTGGTTAATGTTGAGCCGCTCAGTATTTGGGTTCATTTCCTACGTGCAATATTTGGATCTCGACTGTGATTGCTCTTTACGGATGTATTGAAGATCTTGTTACCTATGTACCACCCTGCAGGTTGATTTCTACAGCTCCGGATGACAGCACAGGGGAGAAAATAGAGCTGCAGGATCCCAGCACAGAGACATGGAGGAAAATTCAAACACGTCCATCCTCGTCATAAACCCGTTTCTGCAGGGAGGCATCCCAAAGGAGTGTAGGCTTGGCCTGGGCCCCCCTGCACTGAACTGAAAGCTCTAAACTTTCAAATCTGCTTCAGCGTACTCAAAGACGCTTCCCGAGCGTGGGTACCTCGACATGCTCTGTGAGCCCTCAGCGTGGGTACCCCGATGCGCTCTGTGAGCCCCACCGTGCTCACCTCGATGTGCTTTGTCGTCCCACCAGGCTTCTGCAGAGAGGAGACGGCCCCGTCTTCACCAGCACTCAGCCCCACAGGCCCCTGCTAGACACACAAGGCAGCGCTCAGGAGGAAGCTGGGAGCACGGCTACGTGCAACGCTTGCGCTGGGAGCACCGTTATGGGCAGGGCTTGCACTGGGAGCACTGCTACGTGCAGTAGCATTTGCAAAGGCAGGGGTGGATGCAGCTGCTTTCCGATTTTGTTCAGCGTTTAAAACCTTCTGGCTCTAAATGCCGCCAGAAGAGCAAACACCGCAGGCACCGTGCTCTGCCAAAGACAAGTCTGAATGTTCTTAACGCGAACATCTGGTAATACCTGCCGTACATCACTCCCTGCTAAGCTTCTGGAGGGCAATATCTGCTATCAGAAGCGGAGGGAAGGGAGAAGCACTGGAACCCACGTGAGCGGCGCTGCAGGAGGCCAAGAGGCAGCGGCTGCTTCCTCGGCGGCGCCGCACCGTGCCAGCACCCACCTGCTGCGCCGGCTCCACCGTGAACGTCTGGTACTTGAACGGGACGTGGACAGTCTCCCTGGGGCGCAGGTAGAGCTGGGGGCCGCGGCCGTCGCCGAGCTGGAACATGTCCTCTTCGACAGGGGTGGCCGTCTTGGTCAGCTCCTTGAAGTGTCTCCACTCCCTCGCGTCCACGATGACGCTGCGGAGCGACACGCGGGCTGCAGGGACAGCGGGGACAGCAGCGCTGGGGCCGCGGCGGCCCTCACTGAGCCTGCCCAGGCCTCCCCGCTCCCAACATGTGGGATCGGGAGCAGGAGCCATCCCAGCAGGAGGGATTGGGAGCAGGAGCCTTCCCGGCAGGAGGGATTGGGAGCAGGAGGGATTGGGAGCAGGAGGGATTGGGAGCAGGAGGGATTGGGAGCAGGAGGGATTGGGAGCAGGAGGGATTG
>JAWLRI010000013.1:314095-334515 GCA_034781795.1 Crypturellus tataupa | reverse complement strand
CGGCCGCGCGAGGCGCGGGCTGCAGCCGGCAGCGCCCCGAGCCGCTGCTGCAGGGCTGAAGGGCTGCCCGCTCTGGCTGCGCTCGCAGGGATAAGGTATCACAAAGTTGTCGAGGGCCGGGGCTGCGAGAAGCCTCCTGGTCAAAACTGCTGCTAGATACTGATTAGCTCAAGGACAGATGAAGCGCTGTGGGTTCAGCGGGGTTTTGTCCAGTTAAACTATGAACTGGATGATGTTTTGGGAATGTATAATACCTTTGCCACGTATTATTTCTCACCCCCTCGAGAAAGAACCCGCAAACCTCCTCTGTGCTAGGAAACCTGCCCTCCAAAGAGGGAGGAGGGAGGGAAATCTGTGTGAAGAGTCTCAGAAGTAAATGGCCATGTGTTTTAATTTCGGTGTAATATTGTACCTGCCCATTTGTCCATGTATGCCCATCTTAGATACGCTAAGACTCCACAGCAGCGAGCGCAAGCGCCGACCTTGCCTCGTCCCGCAGGCTCTGGGCAGTGGGCGAGCGGCTCCCACCGAGTCCTCTGCTTTGGTGGTGTTCAAGCACAAGCAGGACTTCTGCTCCAAGGACTGGTGCATTTAAAAGAAGAAACGGTCGTTTTTCTGCGCAGGCAGCGCTGGGCATTAGTGACACCTGGATTCTCTCCTCTTCCAGTGGTTTTTGTGACTGTTTTGCCTGACTGGCCCAGATGCGAGTGGGGGCGGTTCCGTGCGCTGTTGCCCAGCACGCTGGTGAGCTGAGGTTGCTGTTCGGAGGAAGCGCTGATTCTTTCTCTTTCCTCAGCCCAGAATTCCAGCTCGGGCTGTGCGCTGCAAACCTGGCGGGCCTAGTTTGGGATCAGCCCATCTCCACACGAGTACTACAGCCGAGTTTACCTCTGTTATCGCTGCTCATTTTCAAGGCTGGGTTTGTACTCAAAACAAAATCTTTAGTCTGTTGGCTGCAAATCGTGCAGATTAGAGCAAGCGTGGGCTGCGCAGCTAGACGGGCAAAGCGTGACCAAGATGCACCCAGCCTGGGAAGGACGGAGGAGCGGAGTCACCTGCCAGCGCTGCCTTCCTGCCTGGCCGCCCTAGAGCCTTTGCGAGGGGCAGCCCCATGGGGACACGAAAGGGAGCCGGGACGCGCGCTGCTCCGCGGTGACGAGCGAGCCGTGGCTCCCGCCCAGCGCCACGTCCGTCTCGGGGGGTGCAGCGGCTCTGCCTCCGCGGGGAGAAGGCATCGGGGGGAGCTGCAGCGAGCGGGCTGGGGCGCGGGCAGCGCGGCCCCCCCGGAGAACGCCTACCCACCGGCACGCACGGCCTGGCCGCGAGCGAGGGGCCGCGGGGAACGCGGAGCGGGGGGCTCCCCGAGAGACGTCCCGCGAGGCAGGCGGCGGAGCCCCGCGGGCTACGAGGGGAAGGATCCCTCGGTGGGATCAGCGCGACGGACTGGCAGAACCGGACACCGAGTCCTCTAGGGAAACCCCATCCCTCCAAGCTGCAACAAGGGACTCGCTTCTGAAAAGCATCTCTCTGGCTCCTGTAAAACAAGACACCTGCTAAAAGCTAAGTGGAACCACCTAGGAGTTTGCCAAAGATTTGCCCCCAAGGGCTGCCTGACTGTTCTTTGCAGCTGGAAAAATAACCAAAGTTCTCAACTGCTGCCATTTCGCTCTGCGAACAGAAAGGCTCGCGAAGATCCTGCTCACAAGCGCCGCAAGGGCTGGACCCGCTCTTGAGCATCAGTATCTGCGTTTACAGCGTCTGCAATTCAACCGGACCACGGGGGAACGAGTTCCTGAAGCTCTCATGGGAGAAACGAGACCGCCAAGTGAACTGCCTCTTTCTCACAGAGGTTCGTATTAATTAATGTGACTGACTCTTGTTCTGTTACCTGTTCAGATTTATCCCAGTAGTTGGTGTCTGACAAGTCCAGCACGTTACAGTATCAGCAGAGAAAGAGAGAGAAAAAAAATACATCTCCATACTTTTAAGTTCATCACTTTCAGCCATGTATGATTATAGTTTAATTCAGAACTTTATTTTTTCATTAAAACTGTTTTAATGAATCATGGTTTATTCGGGGCTCCGGAGTCTGCTATTGTGATTTACGAGTGTGCAAACCGTTGTCCCAGGTGGTGGCAAAGCTTGACCAGAAACCGTCTTCCCTCAGGCACGTGCACAGGTGAGTCGGGACAGGACAGCACGGCAGAGGAAGGGCTCCTGCGCGTGCCGAGAGGGCAGCTCTCGGGTGGCCCCGCTTGGCCGGCCCGGCTCCCGGCGTGCGGGGCAGCTGCGCGTGTCCCGCTGCAGAGCAGGAAGCCACCCCGAGCGGTGACACGAGGACCCCGAGCGGTGACACGAGGACCCCGCTCTGCTCGTGCCCTCCTGCCGCTCCGGCTCCTGCCCACCAGTCAGCTCAGAGCAGCAGCCTCTCCCGGGAGCCTGGCAGCTTCCCAGAGCTGCCTGACCCTTTGCAGAGGGCACCGCATCGTGGTAAAAGCCTAGGACCTGCCTGCTTATAGCTCTGTATAATTCAGACGGACAAACAGGAGCCCCAAAGGAAGCTGTAGCTGCTTAAATGGCAATTTCTCCTAGAACAGAATAGTGCTGGCAGGAAGCTCGTTCTTGAGGACTGCTCGGGGTCTCCTTTAGGACTGCGCACGAGAGAGCAGGACAGGAGGAGCCGGAGGAAGCAACTGTCGGGCAGAAGAGAGAAGAGAGCACCTGAGAGCAGGCTGCAGGGCAGGAGCCTGGGCAGCCCCCGGCCCGTGCCCGGCTCCACCAGGCGCCAAGAGGCAGCGCTGGCCGGACGGGAGCCGCCGCGGAGGCGAAACCACGGCCTGGCCCTCCAGGGCAGCGGGGACGCTGCGGCGGGAGCCCCGGCTCCCACGTACGAGGTGCCGCTTGGACACGGCGCGGGGATTCGGGCAGATTCCTCTGCCCCTGCCCGAGCTGCTGTACAACCAGATAGGATAATGCTGAGGAAGGAAAGGAGGGGAAGGCTGGCACAACCAGAGCAGCTCCTTGCACTTAGCTGCCTCACGCACACGAGCAGCAGTTCCCTCGCTGCAAAAGCAGAAGACTGCTGGAAAAGCATCAGTTCTCCTTGATGAGAACAAGGCTGCGATCGCGGGGAAAGCATCAGCCCGAGCCTTGGAGCAGCTGCTGAACCGTCTCCAGGTACGAGATGTATCGGTTAAGGTGCATGGGAGGAAGTTAATGTCAAGATTGCCCTAAAGATGCAAAGGTAACATGGGCTGATTTTTAGGTGAATATAATTTATTGCACAATTAACATTTAATTTCAGATCAGTAGAACACTGGTGAGAAGTGAAATAAAATCCCACATCAGGAGCCCATTGCGGCTGAACCTTTCTTTAAAATAACCAGTGAATGACACTTACTTGTATGAATTTGGGAGAGGAGATGCATTAGTTTTGGAATGGGTGCAATAACTCTGCTTTGGGAAGTTACTTTTTCTATTGCAATTAACTGTCATAAGGCCTTAAAGACCATGACTTGAGCAAGGAGAAGCCCAGAAAAAGGAGCACAGGCGCTTGCTGGAAATTGTCAAGGGCAGCAACGCGGTGCCAATACATGTTTTCTGTAAGCCTCTTGCATGTAAGTGTTAAAGGCTGTTTTAGAACATGCCACGAGGTGAACTACAGCTCTGCGGCTCCGGAGCAGCTATGATTTATCCCTTTTCCACACGTACATATATACATAAAACCAAATCCCTCCGCGCTGTGGCTGGAGACAATAAAAAACCGCCCCTTCCCTTTGCTGTGTTGCCAGAAGGAGCGTCCCCTTTCCTGGCAAATCCTGGGCGTGGGCATGGCTTCCACACCAACCCACTGCGGGGAGTTCATGTCACAACTGCTGCTTTTTAGAAGAGGCTACTGAAGTTTAAGGTTTCAAAGTCTTGACCCCATGTGGCAGCTCTCCTTGCTTTGGTCTCGTTTACTACATCCACTACCTTGCTCTTGTTTTCTAGCAATAAATTACATACGAAGAGATTATGGCAGCACCAGATTTGGATGAAACGAATTACAGTCCTTCTGCCACTTTACTTCCCTACTTTCTTGAAAACCCCAAGTTGAGCAGGGTTCTAGTTGGCAGAATTGAGTTAATGAAACCATTATATCCAGAGCCCTCATCTGAAGTAGCACTGTTTAAAAGGGGTGTTACAAGCAGCTGAATGGATTCATGGTGAAAAGGTCCATGTTCCATGACAAAAATCAACAAACTTCATTCCAAACATACTTGTCCATAACAAGTACATTTCAAATGTAGATTTGGGTTGAAAAACCCAATCTCTGGCCTCTCCAACAACAGGACTTGCACAGAGGACCTTCTGGAGGCAGCCACAGAACCTCCCTTCCCCTCAGCAGTACAAGAGGGGATACCAACCCCAGAGAGAGCAACAAGTCTTCTTTCCTGCCCAGTGCAAGAAATATGTGAGATCGCACAAACGGCCTGCGGCCAAACTGCAGCACGAAAGAGGGGCTGAATGCCGGCCGGTGCTCAGCGCCCCGTTCGCACAACCTCAGCAGAAAGCACTGCGCGGTCAGAGTCACGTTGCTTTATTGGTTACTGAGCCACAATTCCGAGCAGTATTGCCTCGGAGCCACCTGTAGAAGCAGGTTCTTATCTTGTCTCCTAACATAATTGGTATGACACCACCTTCTATATGGATCACAAAAGTACAAATGTCTCTGCTCACACTTGTCGCATCCCGGGAAAGCTTTTGCAGTTTCTGTTGACCCAGGCACCGTAACAGACAGATTCTCACCAGGTTAGCCATCTGCATCAATTCTGTGAGCTGTTGGACGAGAACAGTAAAGTGATGTGAGCCACTTCTGCTGGACAAGACACATCCTAGCCTTAAGTTGAACTTAAGTTTCCAGACAGGAACATCTCTAACTTAAACAGGATTTGTATAAACCCGCCGCATGCGCATGGAAGTTTCACAAGCAAGATTTGTGCCTTAAATTGGGCCAGGGAGGTGGTCTAGAATTAACAGGGAACTGTGCCCTTCAGCGAGGTCACCATGCCTTCAGAGGTACCAGGGAGACTTGCCACTAGCAGCTCAGCTCTGTTCTGCAAAACGGTTCCCAGAAGGAAAATGTTTTGGAGAAAGACGGGGATGAGGAAGACGCTTGGCTCAGGCCTCCACACTCGGTACAGCCCTCGGCAATCCAGCGCTGAGGACCACCCTGTACGGACGGCAGCAGCGCGGGCAGCCTCTGCTTCCGCCTCGGGCTGCATTTCTACAGCGACCGGGCACGAAGAGCTGCAGCGCTGCCGTGAGGAGCAGCGGTCACGGTCGGGGACACCAGCTCAGGGCCTGTGCGCTTGGGGAGGCACGAGGCAACGGGCCCCTCTTCCCGACGGGAGGCAACGACTCCGCGAGGACCCTCCGGCTGAGCGGACCGACCGCGGGCAGCGCGCGGCAGCGCTGGCACCGGAGCGCGCAGCAGAAGCCGGCGCGCTGCCCGGAGCGGGACAACCCTTTCCAGCTCCTGGGGGAGGAAGCAGGGCAGTCCTTGCCACTTACATTGCTTTGGTATCCTCAGAGCCTCGTTGTCAGCTGACATCACTTGGTGCAGGACTCCCCGGAACTGGTAAAGCACTTTCAGATTCTTCTCCTCGCCCACGCAGGGGTCATAGAAACCCGGCAGCCCAGCCTGTAACCAGAGAAGGGCAGACTGAGCATCAGGGAACAGATTTTCACATATAAAAAGCTGTTCTTATATACACATATATATATATACGTATATAAAGTGTTAAAAAAAAAAAAAGAAGTTTTGCTGCCCACGACATGAGATGAGAAATTAAGGAATCATCTCCACTGTGGCAAGTCAGAAGTGCAGAACAGTGTGGATCAGTGGTCAGGAAGGTTCCTGGTGCAGAGCTCCAAAAACAGACGCTCTGCACACATCAAACACTGAGGCACTTTCTCTGGAAATACCCATGAGAACAGAAGTTCTCTGAGGTTCCTAACATTTGGTACAGAAATGGTTTTGGTAAGTCGATGCTGTGGATTCACCAGCTTTGAGCGTGCAGGAGAAACCCTCTGATTCCGATCCACATCTTTGAGCCCCTGGGCCCGGCCTTGGCCGTAACAGCCACGTACCTTGGAGGCCTCCGTCAGGATGAGCTTCGAGTCCTTCACCAAGCACTGCAGGGGCACGGTCACGTCTATTACTTTGACCTTCTCGTTCCTCCTACTGTTGTCATTAACAAACTTCCCATACCAGGCATTCACGACAATCAAACCTGCATTTCACAAGAAATCACAAATGTGACAAAAGGTTTCCCAGAGACCCCCAGGCAAATACTGATGAACAGATCAACTTACTACCCTCCTCGTCCCAGCATTTTCTTTTGCCTTCAATGATAATTCTTAAGGAAAATAGAAGGAAAAGTTTCTACCCTAATGTGTGATCTCTCACCACATCAAATCAAACAAGGATGAGGCATGTGGGAATCTTCTGCTCCTCATTCTGAACCCATAAATGCCAAGACAGATGAACATTTACGCTTCAGTTTGTTAACAATCCGCAGCACCAGCACAGAATGACATGACCTAGATGCCTCGCACATGTAGGTGGCAGTCCAGGTGGAGGTGACGGTTCACTTTGGAATGGTCTCTTAGAAACTGATCGCAAATTTGCCGGATTTTGCATTTCCTATGACAGCCCAGGAACAAGTTATATGGACTAGCCCCCTCAACCACCCAGCCTCTTGGTTGCCCCATTCCTCTTTCCAAACATAGAGAACAAGTAAGTGGCACAATCTTTACCCATTCTGGCTTCCTCTGCCTCAATTATCCTCCGGACAGACTCCTGCATTAACCGGACCTACCACAAGAGGCAAAGCAAAATCAAGCAGTGACAGACACTGTGCCCCAAACAGACAAGTTCAGAATGAAAGCTGCTTCCTTTAGCTAAGGATGCTTAAAGCAGAGAATGTTTTGGGAGCAACGTTGGCAGGCCAGAGCCTGTCTCAAAAGCCATCTCAACACGAGCACAGAACAAATCTCGAGGGAATCAATGCAGAAAATGGTACAGTTATGCAGTGTCGGAGCATGCAGCAGTAGGGCTGAAGTCTCTCGTAACTCAAAGACTATCATAAAATAGTAATACAAAAAAGCAGTCAAGTGGTGGGAGACTTACCGCAGCTTCTGCTTCCTGCTTCTTCTGAAGGATGTCGCTGGCAGTGCTCTCCCTCTGCTTCTCCAGCTCTCTGGCATACGGAACATCACATCAGCTTCCAGTGCCTGGAAGTCTCAACTCACCCACCCCAGTTGCAGACTCACACCAGCGAGCCTCCCACCTTCCAAGATCTTCCTGTGAGCTCCCAGAACTTGGTAATATTGACAGCAGACTGAAACACAGTGCCTCATGCCGACAGCCCAGCCCCAGCACCGACTCCCACAAGCTTTTAAACGGCCTTGCTAACTCACCGCTCCTTTTGTGCCCTGAGGTAAGGTTTGATGATTAGCCTGTGCATAGCAAAGTAAATAACTAGGGGTCCCACGGTGGCATAAAATACAGCACTGGGCAGCAGCTGATCTGTTAGGTGGACAGGGAAGAAGTAGGTCTGGCTCGCCCTGTTCAACCTGGGACAAAAAAAGGAGAGAGAGATGAGAGGAAACAGTTTCACGTGCCCCGTTAAACACCCTTAGTAGTAGCAAAAAGAACTGCCGGACCAGAGGTGAACAGCGAGCTCGCCCAGGTGAGAAACGATTCAGCCGCGACAGTGGCCCATGGGCAGGGCCACCCTCCAGAAGTGCACGTGTAAGTCACAGCCTCCTGTCACCAGCAGCAGGCGGCTCTTCTAAAGGCTTCTGTTGGTCTTGGGAGAATTGTTTGGACATAAATCTCACCAGGGAATTGATGATGAAGCTGATCATCAGCATCATCAACCAGAGAAAAGCATTCACTTACAGGGAAGGACTACGTACATAATCCCTGCAGGTGCCTTCCATGAGGAAGTGCATTAATATTTGCTCACGTTTACAGTAACATTTATTCTAGGAAACATTAGCCTTTCTGGGACTGATATCTTCACGTCTTGAGTTTCTACAGCCCTGGCGTGCCCTCTACTGGCAAAGTTTTAAAATGCACTACAGAATATTAACCCTTGGGAGCTGTGTACCTCTGTGAAAACTGCATCATATGAATAGCATACCCATTTCTTCAGCTAACAGCAATAATGTCACAAGAAATGGAATGCAATTAAGCACACCTCAAAATGTATTTTAAGCAACCTTCTATCCACTTGCTATAATGTTCAAAACTTCCTTTCAATTTTATTTTCAGAATATTCCACACTCTGGAAATGAAAGAGGTGTGCAGGCTCAGAGTCAAACCAGCAGAAGGCACACGCTGCTTCAGACTGCCACCATGTGTATATGAAGAGAGGACCGCTGCAAGCTTTTATAGTGATATATCAATATAGCAATATATCACTATCCGTGTTACCCTAAGACCGTGGCTTTTGCACCCAAACCACCCAATTACTGGAAACAGACTAATGCAGATTACGATCAGTCTTGGCAAACTGCAGTTACAAACTTGAACTGACTTGATTTTCAGGGACACTCCTTGGGGAACACCAACGCTGACGGTGGCTCCTAGGATGCTGTGTCTGGAAATCTTCCTCTCTGCGCCATACTCCACTATGGTCCCAAAGAAACCCGCCCTAGAATGACAGAACCAAAACCAAGTAAGACCAGGGAAGACTCCTGAATTTCTTTTCACTACAAATCAGAGATAACAGAAATATTTGACTAGAACCAGCAGGCCTCTGAGAGCAGAAAATTGTATGCTCTTTGGGCACAAACAATGTCATTATTCCCTTGCAGACTCACTTGAGAGAACCCTTCACTCGTGTTTGATCCTCATCCTGAAACTTATGCTGGTAACTGACCATCATGAAAGAATGGGGGATTCCCAGCTGAAATACGAAAGGCACAAGTTTAGGAAAATTCATCCTCGGCCACAGCTGAACATTTTCCCAAGACTTTCACATCCTTCAAGTGAAGCAGAATATTCTGATTACTAAACCACTACTGGTAAGTACACCAGTCCAGGTTACCAAAGCTAGAAGTTCGTGGACACAGTATGAACTGTTCCTTTATCCTCTTAAGCCTCAAGCCACCAAAGAATGGCTGGGAAGGGGAAGCTGGGGTATTCTCTCACACCTGCATACGGCAACAAGGCTCTCACCTGTAACGCCACTGTGAAATGGCTGGTTTTTGTATCCCGAACAATACTGGTGTTCATGGCTGACTGGATGCCCCAGCGCCACTGCAGGTAGCCCATCGTGTTCTTGTCGAGGTTGCGGGCTAGAACCGTCGTGAGGCCCGGACGGAGGCCCCGGGATGAGAACTGCAGAGCACAGTTTGTAGTGACAAAACTAGGGGAAACAGAGAGAGCCTCCTCAGCGGTGCGACACGGAGGCCCCAGCTAGCCGCAGATCCTCACCTGCCCTGCAGCCTTGGTGGGCATGAAATAAGCAGCACTTGCAGGAAGCAAATCTGGAAGCGTGTGCAATTAAAATGGAGCACACATACACATGCAAGAGGAACATAAGCATTCTGACCAGAACTGAAGCATTATGTCAGAGCTGAAGAAGAAATAACTTTTCTTCTTTTCCTCCCCTCTCACAAGAATTTCCAGAATTAACAAGAAAAACAGTTCAAGCCTGTTTGGTTCATTAGTGTGGAGTATTAACTATTAGATCATTTTTATAAAATTTACCATCTTGGTGTAAGATTACGGAATATCTTCAGACCAAAGAGAGGTCCCTGAAGGTCTCCTGCTCCAAACTCCATCTGTTCAAATTCGCCAAAGGAAAAACAGAATGGGGGTAATTTGGCACTAGTATTTAATACAATGTTTGTTTAGGTATCACTATATAAATAATGCAAGAGCTCTTTTAGCAGGTCATCTTACAAAGCAGGGCAGTATCATTAATCCCATTTTCTGAAAGGGGAGCACTGAGAAGTGAAACAAAGCTGAGCCCCCCCTTAAGAACATTAAGCCTAGCTAAGTACCGCAAGCAGCCCGAAGCGGACTGGATATACAAAATGAGTCGTGGTCGACACTCTTACCTCTCCCCATCCCTTGGCAGACGTCACCCGCCTAAGAGCAAAGTTAATGGAGCCGCCTCCATTGCCGTTCTGCGTGGAGAGGTTACCGGACAGTATTGCTGTGTCTGTGGCGGTCAGCGGGGCCTGCAAAATGACCCTATCGTTACCAACCAAGGTAATCAATCCGGCAGATGACTGCAGCTGTAGGCAGGTAGCTCTGCGGGCGATGGCTCGTCATCAGTAAACCTGGTGTCTGAACCAGACACGGCCACACTTCCTGGGAGCTCCGTACTGCAGTACAGCGCGCAGCGTCAACCCCGACAGTGCAGACACCTTCTGGGACACCTGCCCTCGAGCTGCCACCCTCTCCACTCTCAGCATGAGACCGAGCCCTTCCAATGCTTCGGAACAGGGGCAACACTCCTCCCTCTTCCTTGCCCAAAACGTTCTCCTTTCCTTATGCTCACCCCAGGTACGTTTCTTCAGCCACAGCGCAGCCTCCTTGCTGCAGGAAGGCAGCAGCGCTGCAGCACCGAAACCGGTGCCTCGAGACCCCTCATGCGCCCTCAGGAACACGTGCAGTGCCACCAACACACGGTCCTGCTGCCCTGGTCCCCTCCACAAGGGAAGGGGACGCCCCTTTGCAGCTGCTTCGCCCCGTCGAGCCCCGCGGCCTCGGCCCGGCTCCGCACCGGCGCACGCGCTCGCCCCTCACCTCGATGGACTGCGATATCTGCATTTTATTTATTTCAATCTGGGGAAAGCTGCTCCCTGGCACATCCTCATATTCCTCGTCATAGCGATCGAAGAGGTCTGTGGCATCTATTCCAACGCTGATTGTTCCCTAAAAAGCAACAGGTGGAATTGCATCCAGGCATCCATGTAAGCCAAATGGCTAGGGCATCTTTACGTACAGATTGGAGTTTAAACCAACTGGCAGCTATACTGGCAGGTATTTTTTCCACTGTTGTACAGAGCAGAAGTAGGTAGAACATTTTCATACACAAGGGTTCTTCTCCCCATAACTAAATTGAACTGTGCTCTGTCACTATTTTAAAGATGTATTTTAGAAGCTAATCCTCTCCAAGTTATTGGCCAAACAGCCTCTAAACGCTTCCTTCTTATGAATCATCTGAAACAACATAGTTTTGAGCTGCATCATTCACTTACCATTCGCCATATTAGTCAAACATTTCCTTGTCTTTTCCCTGGTTTACATCTTATAAATGTAAAAGAAGAAATGTCAAGAAAAGCTTGACAAGGATAGACGTTTACCGAGTGGTAAACATTTCCTTTCTCAAACAACTGAAATAATGCCTAAAGCTTATTCCTAGGCAAAGAGTAAAAAAATAGGCCAGAGATAAATAGTCTGGCTACATGCTGCTGTGCTCATTCAGACTAACTGCAAGAGTGAGTTTATTTGAAAAGGGCACGATGAGATTCTTCTCTGAGTCATACAGCTTCAACAGACTTTGGAAAACTCCCTACAGCTCTATTACCCAGCACTCCAGCTCCCGTGAAATACACCACTAGGAATAAATGTCTCCATGCACGAGCACAGAATTAACCCTGAAAGACGAGCTGTAGGAATGAAACTCTGTAGCTGCTACAAAGGCACAGACATTGTAAACGTAAATGGAATAAATTCTTATTTCAATCCAAGTGAGCATTTATTCCATGTTCACTGCATTCTAATAAAACCCAAACCCCAACTATAAAAAGAATTGCAGAGTTTGACAGGACTCACAGTGTATTTCAAAGCCTTGGTCTGATTTGGCTCCAAACGTTTATTCGTTGTGGATATTCCTCACCTGTTCTTAAAAATGCTTATTTTCCAATTTCTTACATGAGGAAAATGGGACAGGTATTTTAAAACAGAAAGATCTACCTGTTTCCAAGAGAACCGTGCAACAGGAATTGTACCCTGACTGTCTGAAAACTCTTCCTGCGGGAGAGCTCGACTTCAAACCTACCCTCACCTACCGCCTGCGGCAGTCCAAGCTGTGACGTCCTGCCCCTCACAGGAAGACGACTACTTTTGGGCGAGGATCTGCAAAGTCACCTTCAAGGCATCTGCTTCTCAAATGTTGCAGCTTCTAAACTTCCAGCGCTCTCCTGCACCGCGCTGTTCCTTGAAACAGGGCCCAAGTGGCCGTGCACCAGGCGAGGCTGCCAGGAGCCCCGGCGCCGGCAGCGCCGCCGCGCCAGGACGTCCATCCTGCTGCCCGTCCGGCTCCGTGGCGGGAGGCCGGAGCGAGCAGCAGGCAGGAGCTCCCGCAGCCCCAGCTCTGCCGGCTCCCGGCCCTCGCCCCGGCGTGCCGGGACCGCAGGCAGCAGAGCCGCCCTCACGAGGGGGATGCTCTGGGCGAGACCCACGGCCTGACCCTGCAGCCTAGCGCAGCGCCACAGCAGCAGGGATAACCCGAGGGTTTTCTTTCCAAAGCGTGCGATAAACACAGAAATTCATCATTAAAATCTGATTTCTTTCACACTCAAATTTTATGACTTCTTTTTTCAAACAGACCTATGAGTCTTATAGCAAACGCTTCTCTCAATGACAACAGAGAAATTGAAATAAGAACACAGGCACCTGCTTAGAAGAGCTGCAAGATCTCCTCAGGGAAAGGAGCCTCTCAGCCCCCTCCCTGTGCGCAGTCTCCCCAGCCGCTCAGGACAACTTCTGCTGCCCGTCACCGCGGAGCGGATTCTGCAAAGACATCTTGCTCCTGCCAAGCAGGTGAAGTCACCCTCAGGAGCCTATAGGTCCTGGCAAGGAAACTGGCTCCATCCCAAGCACAGGAAAGGCAGCAGATGGTAATGTTAAAAATACTCCCAGAGAACAACAGCACCCCTATGGCACCGGATAGCAGGGGAGCCCGCGGCTGCTCCCAGCTCCCTGCCAGCCACCTGCTCAGGCTATCGGAAAAGCAAGAGCCCTCCGTGAGGCAGGAGCAGCGGGAAAACCTGTGCAGCTCCCTTTGGAAGCAGCCCTTGCAGCACGGCAACCACGCAGGCCAACAGTGCTGCACAACAGAACTATCACCTGAAATTCTTTTCTTTAAGAACACCTCAACTTACTGATCCTCAGAATAAAGAGTCTCTACTAACAGTTATTTTATCAGAATCCTTTAACTCGGACAAGGAAGGTAAAATGCAACAGTACGGAAGCATGGAAGACATAACTCACCACAGGTTAGAGAGATCTTAGCCTTTGGATTCCAAAAAGCATCTACGCAAAAATCACAACTTCTGATACACTTGGTAGGGCACGAGATGAGGCAGAGGCTCCCCTCCAGCAGGGCTGGAGCAGAGGCGGCTGCTCCCTGCTGCTCTGCTCTACTTCAGAGGAGCGGGAGAACGGCGCTCAGCTCTCCCGGTTGTGGAAATCCGGGAAGAGGGAGAGAACTGTCCCACTTGGCAGTGTCTGTCTCTTCTGCAAGCAAAGTCTCTGCTGCAGAGAGAAACACTCTTGAAGTTGCAATATCAGATGGAGGTTTCACCTCTTCCTTTTGCCAAGGATATAATTAAATATATTGGTTTCCAAGTTTGTACAGCTACAGGGAAACAGCAGACGATCTAAATTGCTCCAGTCTCCCGAGTCTGCTGGGCAGGTTGTGCATGCTGATGCCGGCCAAGCCAGCCCAGAAGAGCTGGCGAAGCGGCGCCCGGCTGCGCGCAGCCTCCCAGGCCAGCCCGGCACGAGCAGCGGGCGGCCTCCCTGCAGCCGCTGCCCCTGCACGGAATGAGCCCAGAACCGGGAGCACAACGAGGATGCTCGAGGAGCCCGTTTAAAGCAAAGGAGACTAAAATGCCACTGCCTCTTGCAGGAGATGCTATTGCAAACGGCAAAGCACCGCCAGCGCGCGCTGTCCTGCGGCAGCAACTGTTTACATAGAGACCAGGAAAGAAATCTGGGAAGCAACTTAAAAGTATTAATAAGTAAAATTACCCGAAGAGTCAAGAGGACAGATGGCAGACAACCCATGAATCACTCTTGCTACAAATGTTAGGATGGCTCCCATTTCAGACTTTGGAGAGCACTCATAGACAGAAAAAGATTGAGATAATAAGTTAAAAGTTTGTCTGTACTGCAGGCATGCAAAAAGAAAAAGGCAAAAAAAAAAACCCCCAAAAAAACCAAAAAACAACAACAAAACCCTCATCTCAGGATAAGTTATTTCTGCAAAAGTATCTGCAAGGAAGTCTCACACATCTGTTGCTATTGCTAATTATTGCAAAGGAAATTGCTTTTTTCATACAAGGCTTATGTGCCTATTTTTCAACTTTGTTCTAGTGTAAAATTCCATCAGTGATGTTTTCCTTAAAAAATGGATTTAATTTAAATAATTTCACAAGGAATGCACCAAACAATTTTTTTTTTCCTAGTATAAACTTTCCTGTAAAGTATAATCTGCTGCTGGGAATCACACCCACTGAATTGTGAAGACAGTCACTTCTGTAAGCAGAGGCAGCAAGAGAGACAATCTGTGCAACAGCTGGTTGTAAAAGAAGATCAGGAGGAATCAAACACTTAGAATTACCTTATCATATAATCTATCTGTAAAAGTGTTCGACCCACCTGGTGCTTTGTCTAGCATTTGGCAGCTTTTGAATTAAGGCAGAACCAAATGAAAGTTGCCTGGACTCATGAGCCTGCCTGCGCAGACAAATCTACCAGCAGCCGACTTGCAGAGCGGCAAATGAAGCATTCAGTGAGCAAAAGGCAGGACAGGTTTTGTTCCGTTTGAACTAACTGGGATCTTTCCAAGCTCTGTGGCAATTCTAGGTAACCCATGGGAAATACAGGTCTCTCAAAACGTCTCATTTCTGGAAAAGTAGTGAAATAAAAGGCCAGGAGCCCTGGTTTAAAAGGGAATTAAGAAATCTACCTGTGAATAAACTACTCCCTTGTCTTTTTTTTTTTTTCTTCCCCTTACCATTTCCTTTTGGGAAGGTGACATACAAGCTGTACAAGTTTAGGCCTTGAGGGGCCTGTGTTTCTTAAATCATGACCTTCCATAACAGGAAAACAGTAGGATTTAATTTCTGGAACAGGAAGCAAGTCTTCTCAAATAAAATAATCAACTTTTCAACCCTTCTGCAAAAACCAAAACTTTCAAAGCAAACAACAGATCCGATTCTAAACCTGCCAAATTGCCTACATCTGGTTATTGCTCAACATTTCTGGTTAGAAATACTTTATTTTGCTGGAACCATTTTACAGAGCTAACAAAATGTTGGAAATTTTAAAGTAACTTGTGTTCTGGTATGAAATGATCACAGCTGTGCTACTTAATTCCACAGGAACACTGCCTAGAGAGACATTTCCATAGACTGCCAATAAGCAATTGCTGTAAACACCCAGATGGCTAATTTTATCACAGGACACAGAGGCTGAGGCTTACAATGCAGCTTCACTTTTTACTGCTTATAACCACAGCAAGACATCCAGATAAAATGTCAAATTCCTAAAGTCACTGGGAAGCAGTATGTGGAGGCAACCATGCCTACACCCCGCTCCCAAAAGATCCATCTGCCCAAATCACCCCATCTCCAGCAGAGACATTGCAGCTTGCTCTGTTTTATGGCATCCAGAAATCCCTTCTTGCCCAGAATAACGCCGTGAGCAGATCAAAAAGAGCAAATTAAAAAGAGCAGATTAAAAAGAGCAAACGGGATCACTTTGAAGTCATTGGGTTGACAATCCTCCCGCCTGATGCTGTTTCACTCCTGTACCCTTTTTACCTCAGCTCCTAGTCAAAGCTTATTTTTCTCCATAATCTTGTCTGAAGTAATCTCAAGGGATGGTGAAATCTTCTGAAAACTTTCATGAATCCACTACTCAGTGCTAAATAACAAACATACCTGATTACCCAGAAACCTGCCTACAAATACATGGTTGCTTCAAGAAGTGTTGGAGAAAAAAGAAGCATCACAGATAAGTTAAGGACACTTTATCTGGACTTAAGATTTCATTTTTCCAGTATATGCTTAAAACAGAAATTAAGATTTTGGAGAAAGCATAGGCTGCATCCATTCAAACACTGGAATTGGGTAACGAAGGTCCCCACAAAGCAAACTCACTCAGTAAACAGAAAGGCTTCATCAGAAGACGGGTGCAGAAAGGCAAGCGTACCCTTGAGGACAAATGTCAGAGCCACATAGTGTTCCACACGCTGGATATAATTAGCAGGCTCCTGTATCTTAGAAGCTATTTCTGTGATTATTTCTATTTCACTTCACACTAACAAGACAGTTAACATGAAAAAAAAGGACCCCAAAATTAAATTATATATTGTAAAGCCGCTTTAGTCCCATGTGGAGGAGCAGAGCACAAACTATTACTCAGCAGTGCAGGAAATCTCAGCATTTGGAGAACAGCGTACGACTGCAGCACGCGGCTGCTCACCACCTCAGTGCTGCAAGGACAAGGAGAGCTGCAGCCAGAGAGGCAGGAGGGGAGAACATTCCTCACCGACAGCTCAGATCAACACTTTTCCTGATACAGCCTTAACCATAACTGTTCCCACACATCTGTCAGCTTAGGAGAAGATTCATGATTTGAAACTGCTCAGCGTGAAAGCACCAGCAGCCTTCAGAAATAATATTACTATTAGTTATAGCAACCGTTATTTTGTTTCTCACGTTACCAAATTAGGCTGCACCATTTTAGAAGTCCATGCGTGGACCGGATGATGGAGGAGTCCTCCTGTTTCAAAGCCACCAAAACACTGAAGCCATCTGTGCTGTAGTGCTTCAGAGCGCAGAACCCCGAGTTAGAGCTGACTGCAATCCTCCAGCTGGAGCTCTGGGGATACCCAGCTTCCCACCAAGAACAATTATAAATAAAACAAAGTTGTTTTCTCTTTGCAATTTTTTTTCCAAGACAGATAATGTTTCTTGTCTACATAAATTGCAACTAATATATTTATGATTTCTTTGCGATGGAGAGACATAAATTAAGTATCACCATTACAAACCATTTCTATTCTGCATTAAAAAAAAATGTCTTCCAGCACACATTTTAAAAAATAGTTTGAGATATTTTAAGCAGCTCTCCCTTATACCTCCTTCAGGTAGACTAAAGCACAAATACATCGAGGACTGTAGATCCAACTCTTGCATACTGTTGTTCACTGCATGGCAAATGAGTTTTGTGATTTAAGAAGCTTTCAAACCTTACTCAGCGGTAATCCTGACAAAACCTTGCTTTGCCTAGCGTGTTTATCAAGCCAAGAGCCTGGCAAAACCATTAGCCTTCTGAGTTATTGGAGTATTCTAGGCACAGCAGGTAAAAAAGACAGCAGCGGTTGCTCATCGCTTCCACCTCTTACCCGGCAACGCCAGGAGGGCATCTTCCTCGCTGCTATTGATCATCTCTGAACAGCTGAGATGCAGCTGGGAGGCGAGTCATTTAGGGCCAGTTTATGGCTGCTCAGACAGAGAGGAGAACGAGGCGCTCGGTAACGACGCTCACTGTACGAGCGCCATAACACGTCCTTAAACCTGGCCCCAGCTGTGAGGCTGGCAAGACCCCAACGCTGTTCAGTTGATTTTGCTCTCTGTGCTCCAGCCACAAGACTTGCTACCCAGTGGTCCAGTATCTGTTTTGTCATTTCAATTGGTCTGAGGATATGTTTGAGTTTATATCTGCATTACTGTGTCAATACTGCAGTGCAGAAGGGAAGATCTGTAGTCTTATTATTTGGACTATTTAAAGGGATTCATAAAAGGTTCCACATTAGGAATGTGTTCTTAAAGTTGCATAAAACTGTTTTTCTTTTTTTGTTTGCTCGTTTCCACATGTTTCAACAGAATGAAGAAGCTGCATATTCTATAGATGAGTGCAGTTCAAAGAATTAGCTATTGTTCCTCATATTTTTCACATAAATTTCTTATTTGGGAGTAGATGCCTGAGGGGATATTTACCATGGTACCTCATTTACCTTTATCTCACAACTTTTTGTATTCTTAACACTTCAAGGATTCCCGTTGGAGATGGGCATGAAGTCTTTGCTTACCTTTGGATTAGTTCGCTGCTGCAGTCGCCTCTCTTCCCTCTCTCTCTGCAAACGCTCAAATTCTTCTCTGATTTCAGCTGGAGTTCTCTTCCTTTCCACAACCTACTCAAAAATAAATTGAAAATGAAACATTACCATAAACAGGATGTTACTGCAGGGGTCACTGCTGTTTGGTGCAACAAGAATTTCAGATAAAGGTGGATTTGATCCAGTCCATAGACTATAAGGTTTCTCTCACCTCCCAACCTTCCATTTCCAGTCCTCTTCTCCCGTATATGTCATAAATGGCCCTGGTCTGTGGATCACTGAGCACTACAAATTAAAATCAAAAGAGAGGGGAGAATTCAGTTCTTGGTCTTCTCAAATTTCACTTGCAATTCAGACACAACCCTGGAAACATGAAACTTGGCTCTACATACCCACCCATTTTCACGCTTCCATCCCACACCCCCGTTCCCGCGAGTTCAGGAGTCCCGCTCACCCTCATACGCTTGGTGCACGAGGTTAAAGAGCCGCTCAGCCTGCGCCTTGAGCTCGGGGTCTCTGTGCTTGTCGGGGTGGTAGAGCATGCACAGCCGGCGGTAGGCGCCTTTCAGCTCTTCCTGGGAGGCCTGCGGACAGCGACAGAGATGACTCCAAACACAGTCAAAGCTCATTAGAAAAAAAAAGACCATTATCAAGACCCGCCCTAACCAGAAGTCAAACAGTCTTTTTCCTCAGACAAAATGAAGGCACTTGTTTTGCTGTGGAATACACTTTCAACGTGCATTATGAATACGTTCACTTACGCGTGCCAATATTTTCCCTGCTATGTATAAGATGACAAAGGACAGCAACAGCTCATCAGTCCGTGCCTTAACAGAAACAAGTTTAATAAAAAATACACGGAGTTTCTATTCATATATATTATATTTATTAGACAACTAGCATCTTCTCCATTCAATGCAAGACAGCAAGGAAAAACTAAAGTGGCTGAATGAATAAGGGTTCCAACCCAGAGATGTACACCAAATTTTATTCATGTTTGAAGCCTAACCCTCTCCAATATTATTAAGCCTCCCCTAAAGCAGGGAAGGCCTCCGGAAGACGCAGCAGCCCCGGCTGCCGCTCTGCTGCGGCGGGAAGCGCTCGCAGGGAAACAAGCGCAGCCGTCACGGGTACTGCTGGCCCCAAGCACCTGCGATTACCCTCCTCCGGCAGCCAGGGGTTAAAAGGACAGAGATCTGAGACAGGCAAGTGGCAAAGGGGCACGAAGCTTTTATAGCTACAGATCCCATTGACTCGTAATGATCTTCAAGGACGGAAGTTTCCGTAGCAGTTTTCCTCGGAAACAAAGGCAGTAGCAGGTCACTTCCTAAAGCAACACCAACTTGTGATAGAGCGAGTGAGCTGTGGACTCCGAATTGAAGAAACCCGTTCGCTTGTGTCTATAGGACAGGGGCACGTTTGTTTTTGAGGTGAGCTTGGCGTGAGTGTTTTGCCTCCACCTTTACTGTTTCATATTAATGTTGCTCAACGACACAGCAAAGGGGAACCTGCTGGTCCCCAGAAAGTAAAGATAACTACAGACCAGCTTTTCCCCCCGCTCCTTTTTTTTTTTTAAATTATCCTGTACATTCTTAGACGTGGAATGTGGACAAGAAGGTGGAAGAACATATAGCTCTAAAACTATGTTCTTTAATCTCATTAATGATAAATAGTTTAATGTGTTATTAGGTAATTGAAACAAGTACTTCCATTTTTCCTAAACAGCACGTTCAATAAAATGCTAGCCTGGCCCCTTCACCAACACCAATGGCTGCAGCCACTGATCCGGTATTCCACAAGCAACAACCTCTCAGGACCCACTCCAGGAATCCTGACATCCTTCCACGTAGCAGCAAAACACGTAAAACTCAGTAGCTACGACTGGAAGTTACGTTCCCACTGGTGACTTTCCAGACACCTGTAAATTGCTATTTCCGTCACACCGTAGGTGTTTACCAGACTGCAGCCTGGGCAAGACTGAACATATCCGTGTGCCAGACACCTGCTGCTCAGCGGGTTCGGCCAGCCCGCCGGGGCTGGGGGTGCCGCTGGTTGTCTCCAGACAACCTTCCCGCCGCACCCAGCGGCAGCAGCAGCGGCAGGGGCAGCAGGGGCAGCAGCAGGGGCAGCAGGGGCCGTGGCAGCAGCAGGGGCAGCAGGGGCGGCAGGGGCAGCAGGGGCGGCGGCAGGGGCAGCAGGGGCGGCAGCAGGGGCGACAGGGGCAGCGGCAGGGGCGGCAGCAGGGGCGGCAGTGGCAGCAGCAGGGGCGGCAGG
>JAWLRI010000013.1:288586-300801 GCA_034781795.1 Crypturellus tataupa | reverse complement strand
GCCCGGCTCGGAGCCGCCTTCCCCGCGCGGCTCCGGCCGCTCCCCGGGCGCCGCTCGCCCTCGGGCCGCGCGCCCGGTACCCGCGGAATTCCCGGTGGAGGCCGCGCTGCCCCGGCGCCGATCCCGGGCTTCCCGTAACTTAGCAGGCCCCAGTCCTTTGTGGCGGCGCTGCCTTTGTTTTACTTTTTGCCTGGACCTCCTCTAGCCTCCTGAAGCCTCAGTGCTCTCCAAAAACATAAATTCTGATTAGTGCTGGTGAGTATGAGCATGTCGGCAGCCTTGTCTTTCATGAACCCTGCTGGAGCCCCCCAGTTCCACCTCTTCCGTGGTTCGGAGGCGCTGGGCATCCCTCTCCTTCCCTCGTGTGAAATAAAGGCTCAAGGCTGATGAAGTACACGAATGCCAACTGGGTCAAAGTGGGTGTAGGTGGGAGGAGAACCGCGTTGTCGTGATGCTGCCCGTGCGGCGCCCAGCTCTCGGGTTCGCTGATAAACCCGCCGTCACCCACGTGCCCCCGATTTGTTCCTCTTCTGGGCCGTTTTGCACTTGTGTGCAATGACAGTTTTCTCTGCAAAGCACAGGTTTGCAGGTTGGTCTTGGAAGCCACAGTGTTAAAGGTTCCTGCAGACCAGCACTCCGCAGCCTTCGAGATAACGGGTTTTTATGCTCGTTGTTAATGGTGCTAATGCCGCCTCCCTCCGGTGCTGTGGGCTGCTCGAGTTCGTCTCGGGGGTCAGCGCTTGCTCTGGCTGTGATGGCCAGTGCTCGAGCGTGTAACGGCTGCTGTGGAGATGAGCGTTTTACCCTGGTGTTAGCAGTGCGTTCCCTTACCGATACCTGTGCGTGTCGATAGCAGGCAGGATCATCCAGGGGCAGAGAAGAGCCTTCAGTAACTGCTCAACACACGCACCGTGTTTCCCCAACTTGACCTAGTTCTCTAATAGATTTTTCAAGGAATCAAGGTGCAAACCACTTGTCCCTTGAACCTAAACTCTGCCTTGCAGAGCGTTGAACTGGAGTAGTTGTAAAGCTCAACCCTACGCGAGGTTTCCCCTGAAGTCCTGCTGCTTGAGGAGGCAGTGGGAGCCCCTGCTGCTCCTTGATCCAATGTTTCCGTGGCCTGGGAAGCTCAGGGAAAGCCGCTTTAAAAACACGAAACCCTTTTCTGGTGTTGTGAGGAACGGGCCTGCGAAGGGGGCAGCTGAACCTGGCAGGATGGAGCCCGGCGGTGCGACTGCACGGGCGCTACCGTGTTCACCCGCTGCCACGTGTCGCGCTGGGCGCCGCCGTCGGGCGTCCGCCCGCGCCGCCTGGAGCCTCGGGCAGCCTCGTCCTGGGAGCGGGCGCTGCCGGGTTCCGAGTGCACAGGTGATTCCCCGCGCACGGGTTGTCGTTCGTGCTTTCCTGCGCTGGCCCCGTCGATACCCGCCTGGCGCTGCCGGACGGAGTTGGTTCAGCTGCCGCGATCCTCGCGTCCCGGTCGGCCGAGGGGAGGATTCCCGCGCGCGCCGGCCGCAATGGGAAGCTGGGCGCGAGGTCGGCCCTCGAGGAGGCTCCGCGGCACCTGGTTGGGAACGCCCGGGAGCTGCCTCGGAAACAGGAGCCTTAAAAACAAAACGCGTCCCGTGTCCGTGCTGGGCCGTGCACGCTCACTTCCCGCTTCGGAGCGTGTGTGACGCTGCCACCGCACGGCCCCTGCCCCACGGAGCAGTCGGTCGTGGGCGCCAAAGGGAGGCATAAGGAGGGTGGCTTGCTTCTTGCTTTGGATTTTTTTGGTTTTGTCCAAATTCTGAAAATGCAGCTCCCCATCTCGCTTGTTGTTTTTACGGCCTTGCCGAGCACGCTCGCTTCCCTGGCTTGCTTATTTCTTTAATTTAAGGCTGCTACTGTACGAAGGTCCCCTATGGATGTTGCAGTTCGGGATTCATCTGCATTGGGAAACAGTAAAAGGGTTGTGCACAAGTACAGTTGAAGTAAAAAGGAGTTTATTCCTCCAAACCCGAATCTGCGCTACTTGGTGCATTTTCAAACAGCCCTTTCCAAGTGAGCAATGATCTGCACAGCCAAGGTGCAAGTTACGGAGCAGGGGGACGAAGGGAAGGGACACGGGCTCTCCTCGTTCTCTGTCCGAGTGCTGAAACGTGACCTTCCCGTTTTGTGTCCCCTCTCTCTGCTTCAATAAACCAAGTACATCTGCGGGGAGGAAACGCTCCATGGAGTGGCACGAGGCGGGCGCCGGCTTCGTCCGAACGCGGCAGGTCGGGGGCCCTGTGTGTGGGGCAGTGCCGAGCTCTGCCTCCTCGTCCCTCACGCTGTGTCTGGGTTTCATCTCTTCCCTCACCACCTTCCTCCCCATCTTCCTCTTGGATGTTCCCCCACCATCCACATGCTCCTTTGCCGCCTCTCCCCTGTCATTAAAGCGTGAACTTCCCTGGGTTTAGTCAATATTTTGGGCCTCGGATAGTGTCTCAGTCGCGTTGGGAAAGCTTGCAGAACCGAAAACAGGATGAGTTCACGTGCTTGATTTCTGCTCCGTTTGCAATGTGTGAACAGCAGTATCGCTGTGTAAAGCACTTGTAAGCCAAGTTGTGTTTGTGCATCTTCTGCACCTAAACAAAGTCTCACTTGTCTTACGTGTTTAGCAGGACTTAAAAAAATTCCCATCTAAAATGGGGTTGCAACAGAGGCAGCCGTCCTTGCTGGTTTAGGAAGCATTGTCCTAAGTACGGAGTGTTTCTAAGAACGTATTTCCAAGAAAAAATAACTGCCTGTGTAAGTCTGCCCTGCCAGGCGGCGAGCAGGCTCTCGTGCAGAGGTCCCCAGCGCTGTCGTACGTGGCAGGTCGGTGCTCCCGGGCTCAACCAGGCAGTTCAATAGTGTGGCCATCAGAGAACCCAGTCCTGTGTGGATTGGAATGGGAAAATCCCTTGGAGCGCGTGCCCGTCCGAAGGGCGGGCGAGCCCCTGGGGAGCAGCTGGTGCTCGCGGCACGCGCTGCAGCACCTCGCAGCGCCGTGCCCCGCGGCGCACGCAGCACAGGAGAGCGCGGTGTGCTCAGGGCTTCTCCCAGAGTCTGGGTGTGCTGCAGGGGAAGGAGCAGTCTTCGTCAAAGGAAGATAAGTCTTGGAGCATCGTGTATGCATCTTGCGGAACCTAAAGCATATGTCTTGCAAAATATAAGTAGTGCGATGATTTCTCTCAAAGCAAATATTTTGACAACGGTTTAAACTTGCTTGAGCGCTTGGAGTTGCCAGGAGTACTTTGCGATAGCGGAACCCGTTTGGGCGTGCGGAGACGCTCGGAGGAGGCCCTTGCCCTGTGTCCCACCGCTCTCGGCCGGCGCGTTCGCGTCGGATCGGTCTGTCCCTGCTCTCAGTCTTGGCTTTTTCCGCTTCCGTAGTGGGGACCCCAAAGCGCATGCGCCGTCCCGGCTCGTGGTGCTGCCGCTGTGGCGGGGAGGCTGCGCGGCCGCCCTGAGCGGTTAGCGGCCGCTCCGAGGAGAAGCTGTGGAGAGCGGCAGCTAGAGCGGCGCTCCCGCGTGTCCGGCACGGAGCGCCAGGAGACTTGCTCCGTCCTGCCCATTGCCGCCCCGCGGCTCCCTGCGCCCACGCTGTGCCGGGGGCATCGCGGCCCCGGAGGGACCGCCCGCGTCTGCGCTCTGCGGAGGTAACGCCGCCGTCGCAGCGACTGGCGAGTTAGAAACCTGCCGTCCTCGCCAGGCGGGTGCCTTCGTCCAGGTATCTCTGGAAAACAGAGCGAAAGCTGCTGATCCTGGTTGCGCTGCTGTTTGTTCACTGGTCCTAGCTCCAAGGAACAAAGCGTGGCTGTTGGAAATAGTCTGGGAGAGCGTTCTGGATGCCTGGGTGGAGGAGTGATTTTTAACACTTAATTCTGCCGGGTTGAATGCATCAATTTTGTTGGTGCTCAGAAATCCCCAAATGGAAAATGCAGGTTGGATGTAGGGTGTATAAGGGGCTTTAGACGTGTCTTGTGCCCAGGACATAGGAAGTAAGGGGAAATAATATGTGAAAAACGTGATAGCGTTTTCTTTTGACCTCGACGTAAGTGGTAACTTTCAGTGTGTTTCCCTATGCAAGAAGTTTTCTCAAGTGAACAGTGTGCAGGTGCTTGTCGTATGCTCCCCAAGGGGAAGAGCTCCAGGAGCGCGGGCAGAACGGACAGTCCCACATGGCAGGACGGCGGGTTGCACTGCTGCTCTGGGCAGGGGTGTTGTCGCTATGGGGCTCGCTCAGGTCAAGCCTCCTCTTGTCACCCGGCGTGGGAAGGGGACCGCCGCGTCCCTTCAGTCGCTGCTTCCTCACATCGTGCCTGGTGGCTTCACGGCGCTCAGCTCAGGTTACTCTGACTGCTTAAGTACCACTCAGGAGAAGGGTATTTACTTGTTCCTGTTTGTGAGGAGCTGTATGTTAGATGGTGTTTTTGAATATCCTGATGCCCTCCCCCTCCATTTAAGCAGCTAGTAATTGCATTGTAATTTCAGCGGTTTGCTCTGCGTGCAGGCGCTTCTCGCCTCTTTGTGAGGCGGCTCCGAAAATGGCCAACCCTCCCCTGTCCCTTGAAGAGGGTTTCTAGGACCTCTGTTTGGCATTCGCTAAGCTCTTTCTTTATGTTTAGGTACAATATAGAACTGTCTGCAAACTCACCGCCCATTCGACCCTTTCTGCACTGGCCAGTTACATACTATATTGATTAACTGCGGTAGTTAAGCTGTCTGGGGTCCCACGTCCACCCTCCGGATCACAGAAAATATAAGACCCAGTTAAAGCCCAGTGCTGGGGCGGGCGGGAGGCCGGGCGCCGCGGTCACTGCCGGGTGCGCTACGGCTTCACGGCTCGCGCCGCGTCCCGCGGGAGCACAAAGCGCGAGGAGCATGAACAAGCCCATAAAATCGCCAAGGGCCAGCAGTGTATAATTAATACAGAACTTTCCGTGCACTTTGCAATAGTTATACTTCATTTCACCTGAGTTTTTTTTTCACCAACAAATATTTCCTGGAGATCCCTAATAGAACTGAAATACTCATTTTTTCGTCTTGACTCGTAACAATGTGCGCTGTAGGCTGCTTTATTTTAGAATACAGTGTTTCCTCCTTGCAGTTCTCAGAATGGGCTGTTGGTGCCTGGGGAATCTTCTTGGCCCGTGGCCAGGTTTGCACTATCCCCCAGCCGTGGATACGGCTTTTTGGCAGATCCTGCCTGTGCGAGGAGAGCTCTGCTGGCCCAGCGCTTCTGTTGACACCAGAGGGGCTTGCACATCGCAATGTCATACGTCGCACCCATAGTAAGAACAACACTAGCAAAAAAGTCCCAATCTGCCCTGGATTTGCCCTGCAAGCTCACATAATAAGCATTGTGAAATTGGGGTGTTTTTTGCTTTTTTTTGCTTTTTTCTTTTTTTAAATGCAGAGGAAAATTTAGTCCTAAGTAAGTGTAAGATATTCCCCCCGGAATGCGTTCTGGTGCCGTGAGTCAGGCGTGCGCTGAGCATCGATTCATCCTTCCCTAACTTATCCCAAGTCTCCGTGGTGGGTGAGTGGGTGATTCAGGTTGGCGAGGATGAGCCTCGTGCTGCAGACGACCACTTTATTTATTTATTTATTCCTCCGCCTCCATAAAGGTTTGCATTTGTTAACCGAGAGGACTGAGGCTGTTTGTGAGGAACCCGCGCAGCGAGGCCGTGTTTCAGCTGGAGGATCTAGGGCCTTGGTCGGTGGCGCCAGATCCCGGGCGAGCTGGGGACGGGGCAGTCGCTCCTTCCCGCGTTGGGAGTTGGTCTGAAGGCAGAAGCCTCGTTGCTCCGTGCGGAGGAGGGCAGCGTGCGCGTGCGTCTCCGCTCGCTCACGGTGCCGTTACGGGCGCCCGGGGCGTAGGCGCCGCGCAGAGCCCCGACCGCAGGCAGCGGGTTCTGGTGTTTGCCCCAACACTCCCAATGGATGTGTCCATAGGCGCTCTCTGGATTATTAATACTGATAATTGATGACAGGGAGAGAAAGTTAATAAAATGAGCTGAATAATTACAGGTCTGGCAGCCTTGCGGAAGGGTGGAATGAGCGATAGGGGCCTTGACTGATACGGAGGTAAAGGAAAGTAATACAATTAATGTCAATTAAAACGTGCCTTTGGAAAGCAAGCTGATAAAATGTGGCTTGGGTTGTAGTTCGGTTGATAAAAGTAATAATGTCTGACGTGAAATACTCTGCTTCTTAATGAATTGAACGTACTGCAATGAGATATTTTGAGTGAGAAATGAGAACGACCTGGAGCTGCCATAGCCAGCGCTAAGGGGGTGCAGGTGAAATGAGCCCTGGGGCTGTTCTGGGATGAGGCCGGCCCTGCCCAGCCGTCCACGGGGCCGCTGAACCGCGGCGCTGGGGCGACGCTCCGGGCCCGTCCGGGGCTCCGTGCCCGCGCGGCGGCAGGGATTGCGGAGCAGCTCCCGTTCATCACACACGTCGCCGCTTATCTTGTAAGCTCATCTGCTGGGCTTGCGTGAGCAGCTGATTTAACAGCGTGTGTGTCGTTGAACTTGACACATCCAAGAGTATAATCAAGCTTCTAAAATAGCGGGGATGTTTAGCTGCTAGTTTGCACTCTTACTCAGCATTCTTAAATGATTGCAGCCCAGGTTCGCCTTTGTTTGATATGGGTCATTGCAAGCTTCTATATAATACATAATTACGAGGAGCTCTAACATGATGCCAGCATCTGCTTTACGACCTTTTAAAATGTACAGATGTGGGAAAGAAAAGAAGGTAATATCCCTTCTCCGTGCGCTTCCAAATGTGAAACTGCCAGCGGTTGACTCTGTAAGGGGCATAAAGGTGCGACTACGGCCCGAGCGGGGCTGGGGGGCGCGGGGCAGCGGGCACTGTGTCGCTGCTCTTGCGGCACCGCCGGTCCAGGCTCTGTCTGCGTGGAAAACAACGGCCCGTGCTGGGTTTTAGCATGTGCATATGCATTCTCCAGCATTCCTGCTCTAGGGATGTCTTTGTGCTTCGGGGTAGGAAGGTTTCCCTCACTCTGCCCCATTCCCGTCTGAGCTGGCACAGAGAGAGGCGTAGCTTGTTTTTAGTGAGCTCTCCACGGTGCGTTCCAGAGATTTAAACGGCTGCACGGGCCACTGGCCGAGCTTGAGTTTCGCTTTTGCTGCAGCTTGTTGCGAGGGTGGCAGATACCCAGGTCAGGGTTTGTTACCTGCAGATCCCCGAGCGCAGCCTGCACTGGTGCCTTGGCTGGGAGTCCTCCCGCGCCGTCACAGCCTCCAAACCCCTGGTCGCTCCTTCTTGCTTGGGAAATCTGTCACAGAGGAAGCTAATAAGCCAGAACGGGTATTGTCATGTACAGTATGCGTATATGTATTCTTTATTTCTTAATTTCAAGAGCAAATCGTGTTGTTACTTGCTGTGACAAATCACCTGCTCTTGACAAGTCAATCAGTGGATTTGCAAGTCGTGTAAAAATGTCCCTCAGGAGAACCCCTTTTCCTGCCATGTATGCGTCACACAAGTATTCTCTTCGTTCCAGATGATCATGGGAACAGCAATGGCAGTCATGTAAAAATCTTTTTACCGAAGAAGCTGCTTGAATGTCTACCAAAATGTTCAAGTCTACCGAAGGAGAGGCACCGCTGGAACACTAATGAGGTAGTTACATTTTTTATTTATTCTCAACCATCCTGTTTTCTTCTGCCTATGGATTATTTCTGTGCTTTGGGAACATGCCGCTTAAATGACAAAATATAAATTCGCATGCTCTGAAACCTGGCGTTAAGTAATAAGATAGCGTAAGGTGTCAAAACCGGCGTTGAAGCGGGCTCGTCTCGAACAGATAGACGTGCAGTTGAGCAGTCGCGTGCTAGAAGTTCGTTGCTTGGTGTGTGTTGTTTGTCTCAAAGACTCACATTTTGCACTGTCTTATTGATGCGACTCAAACTCGTGGAAATGAATAAAAGATGTTTTGATTATGCTAAACAAGATGCTATCTTACAGTTGAGAATATGCAAAGATAGTCTGCCAGGTAGATAGCCGGGAAGGAAGGCGTGTTGTGGGAATGGGGTTTGGAGAGAAGGCTAGCTCGTCCCTGCTGGGGAAGTTCTGTTAAGGACAAGAGACCCAATGTACCAGGCAGCTTACACCAAAATCCAATTGTTTTGAATGTGATTCTGTGTAATGTGTGTGTCTGCACGTCTCCTGCTAACCTGAGCACGATGTGTCTGCTGAAACGCAATAGAAGGGTCTAAAATTCACGTGTTCTGTGGAACAGTGTGAAATGGAAGAACAATCTGGGTATGACTGAGAGAAGATACCTGCGGTCATTCCCTTTAGGCAGCAAGGTTTCACGGCTGGAGCCACCCAGAAGTTTTGAGTAGCATCGTTCCAGTTTGTGGGAATCACTTCATAACAGAAGCGGTCAACCTGAGAAGTTGTTTTAAAACTGCAGTTAGTGTCTGCCTGTAGCAGGTTAACTGTTCTCCGGTGTGTTAACGAAAACTGTGCTTGCAAGTTTTGACGATTGCAAGTGGCTCCTGAGCACGGGAATCCAGTGTTGGTTCATGTATATATTTGTCAGGGTTAGAACACTTCATGCCCCCTTTTTTTGCTCTTTTTGCCTGAAAGTTAAATTCCAGCGTCTCTTTTAACACACGCGCACATGACACAATGAATAGACTCTTTCAAGAAGTTGCTGGCATTTAATATTTTGCGTAGAGGCTTTTTTCTTGGGTCACGTGAATTGAGATGTAAATTTTAAAACTGATTTTGGTCACTTTTTTCCTAGTGTTCTTGTTGTCCCGAGCTCATATTTTTACATACGCGTTTCCATACCGAGGGTGCGAGCTCTTCTTGAGCATGTGCACACGTACGGAGCGGGGCAGGAGGATACTGCTCCGTGAGCGTGGTGATGCGCACAGGGACGCGCAGGTGCTGCTGAGCTGTAGGAGGAGAGCAGAAGAGTTCGGACTGACAGAGTAAGCGTGGCACCTTCCTCTGGAGAGGGCAAAATTAAGGCTTTTAATAGCGCTGCCCTGCCAGCATATTTTTTGCTGTGGGTCTGTCTCAAACACCTCAGTTTTAGGTTGACAGTTTGCTAATAACTTTAAATAATCTTTTAGCGTTTTTAAGCTGGTTTGAATTTTTTTAAGCTGGTTTTTAATTCTGGTTTGAATGTCGAGTTTGCCGCTCTCCTTGGTACCTCCTGCTGCTGAGCCTGGCCACACCGCCGCTGCTTGGTGGGTACACGGAGCTGGCTGTGCCACCGCACTCGTCCTTGGCCCGAGGGTTGTGGGGAGCCCCAAGGGCCATGGGGAGCCCAAGCGAGAGCCCTGCCCGGCGCCTGCCCTCCCAGGCACCGGCTCCAGCGCCCACGGGAAGCGCGAGCTCCGAGAGCGGCACCAGGGCCCTGCCCCGGCTCCCAGGGCCTTGCCGGGCGCTACCCCGTGAGCGCAGTGCGGGGCCGACCCCGTGAGACGGGCCCTGCTGCAGACCACACAGGCTGGACTCGCGTCCTGGAAATACATTTCCATTTCAAAACGTCATCTCCTCTTAACCCATGTTTATGGTGTGTTTTTTTTTTCTTTTTTTTTCTTTTTTTTTTTTTCTTTTTTTAACCAGAGTTAGCAAATCATAGATTTGGCCAGGCCCTATATTTGTAGTTTTACATTTTTTATGAAGATGCCCATGAAACTGTGTGCATTTTTCTTGCTCTTGGGGAGGATAGAGGAGGGTTCGTGCTGCTTGTCGGGTCAGGGCGAGCTGCTCGCTTGCCAGGAAATCTGCGAAGCTGCTACCGATGGGCGGCTCTGCCCCGGCCGCGGGCGCTCTGGGGTCGGCATCAAGGCGGCCGCGGTGCTTCTCCTGCCCCTCCGAGGAGCTGCCGCAGGCCGGGCTGCTCCCTGCTCCGCTCCCTGCTCCGCTCCCTGCTCCCTGCCTGCGCGGGCACCTGCCGTGCCATGCAAAACCCCAAGCTCCTCTTCCCTTTTCCTGCTTTTCCTTTCTTCCGTCCCCCAAGTGTTGCTTCAGGGTATTAACGTGCTCCTCAGCGATCTGGGTGCAGGATAGAGGCGAGGCGGGAGCGAGGGCTTCCAGAGCCGCCGCTTGCTCGGGGCCGTGGTTCTCTCTCCGTGCGTGAGAGCTGTCCGTCCGGGTGCTCCGGCTGGGAGCTGCTCCGCAGCCGGCGCTAACTGCGGGGGCGAGCGAGCAGCTACTGCCTCTGTGCTCTACGCGGTCACTGTCGAAAGCCGTGGCGCAAACTTAGCTGCAGCTCTGACTCGTAGCAGTAACTTCTCTGGAGAGCTCGCCAGGGCCTGATGAATGGGTTGTTAAAATACCCAACGTGACTCATCTCTTTCTTCAGCTGATTCTTAACTAAGAAATATGCAAAGCGGGAATGACACAGAAAGATGTAACGTTTCTTTTTTTTTTTTTTTTTTTTTCCTGGAAAAAATTCACCAGCAGATTAAATAACCGTTTTGAGTATATGGGCTTTGGCATTGGCAGTTTCTCTGTTACGACTAAGTTTTGGGGGGGTTGCTTTCTTCTGTGCTTCAAACACATTTGGGCTCAGGTGAGAGAACCCTGCAACTTCCCGTCTTGAGCAGCAGAAACAGAGGGAGTTGGGGGAGAAATGGAAATAAAATGCTGAATATGACGCGCTTTGTGGGTGTCTTGCCTAAAATTGATGTAAATAATACCATTTCTGCATGAATTCGGAAGGATAATTGACTGCTGCTTCCTTGAAAATGGCTACCAAAGATTTCCTAATAGCCTCGGTGTAATTGCTGTTCCAGCAGGAGAGGACTTTGCCTCCGTAATTGCGTTTAAATCGCTCTTTTACGGTAGCGTTAGTGGCGCGTTGTGGTGCGCGTAGCTCAGCGCGAGCGTGTCGGCGGTGACGGCATTTCCCCAGTACCAACGAGGCAGCAAACCCTGAAGGGGCCTCCGGAGCGCTCCGTGCCGGCGCGGAGCCGCGCGCGCTGGGGAAGGCGGTTGGCGAGAGCGTTGGCTTGATTCCATGCAAGGTACCAGTGTTACTTACTGCGGCTCCTTTGTTTTGCAGAGATCTTGATGCAGACGTCCTTTTGGATTTCTTTTTAATAATGTGTGACCCTTCACCTTTGATCCCTTGACCTGCATTACCTTGGTAATCATTTCATTTTTTTTTAATTTCATTTCATTTTTAATTTTGGTGTGCAAGCTGTAACATTTCATCACTTTTAGCTGTAGCTTTCTTTGACTTCCCCAAATATAAATCTCTTTGCTCTCAAGTTATGTAATGTTGCCTTCTTTTTTGTATAGAAACTGTTTCAGTTGTAAAAAATGATGATAATAAAGTATGCAATTCTCATTATTTTTTTCTCTAAGTTCAGCTATGTGTATTTTTCTTGTATAGCACATAACCTTTAGACCTATGTTCTCTCAATACTTGATTTAACTTATTTTGATATTTCTGTACATCTTTGGTATTAATTTGCATTTCCCTCTGGTTTTCTTGGCCAAGAAACATTTATAAACTGTTTGCTGTTTTCTTTCTGCCCTGATCACAACTTGATAGCTCAGAAAGGAGTCATAGGATCGTTTAAGATGTTTTATGAATTAAAAAAAAAACCTACTGTTTTTAAGATTCTTTCCTGTCCTGAAGACAACTTTCCTTTGACTTAAATGCTAATGTAAAAACAGATGTAAATGGCGCTTCGGCTAAGACCCTTTCGCTATTTCAGACCTAGTCTTGCATTAAGCTGCCCCGTAGCCCCGGCCAGTGCCCTGGGCCCTCAGCTGTGGCCGGGCTGCAGGAGGGCGCCCGTGCGAACGTGCCCTAGGAAGCCCCCGGTTTGTTGCTGATCACACGAGTCTCTACCGAGCCCGGCGCTGACGCACAGATTATCTTTCAAGTGTCTCATTATTTTGGTCTCTAACATTCAATGCTGAAGTTTTAACTGCGCGCAGCTGAAGCTGCTATAAATGAGCACTGAAATGGATTTAGGTCTTCTCTGAGCCTTGTTGATGCGTATAAAAGTTTATGTCTTTCATCAGAGCCACAAATTAAAGCTAGGGTTGTGGCGAGCCGTTCAGAGGAGGCCCCAGCATTTCCACGTTTCCTTCTCGGAGCGTGCCCGGCCGCTGCCTCCCCCTGCCCGTGGGGGCACCCGAGGTTCTGCTGCCGCTGCGATCCCCGCAGGCAGCGCCGCGAGCGCCCGGCACCC
>JAWLRI010000013.1:241698-258468 GCA_034781795.1 Crypturellus tataupa | reverse complement strand
GTCACCGCCGCCGCTCGCGGTGCCGGCGGCGCAGGGGGATGCTCCGTCCGCCGGGGAGCGGCGGTCGGGGGCCTAGGGGCTGCCGCGGCCACAGTGCTCCCCGTCGCGGGGTTGCGGCTTGGGGTCTCCACGTTTGTTGTGGTGGGAGAGCGCGCCGGAGGACAGCGCACGTCCCGTGTCCCGCGCCGCTCCTGTCGGCCCCGCTTCCTGCCCGCTGCATTGCTCTGCCTGCTGTGTTGCTCTACCCGCGCGCCCCTCCTGCCATCCCTGAGCTCCGTCTCTCCGAGGTTTTACCCGGCGTCCCCGTTGTGCTGTGACCTTGTTTGCCTTCGCTGTGCCGCTCACGCAATGCCGGGGCCCTCGCCGTGTGCCTGCGTCTCTCCTGAGCGCATCGTGTGCCTTCGCGGGGCCCTATAAATGATTAAGCACGCTGCTGCTGAAAGTAGGGCATGGCGTGTTTTGGAGAGGGACTGCGCTGCCATTGAGAGCACGTTTTGCTTCCAGTGATATAAATGTCCTTCAGCACATAAAAGGCGGATCTGAGACCTCCGTGAAAGTCCTGCTTCCGCAGCGAGAGGCTCTCAGCAACAACCAGGGCCTCGCAGAGCTCCATCCTCTCGGGCTCTCTCTCAGCGGCGCCGGCCCGGACCCGCGTTTGCCCTGCTGGGCTGGAGCCGCGCGGGCGCACGGAGCCTGCCCAGGCCGCCGGGATCCCGCTGTCCTGCAGTGCCACCAAGAGCCCCTCGATGTCCTCCCCCGCTGAGGCAGAACCCCAGTTTCTGCTCGCAGGAGGTTTCCCTCCCTCCGCAAAGGGCACTGCTGCCCGCGCTGGTGCGGGCAGCCCCGCGCGCGGCGCGCTCCCCTCGGTACCGTGTTCCCGTGGGCAGGACGCGCGGCCGCGCGGCGGGAAGGAGGGCGCCGCGCTCTGCCCGGCCGCTGCCTCTTGGCTCGCAGCGAGGTCTTCGGGGAACTGATTCATCAGCCAGGATTAATGACGGCGGGGCTTGCTCGAAAGCTGCTCCAGGCGACTCTCCGCTTTCCCGGCTCGCTGCTTCCGTCCCAGGGCTGTCGCCTCGCGGCTCTGCCCTTTTGAGACGTGATCCTGCAGGATCCGGCCATGAGGAGTGTCCTGGCTTTCCGGGATGAGGGATTGGACCCTGTGACGGCAAAAGCAGCCTAGAAAGTCTCATACTAGTGAACGTGAGGGCAGTGCTCTTTGCAGTACCTGGGAGGAAGGAAAGCCCTTGCCGGGAGCCTCCCTGCCTTGCACGGCCTCCGCGCAGCCCGTCGGGTGCCTGGAGCCGCCTGCAGCCCCGCACCAAATGCAGCTCCTCGCCCCAGAGGGGTGCGGGGCCGGACGGGCTCTCCGAGTGTGGCCTCTGAGCCAGCGCATCCTGCCTGGAGCAGCAGTGCCAGGCGCTGATGCTGGAGCCGCCCGTACATCCCTGGTGCTCTCATTTGTGTAGGAAGGGACCTCTGTGGCATCTTCCCCATTTCTGTCCTCCTCCACAGTCTTTTTCCGCTTTAAGGAGTGCTGACGGGCGCTTTCTTCTCTGTCGTGTGGAGACCGTCACCAGATCCTGGGGAGAGGTGACCTCCGGCGGGAGCGCGGAGCCGGCGCTTGGCCGGCGCCCAACCGGTGCCACAAGGTGACATTGCCGCGTGGACTGGCACGTGGGGCCCACTCCGCTCTGCTCCGCTCCGCTCTATCCGCACCGGCAGCAGCGTCTGCAGGGAGAGCAGAGCCGCGGGCCGGGACACGGAGCTGCGGGCTGGGACACGGAGCTGCGGGCCGGGACACGGAGCTGAGGGCCGGGACACGGAGCTGTGGGCTGGGACACGGAGCTGCGGGCCGGGACACGGAGCTGCGGGCCGGGACACGGAGCTGCGGGCTGGGACACGGAGCTGCGGGCCGGGACACGGAGCTGCAGGCCGGGACACGGAGCTGCGGGCTGGGACACGGTGCCCCATGGAGGGGCCGGAGCTCTGGGCCCGCAGAGCCGGGGAATTTTGGGGCTTTCTCACTCTGTCCCCGCGCGACACCAACACTTTCGATTAAGCAAAGAGACGTTTGCTTGTGGCACCTTTCCTGTTGGGAAGGAGATGGAGTCCTTTCCCCAAGCTCCGGAAAGCACTTCATTGGGTTCAGGGTGTATGGTGAGATAAAACTTGAAAGTCAATCGACTCAAACATGGGGAAAATGCAGCTTGCTTATTATGGTGTATGCTAAATTTTAATAGCATTTAGAAAGTATTTTGTGGGGTAGAAAGGAGAAGCAAACCTATCAAAGCTCAACTGCGCTCCGTTTTATAGTGCAGAACATTTTTCTGCTACAATACAGAGGCTTTAAAATGTAATAAGGCACCAGTGAACCCAAAGGTTTTAAAATATGTGTAAAAAGCAGACACATAAAGGATCCCATTACAGAACTGGTAGGATTTTAGCAGAGATGCTTTACTGGAAAAGCATTTTAACTTCTCTCTGTAGATAATTATTGAGTGACATGTATTAGTACTTAAAGAATAATAATTTGTCAAATTGTGAAGGCTTTGAGTGTCTTTAGTTTTGCCATATAAGTTATTTCTGTTCTTTTATCAAAAAAAAAGTATTATAGGCACAATCATAACTGGAATAACATCTGCTAATCTATATTTTTATAAACATTGAATTTCTTTTTGGCAGATGCAGTGCTTTTGTTTTCGTTTTTCGTGTGGATCTATTCTGTGTCTCTCGGCCTTCGCAGTCGTGTCCTCGCGGGTTCTTGCGAGGCCGCCGGGCCGAAGCCAGCGGGTCGTCGCTGGTGCCGGTCCAGGGGCTCTCTGCTGTCCTGGGGGCTGCTGGACGCGCCGCTTCGGAGCGAAGCCGCTTGGAAACGGGCGGCGGGCGGCGGGAGGAGCACGATGGAGCGGGCGCCGGCGGCCGGGGCTGTGCCACGCGGCGCCTCATTGCGCGCTCCTCGGCGCGGGCGATCTTCATTACGTGCGCGGCTGAGAGGAGGCGGCGGTTTAGCAGATCCGCGCTACTCCATTTAGCCGAGAGCAGTGATTTATTCCCCCTCGCCATTGGGCACCCTCCGCTTCCTTCGCTCGCGCTGCTCCTTAGTATGGGAATGCCGTTTGGACCTGAGGGAAAGGCCTTGCAAAAACGCAGGGGGCGGCAGCGGGGGGCCCTTCTGCCGGCGGTGGGAGCCAAAGCCGCTCCCGGGAGCGGAGCAGGATTCCCGCGGGTGCCGGAGCCGCGGGCGGCTGCTCCGGAGCGCGCCCCGTCCCGCGCGCATCCCCCCTCGCTCAGCAGCACGAGACCTGCTCAGCAGCACCGAGAGCGCCCTGAGGTCTCGATGTGTCGTGTTTGTGGCTCTGCAGAAACGCTATTCCCTTTGCTGTGTGGTTTTCATAATGTCGATATCCTAAGCTCTGCCTTTCAGTACTGCACTTGGTGCGTGGTGCTGCCTCCCATATGCCCTAGAGCACGCGTGTTTTCTAAACCGGCTTTCAAAAATAGCCAGTTTTCAAGCAGGAATTCACAGGAGACTTTGCTGCTGGCAGGGAAGTCGGGTTTTATCGCGCCCCGGAGCAGGACGTGCCATGGATCTTTAATTGAAGTTCACCTTTAGCATCCCGCGCTCCTGTCGGTGCAATCCGGAGTCCCGGTGGCGGATCGTTGTCCGTGGAGATGAGCCCTCCCCAGACTGCTCTCGGATGCAGCCAGGGTGCGCGGAGCCTGGGAAGGCGCCGTGCCGGAGCCACGCGCGGAGGCCACATTCCCGACACCTGCAAGTGCCGCCGCGCTCGCCGGGATGGCTCGGCGCCTTCTTGCCTCTGTTCCGCAGGGCCACGGCCTCACCGGGAGCTGGACCGCGGACACCGCCTCCTGCGGGCGCTCGGCCCTGGTCCGGGATGGCACAAGCGGAGCTGCAAGGGGCGGCTCCTCCTCGGCGCTCTGAGTTCCCTGGCTGCAGCGGTGGTGACACTGCACGTGCGGTGCTGCCGGTGCTGACTGAGCTCTGTGGAGCCGCGCTAGACTTTAAGGAAATTAATACAAATTATGTCTAACATTTTTACTGAGAATACCAAATCCCGGCATCTTATGTTTTGACATGTCTATTATTTATATGCAAATCCAGTCTTTTCTGCGGGATTTCCTTGGAGATAAACATTTCATTAGAAAGTCAAGGCGGAAGACGCAGCCCGCGCCTGGCAGACGATTGACAAACAGCGCGTGAGTTTTTTGACTGCAGTGATAGGAGAGGGCGCCACGGGAGTTCCAGGGAACGGTGGGCTGCTGCCTGCAGGGAGTAACGGGGGACGCCGAAGCGGAGGGGCTCCGCGGAACTCCCGCCTCCGCTTCGGCGTCCCCCGTTACTCCCTGCAGGCAGGACGGAGCAGGAAGCGAGCAGGGCACATTTAGGGAAAAATTGGTGTTTGCTTCAAGAAATTTGTACAACAGAAACTATGGAACTGCTTCTGGGCAGGAAAGGCCTTTTTCTTCATCGCCTTCTCGTGTGTCTGTTTTCCTCCTGATGAATCATTGCATTCGCAGCTCTGAGGCGGTGACTTCTGCACTTGGGGCTCGCGTTTTGGGGAGGTTTCTGAAGCGGTGTTTTTTGGGAGCCAACAGAAGCTGTGCGCCCCATTGCAAATGTCCTTCGTTTGCTCGTCCCATACAAATATTTGGGTTTGGGGACTTGCCTGAATAGACATGTCCGGCTCCATGGGGACGTGCCGAGTTCGGCACTCCTTCCTGGCGGAGCCGGTAGGTGACGGTGCTGCTGGAGCTCCTGTTAGAGAGCGGTCGGGAGGGCTCGTCTGCCCCGTGGGTGCCCCCGTGGACGGGGAAGCACCAGCAGCCCCACAGTGCTTCTAAGTACTGTGTCCTTGCCCCTTGTTGTGTGTCATTAAGGCACCTGAGCACGGGAGCTTTACGTTTCAGGCTGGATTTATGCACATACAGGAGCAGTAATAAAATTAATAATTACTTTTTTATGGAATTTTCATTTGCCGGGCGCATCGCGACCGTCTCTAACTAATCGCATGTGTGCGGGGACACACACTGCGCCAGGCGAGCCCGAGCGCGGCTGGAGCCGGGGCCGGCACGTTTACCTGACAGCTAGTGTTTAACCCAGCTGGACAGCTCCAGCCCCTGCATTTGCACAAATAACCCCACAAAGGTGTTTGCTTTAGCTTTAACTTCAAGTCTGAGTATGTTTATTCCGGCTCTTTTCTTTGAGCAGAATTCAAGCACAGTTTGCATTTCCCCATCACGAGCAAAGCTATTGAGACAGGACAGATGTCGTGGGGATGCAGACCGCGCATTGCAGGTTTTGCAGCGCGTTTCAGCCCCGTAAAACCCTGCTGGGCACCCCCGGGTCTGCAGAGGGGTTGGCTCTGTGCTGGTGTTGGCAGCGGTGCCCGGCCGCGTCCCTGCCATCTCCTGTGCCGGCAGCAGGGACCCACGCGCCCGGCTCAACCCTGCAGCGGCTGCTGGGGCTAACAGGACGGGACGGGACGGGACAGGATGGAGATCCCTCCGCGGACGCTGCCGCGATCCTCCCCTTTCCCTGGCTGCAAAACAGTTTCAGTATTTCCCGAGAAGCCGCTCTCCACAGAGTGAGGTAATTGATAGAAGCAATTTCAGCTCCCTTTAATATAACAAATCTCAAGTGTGAAACCTCCTTAGTTAATGATCAGCATAAAATAAAAGTCTTTTTTTAGTATAAGTTCTCAGTTAATTTTACAGTTCAGCTGAAGTGAAAATATCATTAAATGGGGTAGCACTAAACTCCTTCCTGCACGACATGGTGGCGCAGCAGCCGCGTGGCCACTGCGGTGGCACCGGGGCCGCGGGACCCGTCTGCTCCTCGGGGACGCTAACGGGGAAGATGTTTTCCGAGCGCTTCCGTGTGCGCTGCGTTAACCTGTGTCCAGAGGGTCAGTGTCGTGGGACCTGCCGAAGGTGCCGGCAGAATTGAGCGGCGCTGGAGCAGGGGGAGGCCCGGCCGCGTCCTCCAGCCTCCACGTGGCTGCAAACACTAAATGGGGCCAAGGGCCCTCTCCTCGCGGGGCAGCCTCCTCCCTGCCTTTTCCCTGTTTTAATTACAGTTACTGCTAAGGAGAGTCGTTGCGAGAGCGGGACTGCGCGTGGCCCGAGTGGTTTGGGGATGATGTGATTTATTGTCCGCTCTCGCTATGAAAGCACACTTGGAAAGTTCCCTGCGATTTGCAAACTTGCGAGCAACGTGTTGGACAGAAGTGATGGACTGGGCGGCAGAGGGAACAGATTTCTGCCTGCTCACGAGACTGGTTTTTAGTGGCACGTTCTGCAGTGCTCCCCGCGGCACGGGGAAGCTAGTGAGCAGCCCAGGTTTGTCCCTGTTTTCCTGCTGCGCAGGTTCCTCCGGTCGCCGCCCCGTGCAAAGAAGCGCCTTGGCTGGCGGTGGGATGTGCTGGGCGGTGGGATGTGCTGGGCGATGCTGCGGGCGGCATCCGCAGTCCAGCTGCCCAGGGCCGCGCAGCCGGCAGCTCCAAGTCCAGTCACTGGGAATGGGGAGCGGCGTTTGCTCTGCCGGGCGGCTCCTTCTCACGATCCTGCAGATTCCCAAGGAAATACAGGACGGAGGCGAACGAGCGCCCACAGCACTGCTGGTGCTGGGCAGCCCCTGCTCGCACCGCTCCGTGGCTGCAGCGTGCGGGCGGCTGCGGAGGGATGTGCGATCCTATCTGCACGAGGAGCGCTTCTAAAACTAACTCGTGTGAAGGCTTGCATTTCGTTAATCTGTAATTAATCAGCAGCGCCCCCAGGTTCCATAATTGGATGTTAGTGACAAGGTATTTAAAGCAACATGATGCCATCGTGTCCCCCGTTCGTGTATGGGGGACGTTTCGGTCATGCCGGGGTGCCCCGTCCTGGCGAGGGGGCTCCCGTGGGATCGGGCGGCCCTGCAGAAGGACGAGGGGTCCCTGAGGATGAGATTTTTGGTCTTTGCTAAAACATTAACGCAAGCAAAAAGCAGCGATTCTGCTGCTATTGAATGTCGAAACCTCTCGGCTCTGTTCGCCTTCGTGAATTTAGGCACACTAATCTTAAGAAATTAATCCTGTTTGGATATTTTGGACTGGAATGCAATGTTTATGACTTGACTGGAAGCACTATATAAACTTAGTGTCCCTACAGCAGCTTGTCCAGAAAGACGTTCCTAACTGCTGGGTGGCTGTAGCTCCTGCCTTTGGTTGTGAGCGATAGGGACGGTCTAAGGATTTCAAATCGCAACAGGAAGATTTAGTGTTGGCATGCGCAATAATTTGTTTTAGGCCATATAAATGCTTTTTAATTAAGGGATTTGCAGGAAGGAGGTTTCAAGGTCAGATCTTTCCAAGTTGCGAGTGCACTTAGATACAGTTTTCGGAATTCAGAAGCTGCGGAATACCCGAAGTGACTTGGCATAAATAATATTTTCAGCAACGGGAAGGCAAATGTGAAAGTTTGGAAACTCCTCTGATGGGAATTGGACGGCCTTTCCACAGCTACGTCATTTTCCCACTAACTGCTGTAGACATTGTGAAGGGAACGCTGCCACTCGCCCCAAATTGCAGCTGGTCCCAATGGGAAGACTTGGCTTCTTGGTGATGGCATCATGGCCTCGGGGGCTCCTTATCTGAAAGAGAATAAGAAATATAAGAGGAGAGCACCAGCGAATTAGGCGTCGTTTGTGGGCACCGCGTATAGTATGTCTACAGATAACTCCAGGGCTAATTTCGTACAGGAGAGGCTGCCAAAAAAAGATTTCATCTAAGACTTCTGGTCCATTTCTGCACAAAATTAATCCAAGATAAATCTGTGTGTGATTATCCTCTCCCCAGAGCCCTCTGAGATCTGTACGTGCTCTCTCCGAGTTTCCTCTCTAAATGTTCCTTTATTTACCAGACTGCGGCAGGGCTGCCCGCGGGCCGGCAAGCCCAGGTCTGCGTCCTCAGGGCCACGGAGGGACGGGCGGCATTAAAGAGAAGCTGTGGGGTGACACAGGAGTGTTCGTTGGCCCTTTCCCCCAGGCCGGGGCTAGTTTTCCTCCTCCTCGGTCCCTGTTTGCTCCCGACGCTCCTGGCCCTTCCCGTGGAGCGGGACACGGAGCGTCTGGATGGGCAGCAGATGAAGATCCACGTGGTTGGAGAGGGCCTGAGCTCAGACAGGAGTATTGATCCCTCCCTGTGGACTGTTCTTATCCCGGCTTTCATCACAGCTCCGCTGTGCTCGGGGTCAGTAAATTATTCAGCCCTTTAAAATCTGTCTCTGATACCCAGCTCCCCCGTTTTCCACGGCTCCGACTTCCAAAGCCCAGCAGCCCGCTGAGAGGCTGTTTCCTCTTTATTCATTCTAAATTTATCAGTCATTAATTTAATCAAGAAATCCTTTGTTCTTTTATTAGAGCAGATGTTAAAATGGAATGACTAATCGCTTTCTGAATGCTCCTTAGAGCTGCCTGCTCTACCTCGGTGAAGTCTCCACCAAGTTCAGCTAAACAGCCCTTTCCCCAGGACGTTGTTCCCTCGGATACGGATGTGCCGGGACCTCTACCCTCTCCATCAGCCTGCACTAAACCTGCTCGGTCCCAGCCCCTCGGCCGAGGCACCGGCACTGCCGTTAGCGGCTAGTGCAGGTCTCTGGCTGGTTTCTCATTCACGCTGCAGTGGAAATGATTAAAACCTTCAAGGAAAATCAAGTCAAATCCTGTCACAGCCCGGCCCATTATTTTTTACCCTATTAGGATTTTAGGCGTTTCCTTGACATATTTTTATTGCCAGATTAGGAAAAAAAAACACCTGACGTGCGTGCAGCATTCTCATTATATTCTCTTTATAACGTTTCCAGAGGAGAATAAATATAAACTATTTCTGTGCGTGTGGTCATATTTCAGGCTGACTTTAATGCGCTCTGTGATTTTCCAGCTCGCAGTTCCCTAACCTTGTGGGGACACTTGAGCAATCGTCACCCCCGCAGCGCCGGGTGGCTGCCCGGGCCGGCGCGGAGCGCGATGATCCCCCGCGCTGCGAACGCAGACGAGCGGCTTTGGTGAGTCCTGGGTGAGTCCGGGCTGCTGCCGCGTCTCGCGGAGACAACGGAGCCGCTCGCGTCGCTTCTGCTGTTACGAACCCCCGGTCCTCAGTGGCTCTTCTCTACCGAGGGATGACTGACTCTCCTCCCGAAATCACCAGGCAGCTCCCGTAGCCGCCCTGCCCGCGTTCCTCCTGTCACTTGCTGGGTTTATTCACAGCCATTCCCTCTCTGCCATCGGATCATTGATGCAAAGATGTAATAGCGCTGGGCTCCGATTCCCGAGGAACATGATTAGCAGAAGTCTGATGCGAGTCTGGTGTTAGTGCCCAGTGAGCGGTCGCATGCTGAGCCTGGGCAGCGGGATGGCTGTTGCTTAGTTGGAGGCAGTAGGAGCCGGTGTTTTCACAAGACTCCTGTTATCCAGTGTCTGGTGCCAGTTTCCAAGGAACACGGTTTGTGCCGTGAGGACCAGGTGCGTCTTCTCCTCCAGCTGAGAGGGGTCCTTCCCTGTGGACCGTTGCTCTGTACCACCCTGCAGGCCATCAGTGGTCCTGGCGCTGCTTTCCCCAGTGATGGAGCTCAAGCTTGCCGAGCGCTGCCGGCATTTCCAGGGTTTCCCAGGGAAGGGGCTGCAGACACAGACGCCCGTTCCCCGGGCACAGAAGACCGCGGTCTCACAGGAAGGCAAGTGCCGCCCACTGCTGCGTGGTGAGAGCGAGCGGCACCGCGCTGCCCTGCCAGCCCCGATGCGGATGGTCCCCTCGGCACTTGGATGGTCTGCTCAGCACACAGGCAGTCCCCTTGGCACATGGACGGTCTCCTCGGCACGTGTGGCTTGAAAAGGACTAATTGACCGTGGCCGTTAGCCCTGAGGCAACTTTGATCTGCAAAACTCATGGTGACGCGAACACGGGCTGCATCTGGACCGTTCGGCCAGGGAAGGTGACTACAGTTGCCTCTCGCTTCTTTCAACTTTGTCCACATCGGGGCAAGATCCCTTCCGTACAGCTCGCACCAAGGCCGTAGCAATTAAGCCCTTAAATTGATGGATCAAATTTCCTGTGACGAGAACGACTGTCCTTCGCTGCTCTGAACGGGATTGTAGCTAAGAGCCGACAGATAGGGGAGGGCAGAGACCTGCGGCGTGAACACAGATTGCGCGACGGCGTCTGGGGCCCTGGCTCGAGGCAGCCTCGTCGAGAGCTTCCCTGGAGGCCGGACCAGACGGGTGCCAAAGCGCACCCGGATTCCTGGAGGAACGCGTGGGAGCCGGCTGCTGCGCGTGGGCCGCGGAGCCCTCCTTGCTGCTCGGTGCCGGTCCTGAGCGTGAGGATCGGGGGGCGCTGGTTTAACCGGGATGTGCGGATAACCACGTTGCAAATGTGCAGTTAATGTGGGTTTGAGCAATTACGTAGCAGGCTAACACGGATGCTCCTGTGGAATCGTCTTGGAATTGACTGCATTGCAAATAGAAGAAAATTGCTAGTTCAAATTGCATTTCAAAAGCACTTCTGGAAATGCCAAGGCAGATGTTCACTTTCTGGAGAGAAAGGCCTTGCGCTCTCAATGTCGTGGCCAGGAGCAGGAGGCTGTTCGGGAGTTGGCAGGGGGAGGTGCCGAAGGCTGGAGAATGCCGTGGCCGCATACGTTCCCACTACCTCCGCGGGCCGGAGTTGCCTCCTCGCGGGATCGGGGGAGCCTGCAGGTCGTTCCTACTGTTCCCAGAGCAGCGCAGAGCAGCGGCCGGAATTAAAGCTGTCGCTTCTTGTTGAGCTGCCGTCCTGCATTTCGTCCACGAATCCTTAGAGCGCTCTTGTTTAGCAAGTTGGTGGAACAGCACGCGCAGACCTGGGGGTTGGGTTGGGCATCCCGCACCCGTGGAGGGCGCTGGGCAGCAGGGCGGGCGCAGCGGGACCGGCTCTCCCAGTGCGCGGTACCCGGAGAGACCCAGGGCAGAGGTGCTCAGGGACACGAGGCCAGCGCCGCTGCCGCTCCAGCTCGGCATTCCAGGCACCAAAGTCGGCTCCTGTGTTCCAGAGCAGTGCAAGGGAAAAGCAGCCTGGAAGAACAGCCTACTGAACATTGAAATATTTCATTAAATACTGAACATTTCAAAAATTGCTGCCTAAAAAGAAGTCCTGAGGTAAATAGAGAAATACTTGATAACAGAAGCAGCCAGCACTGACAAGGTCTGGCCGTAGGCACCGCTCTAGACTTGGCGTGGGTGGGAGCTGCTCCATGATGCGCTGTGGAACGGGATCAATGCAGGCGCCGTCGGCGCGGGACGGCTCCGGCTGCGCTTCTCCCACAGCGTCTCCGCAACTGGACCCGTGAGCGTGAAGGACAGGGATGTGCACTGGGGTGCGTGTTGGGACCTGCGTGTTGGGACATGCTTTGGGATGCATTGGGATGCTTTGGGACATGCATTTTGGGATGTGCGTGTTGGGGCACCGCTGGCATCGCTGCCCTTCCTGCCGCGCTGGGGCCGCTCCGTGTTTCGCTCCCCAGGGATGATTTCTGCTCCCGCTCTGCAGCCTTGCCCGGGAGGTGACAGCGCTCCCGTTTTCATGTCTGTATCTGCTCTCGAAACAGCGATCGATAACCTGCTGAAGTGGCTTTTCTCCCCTGATGGCTCAGAAATGCTATTTCTTTCCTCCCAAAAGATTTTGCAGGTTTGAAAGAATATCATGAAAAGAAACATTCCTCTCTGTCCAGCCCATTAATTCTGCGTACTCGGGACAGAATTAACCTTGGCAGGCCTTGTGGAGGAGAGAGTAATTCTAACCTTAAAAATCTGCTGATTAAAGCTGGTTTCAGGAATTCGATTTCACTTAATGCGTTGGCTGGGAGCCCAGACCGGCATTAACATAGCCACAGACACACACGCTCGGCATCTTTTACCTCCCTGACAAAGAGATAAATAAATAAAAAGAAAATCTGGCTGGCAAGACCCTCTCCTGCCAGTTTTAAGCAAGAATTTGCTTTAAAGACTCCTTTAACCAAATAGGCATGTGCTGGGGCTGCCTGTGTGCTGGGGAGGTGCAGGCGCTGCAGCTCCGCACATTCCTGCAGTGTTAATTGATTCCCGCCTCGGTGTAAGCACGGAGCTGATCCCTGTCCCGCGGGAGCAGAGGACAGGAGCATCCCCCTCCCGCAGGAGCAGGGGACCAGAACATCCCCGTCCCACGGGAGCAGGGGACTGGAGCATCCCCCTCCCGTGGGAGCAGGGGACTGGAGTATCCCCCTCCCGTGGGAGCAGGGGACCGGAGCACCCCGTCCCGCGGGAACAGGGAACAGGAGCATCCCCCTCCCACGGGAGCAGGCGACAGCAGCATCCCCGTCCCGCAGGAGCAGGGCACAAGCTGGCGAAGAGCAGGTTCGGGGAGCTGGCGAGCAGCAGTGCAGAGCATGGAGCCAACCGCGCAGTAACACAGGGAGCAGCGGCCGGCTCCGGCGCCCGGCGCGCTCAGGGCATCCCCCTCATCGCGGGTCACTGCAAGAGGCAGGAGGAAGGACGACCTCCCGCCGCAAGCGCCGTGCGGGGCGGCGCTCCGATGGGACCCCACGTTATCCCGTGATGCCGCCCTTGCCCGTGTCTCCCCCAGCATTCACAGTCGCGTCCTGAGATGCCCGACTCTCCTTCAAACCTGGATCAGTCGTGAGTGCTGAACATCCCCAAATGGAGCCTTGAGCGTTTTACAGCTTGATAGTTTCGCTTTTCTCGGTTGTAGCTCAGAAATGCCATGGGTGCTATACATTCTTCATGTTACGAAAGAGATGAATTTTTTACTTTATTTGCCCTCTCATGCCACATGCCACATTCCTGCCCCCGTGTGTCCTGGAGATCCGTGGTTTGTTCATGCCGTTTCTCCAGTCTTAGGAGCGCTGCACGGAGAGCCGCCACGGCAGGAGGGTGCCCAGGAACGGGGCAGGTTCCCGCGGGAAGCAGCGCGGCTCGCGCTGGGCAAGGGCGCTTTGGCTGTTCGTTTTCCAGGCTGGCACTGGTCGGATCCACAGCACGGCTGTCACCCCTGGTAAACCCAGATGTCCTGTGGCGTCAAAACGCACTTGCTCCTGGAGGGCTTCATTCGTTAGCGTTGGAAATCCTGCAAAATAGCGAGGCCAACAGTTCTGAGATTCCTGTTTATATCCTAAACAGGGGGTTGTGCCCTTTTGCCACCAAATTCTTCTGGTCATCGTTGCCGTTGCCACTCTGGTTGTCTGTGTAGAGCCCCTAAAATCCGTGGAGGTCCCTGCTGCTGTGGAGGGCCAGGCCAAGGCAGGGACATTTCTCACATGAAACAGAGTTTAAAGCCCCTTGTTGATTCTTTAACATGCAGCGATGCCCGGTGCGTATCTCCTAAAACAGCGTGAGCTGCTGCTCTGTTCCTGAGCAGGATCGGGGCCGTGGGCCGACTCGGGGAACGCCGGAGAGCGACAGTGCCCTGCTCTGCTCTGCCTTGAGCTGGCCGTTGTCGGGACCGTGTTTGAATTCTCTGACTCTTGTCTCTCTTCTGCCCGCAGTGTCTGTACGGCTGCTACGTCCACTCCTCCATCATCCCCACGTTTCACAGAAGGTGCTACTGGCTTCTCCAGGTAAGGAGCCGCGAAGCCCCTTCTCCTCGCGGTGCGGTCGGAGCGAGCGGCGCGGCTGCCGTCCTGGGAGCCGCGGGCTGGTTCCCCCGGCTCCCCCGGCTCCCTCGGCTCCGCGGCGCTTTGTCCAAACGCGGGTTTTCTGGAGATGATGCGTGTCCGTTCAGGGCCGTGTTTTGAGGGACAGAGGGGCCGTGTTTCTGCTTGAAATCTCCCAGCGCCAGGTGCAGAGCTCCCTTCTGTGTGCGGAGCTCCGGCAGCAGCTTCTGCTGCGATGATGTTTCCTCTCACTGGTGCGGGTGCGAAATGGCCCTTGGAAGTTTCAGGCAGAATTTTCCCGTGTTCTGCAGAGTTTAGGCTACAGGCCCGCGTTAGGCCACAGACCATGGTAGGTGCTTGTTTTGGTGTGAATTCTGCCTGGGATGGGCATTTGCTCAACCAAGATCTAAATGTGGGTTTGCTGAGCTGTTGGTATGGACAAGTTATCATTGCTTACAAATGCTAAGCGCCTGCAAACATTTTGCTACCCTGTCTCAGGAAGGAGTATTTGAAAAATACTGTAATAATATTACTGTTTTAAAAACTAACCCCCGCATCCGACCCTAGTCCTGAAAACAAATGGGTTCTGTCTCAAGAAGTAAAAGGAAAATTTCTCCTCCGGGTTGAACAATCAAACTTCCACGTAAAAGGACAAGGCCGGAGCCTCTGACGCTCGTGGCCTGCAGCGAGCGCCTGGGAGAGGGGGTGCTCGAGGCAAACCGGGGGAGCGGGAGGGTGGCGGTTCGGAGCTCCGGGCTGCAGGAACCTCCGCGCTCGGCGTCCCCTGCCCGGGGCGGCTGCAGCCGCTCGCTCCATTATTTAGCTGCTGTCTCTGCGGGTGCCCGTGGCGGCTGATGTGGCGTGAGGATCCACACGGGGCTCTGGGTTCGCCCCGCGCAGCTGGCAGCGCTCCGGGTGCCTCCCGGCTGCTCCGGCGGCTCCGCATGGCAGGACGAGGCTGCAGCCGCATGGCGGCCGCTTCCCTCTGCTCTGGCTGATCCTGCTTGGAAGCAGCATTTGGGGCTGGGGATGGCAGAGACTCTCCGGAGTCCCTCCGCGCTCGGGGAAGCACCAGGTGATTTTGCAGGGCCTGGGAGCGGTGCTGGCTCTTGCTGTGACCATTGGCAACCTGATGTGCGACGAGCTGTGTTGCAGAACCAAAGGATCTTCTGAACAGCCCCTTTGACAGTGTGTGTGCATGTGTGCACGTGTGCTCACACATTGACTTTTAGACCATCTTCACTCCGATAATTGATGGGGATCAAGAGGAGCAACTTGAGAGTGCCCTTCTTAAAAGCCTGTTTGTAAAGAGCGATGCAGGGCACCTCGTGGTGAGCGTAGCCTCCCTCGTTCAGGAACAAGGACACACCAGGCCCTGGCCGCGTGAGGGATGTGAGTGATTCACGAAACATCTCCCAGACGTACACGGACACCCTTCAATCACGCTCTCAAGGTTATGCGATGGGGGGAAGGGTTGGTCAGGACCAAATGATTCTCTCCTAGTGCCTGCACACTGCTTCTGTTCAGCTCTGTGATGAATTTAGGGCCAAAACAACTAGAACATAGAGCTGGGAGGCACACGGGAAGCCTTGATAAGTTGTCCTCCTGGTGCAGGTGCCTCGCAGCGAGCGCAGGCAGGCAGAGTGTGTCTGGGGTTTGTGTGCCCACAGCTGCTTTTCTCCTTTCAGGGTTTTAGCAAATAGAGTGTGTCACCTTTTCAAGCCCAAAGCTCAGGGGTTAAGAGTTTAAGCCTGCACGTAGGAATACGGATGGGGCTGGTTTGCAGGGCTAGCGGGTGCCCTGTGCCGGCATCAGGGGACGCGGTGCTTGTCCCTCACAGAGGCAGAGGTAGAAGCAGGCAGCCAGGGGGCCCATTGCCCCAAGGCACCAGCCGTAGTGTCTGCGCTCAAGACGCTGCCCTCCCTCCCTGAGGGCCGATAGCACCTCCGAGGGCCAGGGACCCCGGGTGACTGAGGGGCTGGAGGCTCTTTGCAGAGCTCAGTCCTGCCTCCCGGGTTGCCAGCGCGCGGTACGTCCGAGCGTTGCTGCCTTGCCAAACCGAGAGCTGCATTTCCTGCCTCTTCGCTTGCTCTTGGACGGCTCTCGGGCCCGCGTTGGCGGAAGCTGGTGATGACCGTGGGGCTGCTTCAGCCAGGCTTTGTTTTGTTGCGAGGTTCACTAGCGCCCTGCCAGTTTTACCGTTGCAATGAGCTGGCACCGCGGTGGGGAGCGGGTGTCGGGTCGGTGCCTCTGCAGGTCTGAATGCAGCAGGCGGGAGGCTGATCCTAGAGCAGAGTCCGCGTTCTGACTGCCTGGGACGGCACAAAGGCCAAGGAAGAGGCGGTGGATTGTGCCGGGGCTGCCGGCGCCGCAGAGCTGCTGCTGCCGGGAGAAGCCCCAGGCAGGTTCCGTGCCGGTGCCCCTGGCTCGGGCCGGTGCGGCCGGCTCCCTTCCTGTGCTGTGAGTCCGGTAAAGCTAGAAGGGAGGAAGAACTGTGATTTATTGGGCTGGATTTCTGCCTGGCAGCAGAGAGCAGTGCTGCGTTCGACCTGGGTGATAAACGCGTGGGAGCGTCGCGGGCGTTTGTGAGAAAACAAATTGCTTTTTTGTCACGGAGGCGTCTGGAGTTTCTGCAGCCCAAGTGCTGTGGCCACCTCTCTACCTAAAATCTTGTTGATACAGTGCAATGAAAAAGCATTTTCAGCTCCCCTTTAGCTGCAAAGGACACAGGACATTGAACTGTGCGTGATCAGAGACACGTGGTCTCTTCTAAGATACATGTGCCTGGGTCTCCCACCCCTTCTTCTTTCATGTTTATTCCGTATATTGCACTTTTGCTGCAAAATACTGTGTCAGTCCCCAGGCTCGGGCTTTTCTTTCTCTCTCTCTCTCTCTTTCTCTTTCTCTCTCTTTCTCTCTCTCTCTTTCTCTCTCTCTTTCTCTTTCTCTCTCTTTCTCTCTCTCTCTTTCTCTCTCTCTCTCTCTCTCTCTCTATCTCTCTCTATCTCTCTCTCTCTCTCTCTGTCTCTCACTCTCTCTCTCGCTCTCTCTCTCTCTCTCGCTCTCTCCCTCTCCCTCTCTCTCTCTCTC
>JAWLRI010000013.1:198094-241598 GCA_034781795.1 Crypturellus tataupa | reverse complement strand
TCTCTCTCTCTCTCTCTCTCTCTCTCTCTCTCTCTCTCTCTCTCTCTCTCTCTCTCTCTCTCTCTCTTTCTCTCTCTTTCTCTCTCTTTCTCTCTCTTTCTCTCTCTTTCTCTCTCTTTCTCTCTTTCTCTCTTTCTCTTTCTCTCTGTCTCTTTCTTTCTCTTTCTCTCTCTTTCTCTTTCTCTCTGTCTCTCTCTTTCTCTCTCTTTCTCTCTCTTTCTCTCTCTCTTTCTTTTTCCTCCACCCGCCGTTGTAGGGGCGGATGAGCAATTGCTCTCACTTTCCCAAGGGGGAATGGATGGGGCCCGGGTGCTGCTGCCTTGCGCACAGGGTGCTCCTGTTCTCGTGTCCCCCCCTGCTCTGCGGAAGGATCAAGCTCGGGGCGAGCGGCAGAGGGGTGGGAAGAGCCCTGAGCCCTGGCTGGTGGCACGGACGCTGCTGGCACCTTGAGGAGGGTTGGACCCGCGGATGGATCCTCAGAAGCCCCTCGGAGCTCCTGGTTATCCTCCTGCACCTGTAACCTGCCGTGTCCATGACTGGCCGTTCCCTAGAGGAGAGAGGAGGGTCCCTGGGGGTGGGAGGTGCAGACCAGCCTCACGCCCGGCTCGTGTGTCCCGTGCCCGGCTCCAAACCCTCCCTCGTCCTTCCCCCTGGGGTGCAGGCAGCGCCGGCGTCTGCATCCGTCTGAGCAGGCCAGAGCAGGGCAAGGAATCGGCGCGTTGCTGTCGTCTGAAGGGCTTTTCCTGGCCCAAATCTGTAGCCGATAGGACTGAACTAGCGCCCGACACTGGGCCCTGCACTTTAAGTCTGGTACCTTCAGCACAGAGATGCGTTTCGACAACTGCAGGATGCATAAAACGGGACTGCAGTGAAATGCAGCAATAACCCTCTCCTGATGTTCCTGCAACGGGGAGACGGAGAGGATTACAAATGAGCCGGTTTCTAGAAGACTAGAAACGTTTTAGCAGGAGCCCTTTATCTTTTGTAATGTTTTTATAAATTATTTATTAATACCTCTGCTGCATTTTTCTTAGAAATTGAATAGAGAAGCAAAATGTATAGCAGGCAGATTATATTCTCCAAGAAAGACGCTGGCGATTAAAAAACAATTTCCAACCATTTCAAAGGTATAACTTCATTTCGGATGAGTGGTCTGCTATTTTTGTATCACTCTCCACCATTTTAAGGAAAATCCAGGATTCATTCCCTAGATATATGGGAGGTCTGGCGTTAATGCAAGCAAACTAAAAAGCAGTCGCAGAGCTTTAGTTGTGGCTTAAATAATCTGTTGTCGTTTATAGGAGAGATGCGTTTCCCGACTGCTGTGGGACGTGCGCTGGCTGCTGATGCAGGGACAGGAGTCACCGCAGGGCCCCGTAAAAGGGCCCCGAGTGTGGCCGGCACCCGCGGAAACGGGACGCGGGTTCCATGTCCCCGCGCTGCCGTTGTCCCCGTGCTGCCGTCGTCCCTGTGCTGCCCTCGGGAGCGCCCGGCGCTGCCGGACATCAGATCCAGCCACGGCCTCCAAGGCACTTGGCGCTATTCTCCGTGTGCCGAGGATTAGGCTTTTGGTGACACTTAAATTGAATTCTAATGCTATTTTGAAAACTGTAATATGCTGAATTTACTTCACCTCAGGTTTCAGTTAATGGTTTATTAAATTATGCCCCTTGCAGCAGCAAAGCTGCCGGCTGCTGAGGACGTGTAGACCGAGTGTGTGAGCACAGCCGCGCTGCTGATCCCGTCCCCGCTCCTCGCTCTGTTATTAGGTCTGCAGGTGTCCGTGAACGCATTGAACTGTCACCTGGAGTCTCGCCCTGGCTGGAAGAAATAATCCGGGATGAGGTTGGGAGCCGCAGCGAGTCCGTGCGGGGCCTGCAGGCCCCCGTGTCCCCGGCGCACCCAGCTTGTTGGGGTTCTTGCTGCACCGGCCCATGACGCTTCACAAGCACAAATCCTATACGCCCAAATTGAGTATTTTCAATTCCTCAGTGAATATTTTATGCTAGCACATGTGAGGACTCTTGCAAAACCCATTTCTGCTCTCTAACACACGGTGGAGTTATGTGGATGTTGGGCTGTTTGCTGCTCAAATTGTGGGTAATGGTAATTAAGGCAATAGGCCAAGCAATGGCCAAATTAAGGGGGGAAATCTTGCAATTATTAGTGGAAAAATGAGTCAGAAGCTGCCAGAGCACTTTGCTGTGAAGGTGTTTAAAGGAGGAAGAAGAGTTTTCTTCGCTTGCTCTCAAGGGATTGCGCTGACAAGTTTTTACAAGCATCAGGGCAGGTAAGGAAGTTATTGCATCACTTATTCTTACCTCTGTTTTCAGTGTTTCCTCCTCCTTGAGCTTCTCCTCATTGCCCGACTCCTCTCTGGCAGAGCCGTTCCGTGCGGGACCTGTGCAATCCCAGCTAGTTTTTTTTGTTTGTTTTCCTGAGGTTAGTTCATCTTTATCGGTAAGCAGAAGGTGTAACACAGATTTATAAGGAGTTGTAGTTTCAGTTTAGAAATCTGGGGTCGGTATGGGCACCATCCCCCCGATGCCGGGGGCGGTGGGAGCTGCGGCCACCGCGTGTCCGGCCGCGCTGGCCCCGGCGTGGAGCTGCCCTGTGCATGGAGCTGCCCTGTTCATGGAGCTGCCCCGGTGCGGAGCTGCCCTGTGCATGGAGCTGCCCTGTGCACGGAGCTGCCCCGGTGCGGAGCTGCCCTGTGCATGGAGCTGCCCTGTTCATGGAGCTGCCCCGGTGCGGAGCTGCCCTGGGGACGGGCACCGCTGCTGCGAGGGGCAGCCCGGCTGGGGACAGCTCTGGCCCCTTCTGCCGGAGACTCTTAGCCGCGAGGGCAGTACGTGAAATTTACACCCTCTCGTCTGGCGTTGACTGCTTTTAGTGCACGGATGCTCAGTAGAAAATGTATTCAATAAAAATTTGATGGGGAACTGTAGCTCAGCAGGGTCTTTTTTAAGAAATCCAACACTGGAATATTTATTCTGTAGTTCGCTCTGGTTTTAGTGCCTGTTCCTGCGAACTGCTCATGAGGGCCAAGTCCTGCGCCCATCTACGCCGTGGCTGCTGCAGCCGAGACCGTCCTGCGGGGCGGCGGGGAAGCCGCTGCCCTCCCCGCGCTGCTGAATGCGCCAAATGCGGGGAACGTCCCAAGAGGCGCGGGAGGCCTCGCTCAACGTAAATCCCAGGGCTGAGCTGGGTGCTCAGTCTTCCAGGCTGCTGTGAAGATTTCTGACGAGCTTCTGGCCTCACGTGTGGCAGGAGAACAGAGCGTGCGCTCCGAGATGGAGCCGGCCGTGAGCCACCGCGCTCCAGCGCGGAGCCGGCACTCCCCTTCCCAGCGCTCCCAGGAAACGTCCGGCTCCTCCGGGTAAACGGCCCTTCCCCAGCCACGTCCTGCGGTGCCAACGGGCGGACAGCAAAGCCCGCTCGCGAAAACGCTTATCTCACGCCAAGCAGAGCTGGAGGTTTGGTTGTGTTCCTCTGCTCTTGGTTTCTTAGAGCATTCTCATACCAGATTGTGCAGCCCAAAAATGGCCCGTGGCTGCGTGAAATCCACCCGTGCCCTGTGAAGCGCCGTGTTTCTATTTTGCAGCAGTCCAGGAGCCAGGACACAGCCCAAATACTGTGCTCGGTGTTGGAGTTGTCAGCTGAGCAGGCACCGGGGTCCTCCTTCCCCTGCGTTTCCCTGCTCCAGGACACCGTCCGCACGTTCCCAGCGGAACCGAATCCCTGAGCGGTTTGTAAATGAGGGCCGTGTTACAGCAGCACCCAGCAGTGCTGCTGTATTTTAGGTGGTGTCAGGGTTTCTATTATAAGCCTCATTTTTCACAGCTTTATGGCTTGGCCATAAAAATTCATTGTATGCTGGAAACCAGAGTGTAGCAACTGCATCTTGGGCAGCTGCAGGGTTTGTTTGCGTGCACCTTCTGAAGGCAGAACGAGGTGCGCGTTGCTCCTGCGGTTACTCCGCTAGGTCTGTGTAATGACACTAAAACAAGGTGTCAGTTTACACTGTAAATCTGCCCGTGGTGGGTGGGTGGGTGCCGAGGTGCCCTCTCAGCAGTCCAAAGGAGCTTCGTTTTGGGCGCCGCAGCGGCAGGAGTGCGTTGAGCTGGCTCCGTTCTGCAGGTCTCTGTGAGCTGGCGCAGAGCGCGGGTGCTGCTCGGTGTTTCTCACCCGGGCGCAGGTCCGGGCGCCGCGCGGGTTGCGCGTGACGGCAGCTCCCGTGGCCTGTTCCAGCGGCAGCTGCAGCGCTCGGGGGACTCCATCGGAACCAGGCTGTCCACTGCATTGGTATTGGTGCAACCAAAGGTCCTCGCGCGCCGGCTTTGCAGCTGGGTGCTGCTCAGCGCCGCCACAGCCACCCAGCGGTTTCCTGCAATTCTCTCGAATTAATGACCAAAAATGTCAAATGTGTCCACAGCTAATTATTCATTAGATGCATAATTAGTGTTGGATGATCATGACATTTTAATGTTATTAATTTTTATAGTCTAATAGGAATCAAATTAGTCTATGAACACAGTCCGCCAGTGTGAGCCCGCTCCAGAGGCGGCTGTTGCTGGGCAAAGCAGCTCCCCCCGCTCCGGCTGAGGGGCTGTCGGCACCGGCGGGAGGGCGGGAGGCCGGAGCGGCACCACGCCAGAGCGCGGCCCCGCGAGAGCCCCTGCTCGCAGCTGCCTCTGCCACAGCGCGTTCACTCTTGAGCGGAATGACACCATGCCCAGCACTCTGCCTCCTTTCCGAAGCAAAACGCTGCCACCAGAATTTGTAGGTGCTTTGCCAGGTAGACATTCATGGCCCCTAAATAGCAAGCTTGGCTGTCTCCGTTAAAGCAGCAGTAAACTTGGAAAGAGCAGAGCCGAATGTCCGTCAAGGCCCTGGCAGGCCTCGGGCTTTGATGTCTTTCCCACGCCAAGAGCAGCTGCGGGTTGTTGCGCAGCAGCAGCCGGGGGACACGGCTCTGTGCGGCCCTGCTGAAACAGGGCCTGCAAATAGCCAGCCCAAATCCAATTTGTAGCCAAGAAGAATAAATTGGAACTGATAGTTATTCAATTAATGGCACAGACAGCAAGGTGAGGTCTCCTCTCAAAATAGCAGAATAAGGTTTCTTGCCAGGGAAGTTGGGGAAAACAGGGCGCGACACCAAGTTTTCAATCAAATTCAGCCATTAATCATCCAAGCAGCAGGAGGGAGATGTGATTATTATGGAGATGCTCAGCACAGCGGGTCCCGTGAGGGCTCTGGTGGATCCCGCGCCGGTCGGGGATGAGTCCGCAGCTCCGCGTGGCCTGGAGCGTTTCCCAGGCAGGGCCACGTGCTGATCCTGTTTGTCCCGCAGTGGCCCCAGCGCTCCCCGTCCCGCGGGCTCCGTGCTCAGCGGCTGCGGCTGCTGTTTGTGCACGGTGCCGGCACCGCTCCCTGCCTGACTGGAAGCCTTTCCTGGCCAAGGAGATGGGAGTGTTCGGGGCTGCTCTCGGGAACGTGCAGTCTGTTGTGCACAAGGGCGTTGCGATGGGTCTGGAGGAGGCGCCGGGGCTTTGGGAGCTCGTGCGCACGCAGGGCAGCGGTTTGGCCGCGGTGCCTGCCCCGCAGCGGCTCCCCGTTGGGGTAACCTGCATGGCGATGGGGCTGCTGCGGCTCCTCCGCCACGAGCAGCCTCGCAAATACAGAAAGGCTTCCTTTTATCAAAAGAAAAAGTTCTTGCTATGCAAACGGCCTCCATAATAATAATATTGTTATCAGTGTAGCCTCAGGCTTGCATGAGCTGAGTGGGAGAGAGGCTGAGTTTATGGTTTTCAGCAGAACCATTTTAAGTTTTATCAGTTCAGTATAGAAGTAGGAAAGGGAGACTCCTTCTACCTGGAGTAATGGGGCTCTCTGGTTGCACTGACGGGGAGGCCGAAGGAACCGTCTATCTGGAGAGCGCGAGTGGCCATGGCCGCCGGCGCCGCGGGTCCTCCGTGCTGCTCACAGCTCCAGCGCCGGCACCGGCGCGCGCTGCCCTGCACCGCTGCCCGCGCTCACGGACGGGCCCTGCTGCTGCCTGCTTTGCACGGGCCATATTGCACGCAAGGAGGACTGGAGGAGGAAAACCAAACCGCGATGCTGTCTCACTCTAGCAGCGTCTCGGGCTATCCCAGGCGCTCGGCATCCCTTCCCCTTCCTGTGCGACGACCTTTCCCGGGTGTCCTGGTGGCAGCGCGTGACTGCAGAGTGGGAATGGGCTCCTTTTCCACGCCGCCTCCCCCGAGGTCAGGGGGCCTTGTAAAACAGAGAGCTTAGCGTTCTGCTTGACCAAAACCCGTGCAATTCCCCTGCAAAGCAAGCAGCTTACATAAGCTACAGGGAAAACGAGCAAAGATGCAAGCGTCTGTCTAGCCCCACTGTCAAGCTGACAGGATCCGTGTCCTCCCAGTACCTGCCCGCGCTGTCTCGGAGCAGCAGGAATGAGTATTTCTCGGTGGCGGGTGATATTGATGAGTCTTTCGCCTCGCCCTGGCTGGGTTCCCGTAAAGCCCTCGAGAGCGCCAGGTGCTCCCTGTTTAATTTTGCACTGACGGCCTGGCGCTTTCTTGCTGACAAAACTTCTGCGCTTCTCAGTACCGGCCTCTCTGCGCTCACCAGCTGCAGAGCCGTCTCCTGCCGCTGGCCGCGGCATCGCGCAGCGCACGGAGAGGGTGCAGGCGGCCGAAATGATGGGTTTCCGTTTCGCGCCCGCAAGCCCTGGGGAGTCGGCCGTGGTCGCGGCTGGGAGCTGCGCTGCGGAGTGGGGAGGTGCAACACGGCTCTAGTTGTACCTCACAGCCTAGTGAGGCGTGAGCACGAGGACTTGGCGGTATTGCGCGTGTCCAGCTGAGTCCTTAAAGATGATGAAGGAAGAAGTGTTGGTGCCCGGAGCCGCTGCTGCCGCGTGCCGCACATCAGGAGCACAGCCCTGTGTACAAGCAGCCGAAAGCCCCGCTGGGCACTCCGGAACCCCAAACAGGGACTTTTCAGCCCAGGAGACCACGAGCGGGGCTGGAGAAGACGACTGTCACACGGGACCAGGAGGAAAGGACGGATCTGCTTTGGAGAGGAGCAGCGATCCCGCTGGGCCGGCGCGGAGGAATCCCGTGTCCCTGCTCGCGGAGCCGTGCAGACGGCCGCTCCTGCTGTGCCCGTGGAGTGGTGCCTGTCGCCCCGTCACCGCGGGAAGAGCCGCGACGGCGGGTGCCTCCGCACGCTGCTCTGCGTCAGCGCTAGCACCCGTGCGGGAGGGACGGAGCCGGCGCGCGCCCCGCGGGGCAGCACAGGCCGCCGGACGGATCGCACTGCTCACTCGTTAAGGTGAAGCGCGTCGGTTCGGCATGGTGTTTCTAGCCGCATCCCACTGAGCCGGGCTGTGAGCGCAGCAGTACCCAGGATTTCATCTGCCCTCTGAAAGAAATCAAATCATTACCTGCAAGTCGGATCACCAGTGCCATTTGTAAAGTTTTGCTGGGTAACAAATATCGATGAGGTCGGTCACAGAAATTAAACTCAACGCGGTCGTGTTCGGGTCGTGCTCCCCTCGGCAGCTCCGGTTCCGGGTGGAACACAGCGGGGCGCTCCGATGGCAGCCGAGCGCCGCGGGACGCGCGGGGAGGCCCTGGTCCAGGGGAGCAGCAGGAACGCGAGGAGGGAGCAGCAGCTTCAGCCCCTCTGAGCTCCTTTGCCTTCCCCCCAAGGGGGTCTTGGCCCTTCTGGGGCGTTAACACGTGGCTGTTTGCGCCGTTCCTGTATGGAATGGGTATCTTTAACACAGCACCGCTAAGATTCATTATTACAGTGCGCCAAGAAAATGACACTGCTGTGAACGTTCCTGACGGGGCGGAGCTGTGCCAGCTCCAGCAGGCAGTCCCGGCTCGGAATCCGACCTGCAACACAAACACCTCCCTGCTCACGGTCCTGTCTTGCTTGTGGGACCAATATAAACAAATTCACATTTGCAAGTTAGATGGATCTTTGGAATGTGTTATCGATGCCAAGGAACGAGGATGCGGGCCCTAGACGATGCCTAATGAAGCTGACTCGACACAGGCTGTTCCCACTGAAGGGTGCCAGGTTTCAGCGCACAAAGATTGATGCTCGTTTCATCCCTTAATTATCCCGTGGCTTATGCGCTCTTTATAGATTACTTGCCTAGGCACAAAACTTAGGGCACCACAATAAGTAATTAATTGCTGGGGATTCACTGGCAACTTTTAAAATAAGATCGTGCTCAAGTGACAGCGTGTGGCTGTACCTGCACTTGCATCCTCTTGCGTCGACCCCTTGAGTTTTTCTGGTAGTAAATATTGGTAATCAGAAAATCTTTTTGAGCAGGGTTGTCCTGTGCGCTGGCTTTTCTGAAGATGGTTGCTTCTCTTCAGCTGTGGATTCCAACCGGCACTATTACACTTAATTAAAATGCCCTTAGTTTTGTGTCTGAGCTATGGATAAAGGCGGCAGCGTTGCAGCAGAAGCCGAGTGAAAGGTTTTGGGCGGTACTGGCTCGCCAGGCCCGGCCTGGCTCTGCAGCCACCGCTTCCCGCGCATCCCGCAGAGCAGCCTCATTTGCTCTCCGAGGAGGCGGGCAGCCCCCCCGGGAAGGCGTCGCGTCCGTCCTAGCTGGCTAAGGGAAAGGTGGATGCATGGAGAGAAGTTGGCTGCCCTCTAGGAACGCTTTGTCTGTGCTGAGCAAAGCCAGAGCTCTGTCAGAGCAAAGTCAGAGCTGCGTTTTGCACGGGTTTTGTTGCCGTGATTTGCACCGATGAAGAGCACTGCTTCTTCTCGGAGGGGCGGAGAAGTCCCTCCTCCCCGTGCCGAGCGGGTCCCGCTCTGCGCAGCGCCAGGCTGCAGCGGGGACGCTGTTTTGCAGCTGCTCTGTGGGTCCTGCAGAGATCTGCAGCGTCCAGAGAGCTGCCAGGGGCCCTTCCCCTGCGCCGTCGTCTCCTCCGTCCTGCGCTCGTTCACTGAATCCCGGGATGGCTGAGCTTGGAAGGGACCTCTAGAGATCACCCAGTCCACCCCTCTGCTCCTGCAGGGACACCCAGAGCACGTGGCACGGCGTCCTTCCTTTATTTTCTAAGCTGTATTAAGCTGTGAGGTCAGTTTCCTTTTGTGCAGCTAGGAAGCAGTTAGATGTCACCACTTCTCTCTCTTAACTTAACTTCACTGATGAATCTTATCATTTAAAGTAGATTTAAACACTTTAATTCCAGGCATAGATAAATTCTCCAGCCCATAAAGAAGTGGGATTTTAACTTGGGTGTTTTTATTCAGTAAATGCCCCAAAACACAGCATTTTTTGAAAGGAAACAGCAGTTTTGCGCTAACGCTCAGGGAGCAGAAGAAAGAATTTTTCCTGGTTCAGACACAGGAAAAAAATCCCCTTGGTCTCCGCAGAACCGTTTTTCCATTCTCCAACGGCGTTGCCAGAATCCTGCAGCAGAGGTGGAAGCTTTCTTTATCCGCAGCTCTTTGACGGAACTGCCCTGTTTGTTCGTTTTTCCCCTCTCCCTGGGTATAAAGGAGGGGTAGGAGTCCAGTGACCTCTGGAAATGCCACCCGGGCAGACGAGCGGTGCGGCAGTTCTGTTTCAGCAGGATGGGTGAAAAAGGGATCCTGAGATGCCTGGATCGCCTTAGTCCAGACGTGGCAGCTGCAGCTTTCCTGCCTCTCGGCTTTGATTCTCCCTGGCAGCAACTAGAATTCGTAGAGCTGATTGCTGGTTCCTGCTTCCATGCCGGTGGCACCAGCTGGCCAGTTGGTGATGAGTAATGCGTCGGGCTCGAGGCTCCCCGGGGCAGATACGTGCTCAGGGGTCACCGTAACTGCTGTCAAGGCCTGAGCGCCGAGCGGGGCGGCAGCAGCCCGATTCATTGACTGAATTAGGGAGGCTCTGACCTGCCCCGCAAAACTTCAGCGATTTAGTCGATGAGCCCCTGGAAGTTGTTTCACCGCAGAGGTTATCGGGCCCAGGAAACAACTTGCACCAAGAGCTGCCAGGTGATGCTTTGGCACAGACTCTTCTCCTCATTCCCGGGGCATTCCCGGTGCAGGATGAGGTTTCCAGTCCTGGAAATGTGCAAAGCAGGTAAGAAAGGAGCGTATTATAATTCTGCACATCCTTTACTTTTCTTGCAGATTCTTTGAGCTTCTGCTACTTTTCTGTATCCCGGTCAAACTAACTTCTTGATACTCGTGATTTGTTATTGTGCCCTTCTTCCTTTCCTTAGGAGAATTCTGAATGGATGATGAGAATGATCAGTAATTTGATAAGAATCCAGAATAAAGGTGCTTCTGGACACTGAATATTTTATGTTCAGCCCTCCAGTAACGAATAGGATTGATTAGGAGATGTTGGTTTGAGCGGGTGAACTGGCGAGGCCTGCAGGCCGATTGAGGGGCTCGGAAAAGTGGGAGAAGGAGCCCTGCGGGATCCCCAGCTCCGTCCCCAGGCACCGGAGCCCTGCGGGATCCCCAGCTCCGTCCCCAGGGCTGGGGCTGGTTTTGTTTTCCTGCCGTGGGGGCACGAGGCAAAGGGCAGTAACGAATGGCAGCAAGTTGAGTGGCCCAGATGGGTTCAGCCCTGGCTGCATCTCGCTGCTAGGCTGCTGGTCCCTTCCTCTAAGGAGACTCTGCAAACTGCACTCAGGGACCTTGCAGTCCCGCTGCCGTCTCCAGTACGGACCTTAGAGCAGCCGCTGTGGAGCACCCTTGTTCCCTGGCGCCCGGGAATGAGGGAGTCTCGTGGAGGGGAAGCCGCGTCTGCTCGGCGCCCCGGGGCGGGCGCGATGCCGGGCGGTGGGTGCCCCTATTTGGCGGAGCCGGCCGCGCGCGGACAACGGCACCGGACTGCGGTGCTGCTGGGCTGACTCACTGCAGCGGGCAGCTCTGCCGCCCGCAGGCCAGTGTCCCGCGCACCCAACCGACCGCCCCCGCGACCTTCGTGTTTGCCCTGGCCTCGCTTCCACGGGCTGCCCCTCCGCGTGCTCTTGAGAGCCGCTCTCGGCCATACCCAGCTCTGAGGCTGCTGAAGCTGTGTCTGCCCGGCGGCAAAATCAGAGCTGGTTCCGGACGCGACTCCGAGGAGGGAGCGCGCGGGCAGCGCTTCTTGCCGTCAGCATCCACGCACGTAGCCGAGTCCCGCAGCAGCGCCGGCAGCGACGCAGCAGGCGGAGGAGCGAGCTCCCGGCCCTGCAGGCAGCAGCGGCCGTGCGTGCTCCTGCGGCGACTGCCGGATAAACCCTTCCGCGCGTCCTTGCTCGCGGGCCGGGAGAGGAGGGTGTCCGGGGCGAGCGGTGCGAGGAGCTGCTGTGGTGACCGTTCGCCCTTCCCGCGTGCGGGCGCTGGGGCTGCCTGGGCGCTGGGGCTGCCCGGGCGCTGCCTCTCGCCCTCCCGCTGTTCTGCCCTCAGGGCTTCCTGCGTCCTTGCACGGGAGCCGCCGCACTCAGGGGAGCCGCCGCGCTCGGGGGAGCAGCGAGCCGGGGCAGCAGCGAGCGGGGGCGCCGGGCAGGGGCCGAGTGGGGCCGTGGGGGCTCAGCCGGGTCCCCTCCCGCCACCTCCCTCCTTGCAGCAGAATCATGGAGCGTCTCTGCAGCGGCCGCGAGCTCAGCGGGCTGCAGGCAGGGCACGGGGAGCTGGAAGTGGCTCCCGCTCTGGCCTCACTAAATCAAGGTTGGAATCATGAATCTGAGTTATCTGGATAAAGGTCAGGTTGCGTTCCAGACACTGATGTCTGCTCTCCTCTTGGTGACCTGTCGCTGCCGTGATATCCGCCTGCGGAGGCGGCGTGCGAGGAGAAGGGCCGTGAGCATCTCCAGCAGCTCAGCCGAGGGACCCCTGGTGCTGCGTCCAGCGCGCAGGGCGCGGGTTCCCCGCTCCAGCCCTGCGCCCGGGTTGGCGCCTCCACGGCTGCTCTGAGCGCAGCGTGTTTGGCACGTGCCGGGTCACCCTGAACGGCAGCGTTGGCGCGCGGTGTCGTGCGGCGGTGAGCGCAGCGCTGCAGTCACCAGGAAGAGCGTCCGCACACGGCGCAGCTGCCGGGGCTGGAACAGGCTCCCTGCAGCCCCCTTCCTCGCCGCTTGTTCCTGCAGTCTGGGTCCCTGCAAACTCCTGTGCGGCAGCAGAGGAAGGAGCTTCTCCGTGTTCACATTCTTCACTTTTGCTGCTCTAGCCATTTTTTAAGAAAGAAATATACTTTACACAGCTATTACTCAGCATACTTTATGGTATTGTGCCCTGCTTTGAATACATAAAGTTACTAAGCTGTTCAGTTCAGCACTTTGCTGCGCGGTTTGAAGGCATAACTCAGCTTGATGTCTGCGGCGTAGCAGCGGGTGGAGGAGCCGCCTCCGTTCGGGAAGCGCAGCCGTTGTTGTGCAGCCCCGGCCGCCCCGTGTCCGCGATGCCGCGACGCTCCGCGCTGCCCGAAGGAGCCGGGGCGAGGGCTGCTCTCCGGGAAGCTGGCGGGGCCGGGACAGGCCCTCAGCCCGAGCAGCACCAAGGAGAGGGGCGTCTCCGGGTCTGGATCTTCCGGACGCGATAGGAAAACTTGCCTGCCCCTTGGAGAAGAGGAGGGCCTGGTCTGGTGCAGTGAGAAGGATCTCACGTGTGAGCAACAGGGTCGAACGCCTGACGAAGCTGCTAGCAGGGTCCAAGCGTTGCCCTCGCCCCGGGGGCCGGCAGGAACGCAGATTTCACCCTTGCCCGGGCTCCGTTGGCTCCTACGTTTGCTTTAGTGGAACAGGGCTATTCCTGAGCCAGAGAGGCTCCTGCTCTGTGCCGGGCCGCGTGGCGAGGAGCGGGGCTGGGCACGGGGCCGGGCGGACAGGCCGTGCTCGCGGGACGCTCTTCCGAGCGCGCGGGCCGTCTGCCGCAGGATCCTCGCGCTTGCACAGACCTCATCCTCCAAGAGGGAGCGCGAGGCTGCCCTGATTAAAACGTAATGAGGCTTGGTGTTGCGGAGGGCCCTTTAGTGTCGTTTCTGCGCTCATCAGCAAACAAACACCTCAGCCGGCGAGGGCTGGCCTGGCCCACGCGAGGGCCCGAACGCCGCAGCGGGGCCGGGAGCGGGGCCGGGGCCGCTCCGTTCTCAGGCAGCTGCTGGAGCAAGGGGTTCCTTTTGTTTGTTATTTGCATACTTTAGCCATTGGAATTGAATCTGTGCCCATTAAAACTAAATTAGCGCTGCCTGGAATTTTAAACAGGCTCTGGCAGAGCAGCCCATTAACTCTCTCCATGCAGCGCTGGCGGCTCCCTCGCCTCTGGAGCGGGCGCGCGGCGGGCGCTGGAAACCCTGTGGAATGGGGGCTCCGAGGGGTAGCCGGAGCGCCGATACCAGCGACCACGCTGCAGCCTGCAAAGCCGTCGGCGTTGGGGCCTTGTGCCCGAGCCCTGAGCAGCGTCCGGGCAGCGCTCGGGGCCCGCGGGTTCCTCCCTCCCGTGCAGGCCCCTTCTTCCCGAGCTGGGATGCCCGGAAGGCTCCGGGGTTTCCAGGCGCGGGGCCCTGTCCCGGTGCGCGGGGCAGAGCTGGCCCCGTCGCACCGCAGCGCTCGGGGAGCGACACGGGCGCGACCGCCCTGCGCCCGCCTTCAGCCCGGCTCATGCTGCCCCAGTAGATGTGGGGAATTACAAAGAGGAATGACACTGGGCTTGGTACCTCCACTGTGATAGTGTTCCTTCAAAGGGGGCACATTTGCAAACGTTGTTAATTACCTGGGGAGCGGCTCGGTGTTTAAGCTGAATTAAGGCGGAATGGGGTTTGTGCCTTCGGGTTTGGCTGAGCGCGGCATCGCAGTGTCCCTGCGTGGGGGACAGCCCGGCAGCGGGACGGGCGGCTCGGGCCGCGGCGGGTGGCGCCTGCGCTGAGCGGCGCTCCCGGTCGAGCCCTGCGGCTGCGGGGGAGCTCGGGAGGCCCCTGCGGGCAGGGAAAACCCTTCCTGGAGCTGCAGGAGCAGCAGGAGCTGCAGGAGCAGGAGGAGCTGCGGGTGGAACCCCGCCGGGGCTGTGGGATGGTTTCTGCTTGGAGAGGGCAGGAGCACGAACAGCCGCCTCTGAGTCATTCTGTAGCCACCACAGTGTCCCTGCGTGCCAGTGGCAGGCACGGAGAGTGCGACCCTCGAGCAGGCAGGACCAAGGCAGGATGAGGCTGATGCCTTACAGCCGGCTGGCGAAGCTTTATGTGTTGCAGGCAATAAAAAAACAGCACAGTAAATAACCTGAAGTGCACACGGCTGAGGAATAATTCACTACAAGACTGGTATGAGAGGGAGCCTCCTTTCCTGCCAGCTCCAGGAAGACAACGAGTCCGAGAAGGAGAGAAAGATGCAGCTCTTGGTGGCAAAGGGTAGCCGGGGACCAGCCCTGCGCGTGCTGCAGCCGACCCTGTCGTGGCTCACACGTGTTTGGGGCTTGCCCGGCCCCGAGCTGCGGCAGGCTCCACTTCCCAGCGCTGCCGGCAGCGGCAGCAGCGTCGGAGGACACTGCGGAGGACCGCACGGGTCACACGTAGTGAACATCGTGGTGGTCTGGGGAGCGCCCCGTCCTCGGGCCGGGGTCTCAGCCTGACGTACGCAGACGTCCTCATCCCAAGGCAAAAGCATCGCAGCAGCTTGCTCGCTTCCCAGAACGGGAAAACACGAGTAACTCCTGTAGCATTTGTAGCTGTGTGTAAGGAGCGAGTTCTTTGTTCTTAGAATTGCTAAGCAACTGCGGCCCTTTCTCTCACAGGGAGCAAATTGAAACACTGATTTATCTATTTGTTTTGCAACTAACGCCAGGGCTTCATTACTGCATTCCCTCGGGACACACTCCCACATGCTCGGACTGGAAATTAACACTTCCTACCACGACACATGCACAGCTTTGTCTTCAGTATGAGGAAGGATCCCAAGGATCGCGCATTGCTGCCATGGGTTTGCATGCAGCCACTGGCTGTTCAGGCGTGGGGAGTCTCCCTTCGAGGGGCCTTAGGTGCTGGTTTCATGGGTCTCCTCCGTGTCCTTGAACTTGATGCACCATCCATAGGAGCGTGGTTTGTGCCGAGCGTATGGCTCTTCCTCAACTTAGTTGCTTAGAGACACACAGACAATTGCAAGTACAAGGTCAAATTCAGCAGCAATATAAACAGAAATTCGAAATGCATATCAAATGCAAGTGAGAACGTGAAGTGACAGCTCCTGGACCGGCACACGGCTGCTGAGGAGTGGGCGAGTTAGAGCAGAGCAGAAACCTGCTCAAGAAGTGGCAGACGTTGTGCAGCCTTTCTGGAGAGGGTTGGTGTGTGGGCATTGCGGGAGCCGCGCGTGCCGGGGCTGCGCTCGTGAGCTGACAAACGCTCCGTTTGCTGCCCTGCCCCGCCGGGTGTTTCGGGGCTGCTGGAGACACTCGAATCCCCTCATGCGCCGGCACCAGCCTCGGGGACCTCGTCCGCCCGAGGGGCTTCTCGGAGCCCCTCACGGAGCGCGGAGCTCCCTGTGCGCACGTGCAACTCCCTCTTCGCACCGGAAAAGAAAGGGGCTGTTTTGCCTTACTGTCGAGGCAGTTCTCTGTGTTTTAATTCCAACTGAGAAGCCAGGGCAAAGAACGTGCGTTAACACTGTGCAGATGCATTCTAGCCCACCACAGTAAAACCCAGATTATTTTTAGTCTTCACTGTAAACCTATCCTAAAGTAGGTTAGTGGATCAGAGCAGATTTGCTCTATATTATTTATGGGTTGTTTTCTCCTGGTTCTTGCTGCCTGACTGGTTGCTGCTAAACAGGACTCCATGTTTCAGCAGCCTTCTCTGCTGTCACTTAGAAACGTGCTATTTTTATCTGCAGGAATCCCATCTCCCCAGCTCCCTTCTCTGCTCGAATCAGCACAGCGATGATACTGGAATTGGTTTGTCGTGTGCCAGGATCCGGCTGTGATGGAGAGCAGAGCCGCCGCTCCGGCGCGTGGGCACGTGCAGCCGCGAGGCCCCGCTCCGTGCGCGGACGGCGGGAACGTGGCGCTGTCCTCGTGCTGCCCTGCTCCTTTGCCGGGCTGGTCTACTGCAGAGGAGGTTCCTGTCCCGCAAGGACCGTTCTGCTCGGACGTTGCTGTGGAGGGTCTGTTCCCTTTGAGCCAGAGAGGCAGAAACGCTTCGGGCAGAGCAGTGGACTTCAGCTGTGAGGAGGTTCGAGTGCAGCGTGCGCTACGGACCCGGCGTGCGGCTGCCCTCTCTGCAGGGCTAGGGGAGTCCTCACAGCTTCCGAGGAGCCTGGAATCCTCGTAGCTTAAAACCGAGTTTAGTCCTGGTAGTCTATTCTTCCAAGCTCAGGGAAGGACTAGTTGTTACTGCAATTCAGGACTCGGATCATGTTGGATCCTATGGGCATGGTCTGGGTTTGTAGGGAAAAGAAGACGATGGAGTCGTAGCAAGCGGAGGGGAGCGCTGCGCCGGGCTCCTGCGGCCCTGGGCGGAGCAGGAGCTCCCGGCGAGGCCGTGCGAGCGCCCCGGGGTTACTCGCTCGTGCTGGGGGTCAGCGCGGCCGCAGCAACCCGCCAGGGCTGCCCCTTCCCGTACCGCTGTCTCTCCCTCCGGGCCGCCCCGTGTCCTCTCGCGTTACCTCCACGTAATGAGCAGTGATGGGGGGTGTGGGCAGGACCCGTGTCTGGCGGGGTCACGGGGAGCCCGAGTGGGTCCGCGCGGGGCTGCAGGCGCCGGTTCGTGTGCGAGGGCTGTGGCAGCGTCGGCGGCTGCTCGGGGCTTGGCAGCAGCTCCCCGGCCGTGTCGCAGCCCTCGCTCAGCGCGTTTCCTCCCCAGTGAGGTCTCCCCCTGCCGTGTAATGTCCACCTGCCCGTTGTGCCCGTGACTCGATGCGCGTGCGCGGCCGGTCCCGACGGGCTGCGAGGAGCCGGTGCTGGAGCGCTGGGTGCCCGCGCGCTCCCAGTGCACCTGCCGGTCCTCCCCAGTTAGGGGACGTTTTCATGCAGCCGCCGTGTCTTCCGGAGACCCAACTGGAGCTGCCGTGAACTTCGTGCATCTAATTCAAGGCGGCAGCTTTAAGGATTCAGCAGCTCCTTTGGAAATCTTCCAGTAAAACGCTTAGCTGATCCTGAGCCGGCTCTGCTGACAGCCCTGCACAAGCACCAGTACAAGCTTATATAAGGTCAAAGCACACGGACGGCTCCTCTGCATCCCTTCTTTCTCGTTCTCTGCAGGACGTGGCTTGTTCTGCTGCTGGAAGGGAGCAGATTGGAGGTGGCGTCTCCCGGCCAGACTCTCCCAATTTACCTCTAGCGCGGCATCCCTGACCATCAGAGTGTCTGTTTTGGGGGCTCTGGTGATTGCATGAGGCTGCTCCCTGGCACAATCAGCATTGGAGGATAAGGGCCTTCACATCTGATTATCAAACACAGAGATAATACCTGCTGCTTAACATGACACTCAGCAGAGAGCCTGAATCTGGCTTCTGGAGCTCAGTGAGTTCTTTCTAAAGTGCTTCACTGTTAAACTGCACCCGAATCCAGTGATTCAGCGTGGGGCGAATTTCTGCTGTTGGGCTAGAGCAGCTTTTCTGTCACATTAACTGTGCGTGATTCCCGAGCCGAATGCCCTTCAGAGTTATTTAAGAGGTTCTTTTCTCCGTTTTGATTGTGTGTTTCTGAATTATGCATTGAGCTTGCCGGGGTGAGTAATGCCTCGCAGCTCCCCACGTCAGACTCGGTTCCCTGCTCAGCGGTGGCTGCCCGTGTACGCGGAGGAAGGGAGCGCATTCCCTCACGCCGGGCGCTCCCTCCCGCTCTGGGATTCATTCGTGAGCGATGGGAATTACCGGCACAAAGTGTGTTTGGGCTCCAGACCGGCCGCCTGATCCCCCTTGCCCGGGAGCCTGCGCTGAGCTAGAGCAGCCGCATGGGCCTTGGTAGGAGACGAGCAAAACCGTCCTGGGAATTGGAGAAACCTCCCCAAAAGGCAGCACACATGAACCCCTTCATGGCAGTTTATCAGCTCCGTAAGTGTTGGTTCTAGGTGACGAGAGGCCAGGATAACTGTTGTAATTCCAGGGGCCGCGGGAAAAAGGAGTCATTTGACACTTGCCCGTTTGTGTGGAGTCTGGTTGTGTTTGCTTAGGTGCAGCTCTGCAGGTGAGAAGGAGGCAGTTTTCATTCAGTGGCTCTTCAGGGTTGTACAGTAAGAGATAGGAAGGAGGAAATGCAGCTCCTCCGGTTCTAAGTGCCGTGCGTTAGTGTTGGTTCCTTCTGTGAGATGAGGGTTCTGCTGCTGGAGCTCTCCCCTCGCAGAGCAGCTCCGTGTCCCTCGGTGCCGATGGCAGCGTGTTCTAGAGCTGCAGCAATTTGTTCTGAAAGTTGATGTTACACTGGGATGACAAGGGAGGAATTCCTAATTTTAGCTTTTTCCCTTGCAATCTCCTTGTCTTATGTTGCCTGTTACATTTCCTCTACTATCTTGTAAATAATTCACTCCCAAGAAACCTGCTGGAGGTTCCTCTGCTTCAGTCTGCCTCTATCTTTAGTTTCATCTGCCAAGACGCCCTTATTTGATCTGCCTGGGTTTTTTTGGCCACATCAGGCACTTTGATGTGCGGGTGGTCTGCAGGATTGCTGTTTCCAGCAGTCTTTTTGCGATGTCCCACTTTATTGTGTTCTGTTATGTGTATAGGTTTTATTCTGAATGGCATTCAGTTTTTACCATTTATCCTAGAATTAAAAATCAGAGTTAAAAATTAAGAGTCGGTGCCAGTTTTGTCAGGGTCACTTATTGTATGGTCGAGCCTGTTGCAGCTCCAATTTGCCTGCTTGCTAAAACAGGCTGTCCCTGGCCAGGGACAGCGAGATCTGTCAAGCTCCACAGTTTTCCTGTATTAGTTCTATTGGTTTTATTGCCTTTCTTGTGCTCTGAAGGATGGTGGTTGTTGAGTGACAAGAACCTGGAAAATCATTCAAGTTGACAGTGTTTTTTAGATCTCTTTTTTTTTTTCTTCCTTGTGTCTATATAAAAGAAAGACTTGATTACACAGTGAACTCGGTGGGGAGTTCGTGATATTATTGAGACCTTTCTTTACATTCCAGTGTGCTCTTGGTGCTGTCCCAATACCATTAAACCGGCACTAGAAGCCCTGGCCGGTGGTGGGTACCCTGCTGCTTTCTGGGTGCCCAGGATGTACTCTGGTTCTTTGTGAGCTGCGGTATGTGACCGCGCGGTAACTCGGGAGCTCCAGAGTTTGAGCGTGAGATGCGGCGAGGACAAAGCGCAGAGCGCCCGTGCGTCCCTCCCGACGGCGGGATGGGGACCCGGGGTTGGCTGTGAGGGGACACGGCCCTGCTCACCCCGGCCCTGGCTGCTGTTGGGTCCTCGCTGTCTGTCGCCCCTGGCCCTGCAGGGAAGCAGATTCATTGCTGGGTGCCATGAGGACCCTGGAGTCGTGATGCGCGGGGAGCATCTGGGCCGGCAGTCGGACCGCTCAGCTCGCCCGGGGGCGCGAGGGGAGGGACAGGAGCGCTCGGGGGCGAGGAGCAGCGCGCGGGGCAGCCCCCTCTGCGCGTCCCGCCGAGACCCTGCGGCGCTCGGCGAACCGGAGGCGCTTCCCGGCCCCGGGAACCTGCTCCCAGGAACCTGCTCGCGCTGACGTGCGGCGTCTCCCAGCGCTCACCTGATAGATTTGTTCTCACTATTTAAAAATCTAATTGGTTGTAGCTTCTACATCTGTCACCCGTTCAACCTGAGCCCAAGGGATAAACAGAGCTCACCTTGCTCTGTTTAAATAACGCAGCTCTTGAGGTTATCAGCGTTCTGTCAGCTGCTAGGAAATTACCAGGCTGCTCACATGCAGTGGGTTTGAGACTGATATATTGCGCTGAAGGGCAATTTACTTTGCCGTAGCCAGGTGATAAAGCTCTGTCTGCTCACTGCAAATAATAATAATAATAATATCTCCAGATAGCAGCTGAGTTGCTTGTTCTACCTTGGGAGTTTGGGGCAGGACAGCACTCATTATCTGCTCTTCCGTTTGCTCCTTTGGAGCATGGAAGCCCGTTGCTCGGTGCCCCTGGGAAGGAGGCGGGCAGGGAGGTCCCGGGAAGGGACGTGTCCTGCTGCCCGGGATTCGGGCACTTGTGGCGGCGTCAACTGGAGCTGCGTGTCCAGCCCAGGAGGGGTGAGCTGGTGCCCACGGGTCTTGGCTTTTGGGAAGGGAGCACCCTGGTATTGTCGTTTTATGAAAAGCTCCTTTAATATTCCTCTGGGTGCATTTATTCAGCTGCATTTCCTGTACCAGTTGCATTCTGTGCTGAGGATTCTGCTGTCTCTGAATGTGCCCCAAAGCGATGACCCTCCTCGAGCCCCAGCACCCTGGTTGTGAGCGTCACCCCTGGCTCTCCAGGGAAAGGGACTGCAGCCAGGACAGACTCCGTTATCCCCTTGTGTTCCTTAAAACCTGCCTGTGTCCCATCAGATCCCCAAGTGCTGGACCGGAGTGCTGGACCGCTGTGCCGCTTCCCTGCCTGAGCACACGGATACCGGTGTCCTGCTGGTGATTGATTCAGTCTTCCTTCCTTTGGGAGTAACTTTGGTGGTATTTGGCGTCATTTGGAGCATTATTTCTCAGTCACAGGGGTTATGCTTTGTGGTGCTCCCTTGAGGCAGCAAGGCTTGTTCCACACCTTGATGGACCTGCCGAAGGGATCGCAATTTCCTGGTGGGGCAGGTCCGCGGTGCCGACTCGTTGCTTCGAGGAGGGAAGGTCAGGAGCCTCCAGCGCTGGCAGAGCGTCAGGACCCCGCTGCTCTCGTGATGGTTTTGGAGTCAGGGCACCTTGCTTTTAGCTAATTGAAAGAGCAGTTCTGCCTGGCAAGAGCACAACACCCGAAGCCTCAGTTGTCTTCCCTGTGTGACTAATTAATGGATACAAATTGGGGGATGTTAATTTGTTTCTTCACCCTTCAAAACAAGGCTCCATTTGGCTGAAGTCACTTAAGTAAAATTGGTCAACTGTCTCCATCATTCATATCTCAAATTTAACCCATCGTTAACAAGACTGGTGGACTGCTGACCAGGCACCGACATCGCAGTTACTGGTCACTATTAAAATTAAGTGCGTGTGAAAGGGTTAACTTCCCAAAACGAAGCTGACGCATCCGGCAGGTTCTGCAGCCCAGCGAGTTTGAGTGCTGGTCCCCAGCTGCAAACACAGCACGACAGCAGGGACGGAGACCCGCGTTTGTGTGCAGGGTCCTTGGAGCGATCCCTGCGCGCCGGGGAAGGGCTCCTGCCTGGTGTTCACCACCACAGCACTGACAAATACCTCCCCGGCCAAATAACCTTGGGGACGATGCAGCCAGAGAGAGGATTGGTTTTGTAAAGGCATTTGTAAGGAAATGTCATTATCAGAACGAGACGATTGCAAAAAAGAAAAAAAAAGAAAAAGTGGGGTGGTGTTTCAGCAGGGCTGGGAAAGGTTCTCTGCCGCAGCAGGGCTGGTTCTCAGTGGAGCTGAAGGTCTCTCTTGGGCGCTCTGCGACACACTTGTGTGGACCAGGATGCTACGTTTATGTCATTCTGTGTGTTTGCTCTAACATTAAATAGAGAAACAAAATATAAATGTCACAAAATACCAGAAGATCTTCCTAAAGGAAAGCTGCTCCCAAAGGTTGAGTAGCTCTGCTGTTATAAAGGATTCAGAAAGTCCTTGAAAAGGTCTGGTAAGGAGCTAATTCTGCTGTCAACAGCAGGTCAGATGTGCCCCTCTGAGCAGCATAGCAAGCGCTGATGGGTTCGCGGTTCCTTTCAAGGTTTCAAGGCAATCGCTTGGGAGACGAGAAATATATGCAGGAAGCCCTGAGAGGTGGATTCAGTGTAACGCAGCCCGCAGCAGGAGCTCTTAGATGCTAATCTGCCCTTGTTAATCTGCTCTGTCTGCGCGAGTTCACGACTTCAGAATGGTATAAAGAAGACAGACAGACAAGCGTCTAATACGTTTTCTCTGGAAATTCAAAAGAAACTCAGATCTTGCACTTCTCGGTCTCACTCTTTGAGCCTGAAGTGCTGCGTGGGTTTCCCAGTTTTAGGGCATATCAAGCTGAAGCCGTCAGTTTTCCTATGAACCCAGGAGTCGGGCTCTGAGGCAGCCTGTGCACTGCGCTCTCCAGCATGCGGTACCGCTGGGTTCTGTCCTTACCAGCGGCGTCCTAAGGGTTATCCCATGGGAACAACCGTGTTGCGGGCCCACCTAATCCGACGGGATGAGGGCGTTCTGAGCATTATTGATGGACCTCCTCTGGAAATTGGATTACCAGTCACTGATATCAAGAGTAACAAATTTAAAGAGGCTGTAAATGGCAAAGCCCTCAGAGCAAGAGCAAACAATAGAAATAAAGAGGACTCACTGGTTTACCATGCTCCATATGATGTACATGGAACATTAAATAGCGTTTCTCTGCTGTATCTCTGGGCAGGCATCGAGGTGACACTTGCATCCTCCTCGCTCACCTGGAACCCGTGTTCCTGCCCTCGCTCCGCCGTCCCCGTGGCCAAACTCCGGGGAGCGGGAGCCGGCCGGCCCTGTGTCCTGCTGCCGGGCTCGAGCGGAGCTCGGTCATTTGCACGAGAACTGGTGCCTTTCAGTGTTTACCTCCTAGGGAACCAGTTTGCCCTCCCGTTGTGAGAATGAGATAATTAAAATACTTCCCTGTTTCTCGAGCTATTAAATTAGGTTAGGCAGCATCCTTTCCTAAATGCTGGTGTGAAGTCAGACCCATTTTCAGGACTCCAGTTGAAGTGCAGCCATTTTTTCTTGAAGGTCAATTATGTCGTCTCCTCCCTTCTCTTTTGATTGACTTAGATTTTGTTCATATTTGCATTTTAAACTGACATGGATTTATTCCATTAATAACAAAAATATTTTTGAAATGTTTGTGTCATTATTCAACATCTTAAAATGCTCAGCCGTCCAGTCGACCTTTCAAAAGGCCATGCTGTCCCTGCTAAAACGTAAGTCAGTAAGAATTTCTGGTAAGGCGTTTCTGAGAATTTGCATAGAATTTAGAAAACGAAACCCCAAACAATTGTGCTTTCACCTCCATCTCCATGTCGGCTCGTAGCTCCTGTCTCCTTCTGCCCCCCTGTCTGATGCCGTGTGATGGAGCCACTGCAAACCCGGAGGCAGCGGCAGAGGAGCCTTCCCGCAGGCTCCACCGGCAGCACCGAGCGCCTGGCCGGGTCCGCAGGGAACGACCCTGCTGCCCTGGACAGGGCGTCAGAGCAGCGAACAGGGCCCGGAGCTCCCTGCTCCCCCCGGCCTGGCGCCAGGGCCAGGAGGGCTGCGCCGGCCGCCCGGCTCCGCCGGGGGTTTCGAGATCAACAAAGGCAGCCCCAGCTCGTGGCAGTTATCTTGTCCCTGTCAGCAGCCTCTGTAAGTCAGAGCTTCCAGCGGGAGCACTGACACAGATGATAAGAAATTTCCATTCCCCAAACTAAGAGCATCTGTGTGAGGAACAGAAATGCTTTTTTGTTTTGTTTTGGGTTTTTTTATTTTGGACTTTTGGTTTTGCAGTAACATCTTCTGCTGTTCTTTTCTACCAGCATAAGAAACATTCCCATGAAAGATAATAAACAACTCAGAAATCAATTTCCTCTTGCAACTTTGGAGGGCAGGAATTACAGTGCTGCTTTTTTCTGTCTTTCAAAGCATATATTAAGTAAAGAAATGCAATCCCCAGGAGTATTCAGACAGCTCTTTGTATATACAACACCTTCAAATATATCACATCTGCTGGTGCATTAGTAAGTATTTGCTGTTTGTTCTTTATTGCAGCTCTCCTGCTTTGCTGCTTGTCCTATTTAAATGCCGCCTTCTGATGCCCAGGCTAATCTATGTGCTCTGCTTAACCTCTGCTGGATTGCTGCCAGTCTCCGGTACAAAAAAGCTTATTGAGACATTTCCCAACTTTTCCCTGGACGGGACTTTTGTTTCAGGGGCTGTCTAGGGGCAGTTCAAATGAAATCAGCCGTGCACCGACGTACTGCCCCATCCGGAGCAGCACCAGCGACCTCGGCCACTCCAATGCTGGGGGATGGTGCTGTCCAGCTCTGGCCACCACGCGTTTCCTGGGAGAAGTTTCAAATGCTCTGTCACAGCTTAGAATTTATTTATGTTTCCTTGTGGTATATTTGTGTGTAATTAGATGAAGAGGATTTTGAGGTGAAGGCAGAGGCAGTTGTTAGTATGAAGCTGCCGATGTGAAGCTCCTGCAGCCTCTCCGTAGTGCGAGTGTCCTGGGTCAGCGCCGGGCTGCAGAGCTGGGCTGAACAAGCTCTGCTTGTACCTGGCCAGAAATGCAGAAGTTTTCAGGGAGGAGAGAAGGTTTTATTGCCTTCCTGACTGCCTGCTCCTGAGCTTGTCGTGATTGATCCTCTGCCATTAGGCGCTGCTGGAGATGCAGCCACAGGAGGTGCCTCCGCAGCCGTCAAGGACAAGATGTTGGAGAGCGGGGAGCTGCTGTTTGCATTCAGGATGCGGCTGCCCGTGCCTTGAGCACAAATGAGCATCTCGGCGAGGATGCTCTGTGCAGGCCTGCTCTTGGGGGCAGCAGCAGTTTGCTGGGGGAACACGAACGGGAGGCACACGGGAAAGCACATGGAGCGTGCGGATTCCAGGAACATCGGGAGCAACCAGCGCGAGCACATGCACAGAGTGCTCGGAACGTTGGGGCTGAAAAAATGGATAAAAAGTATTATTATTTTGGAACTTTTTGGCCAATTGGTCAGTGTGTGATATTCTAGCTAGTGTCACACCAAGGCTGCCCAGAGACTGCTTCTGTTTTCCCCTTGGTGGGGGAAAACTAAAAAACCCCCCAAGAACCCAAAGAAGAGAAAGCAGGTTTGATTGGAGGGAGGGGGCATGAGGGAGGGAATGGAGAGGTCTCGGGGCGGTTGCTCTCCGCTCGACAAGGGAGATTTCGTCTTGCGCAGGGCTCCCCGACTGGCTTTGTGCAGCCAGAAGCAGAGCAAGGGCAGTGCTGAAGCGGAAGGTTTCCCTCGTGCTCCGGCCTGCCCCGTGTGCTGGGGGAGCCTGTCCTTGCCCCGCGCTGGCTCCCCACGGGCTCTGCTTCCCGTTTCTGCTCAGTGGGAGCTGGAGCAGCTGCTCTGTGTTTGTGCTAGCAGGAAGCACACGCCGCGAGGTGAGCTGGCGGCACCCGGTTTACCTGGTTGGCCCAGGGAGCCCTGGGAGGCCGCATCTCTCCAGCCGTCGTGCCGGAGGTCTGCAGCGCCCTTACCTGCTATCACTGCTTCCTGGGTAGCGTGTACATTTTTGCTATCACATAATTTTTCATTTTTCATGAGAACTGGAATTAGATTAATGCCTAAGCTATGGAAGAAGTGGAACACCATGCCAGTCTGATTTATTGACCACTTAGTGCTGAGGAAGCTGCAAACAAGAGTCAAGCAGATGTTGTAGCTGCATTCTTCGTTATCAAAACTAACATTTTTCTTACATTTTTAACCACTTCTCGTGCTATCTTCTGTCTGCCCTGTTTACAACCCCAGAAATCCTGGAGCTCAAGAAGAAGGTGCTAATGGGGCCTGGGTGCCCAGCGCTTCGGCGAGCCGGGCGGACGTCCCGGTGCAGGTGGAGGTGGCAGCAGCTTTGGCTCCAGCGTGTGCAAATCGGGTCGGCTTTGCTGAGGTTGCCTCTAGAGCCGGCTCCGTAGCTGCAAGGTGGTGATTCCTTTCAGTCCGTGCTGGCGCCAGAGAAGGTCCCCAGTAGCATGGCAGGGATGCCCATGCACTGCATTCATGCTCCAGCCAGAGGCACCTTTCAAGTAGCCTCTCGCTGGCTGCTGTGGCCACGTACCGACCACCGCGGCAACGCGTCCAAGAATCAGTGACACATGTACAACCTTCATGTTCAGCGGATAGAACAAATCTCAGTAACAAGCAAATGCCTAGGAAAACCCATAAAGCTTCCCTGAAAAGTAAGTGTGTAAACTTGCCATCCTGTGATTTGTGCTGGAAGTTCCAGCGTGTTCAAAATAGCTGTAAATCCCGAGATCGGCAGGCCGTTGTGCAGGTCCTCAGCATGCTGGGCCCGGTGCCGGAGCACGCTGTGCCCGAACGTGGTGCTCGGGGATCGGTTCCCAGAGCCCGCCCGGCCGGAGCTGTTCCCGTCCGGGGGTCACAGGCTGGGGGAGGGAGCGTGCGCCGTCCTGCTGCCTTCGGACAGGCCCCCCGCCTGCGGGGTTGTTCTGTCATCACGGTGGTTTGGGAGCCCCGGGGTGCTCCTGGGCGCTGTTTTCTGCGGGCGGCGCTGCCGGAGCTGCTGCTGCAGGTTCCCCGCGCGCGCCTGCCTCTCCTGGGCTTTCCAGCGAGCGCCAGTCCGGTGCTGGCGGCCGTGGCCGTGGCTCTCCTGGCTCCCTCCCAGGGCTTCCGTGCCCTTGCTGCTCCCTGCTCCTCTCTGATCTTTCCCATTTTGCTGCACTTGCTGCTTTAACAACGGTGAACGTCCCGGGGAAGCGGCACGGGCACAAGCCGCTCGCGTGCAGCCTTCTCCCGGCAGCGTGGCTCCCCTCTCGTGCTGCCGTTTATAGATGTGCTCATAGATACATAGAAAAATCGTACTTGCTTACAAACACGCTCTGTCTTGTGCCAGCTGATAAGCTGGCAGAAGATGGGCTGTCAGCACACAGCTGGTGTCCGGGAGTGCTGGGCCCTGCAACGCGCCAGCTCCCTGGGAACTGGGGGAGTTTCACCACTGCCCCCGGGGAGCCAGGGTGAGACCGTGCTGGACTGCATCCGAGAGCCCCTCTGCAGAGAGAGGTGTAGAACATAGGGACAGCCCTGAGAAAAGTAAAATTCCTTTGGGCAGAGCTGCACAGAGGAGGGTTTTGTAAAGGTATGGCGCATTTTAGGTTTTTCTACTCAGAAAACTGGTCTTATTTCTGGGCCCGGCCCATGCGGAGTTACGTGCTGCGGAAGCTGCCTTCGTGTTGGACAAGGTCATCGGAGCCCACGCGGGCGTCTGAGGCTCCAGCGCTCACAGCGCAGCGCTGCCAGCAAACGAGGCCTCGTGTTCCGCTCAGAGCTGGGCTCCAACAGCATTAATGAAACATTAGAGTTTTAATTACAGCATTATCCTATTTATTTTTATAAATAATTCCAAAGCAGTCATTACAGTTTGTGAATTTGGGAGTAAATGACTTAGGGGAAAGAAATCAAGTTCTCAATCTTGTTATTATCTATTGTACAATCTCCCTGGGATGCTGTTAGGAAACTAGCTGATTTTTCTGTGGCTGTTGTTAAGATGATTCATTTACTCGCGCGGTGGTAACATCCTACTGAGCTTCCAACTTGAGAGGCCGCGTCAGGGGACAGCGCTGCAGTGCGTCAAAGCAAAGTTGCTTTTCTTTTCTGACTCCCTTCAGAGGAAGGTGCAGTGGGAAGGGGAGCGGAGCATTAGTCAAGCCTGCAGGACTAAGTGCCTTGCAATTTTTCTGAATTTTTTTTTGCACAAGTTCTACCGACAACTCTGTTCCACCCGCAAGCTTCTGCAGGTCGCTGCTTTTATCATAAGGCAGCGAGATTTTCAAGAGACAAGAAATTGTAGTGCTGCCTGGACAGAGCCTGTGCTTGGGCGAGCTCCCTTGTGCTGTCCCCTGCCCTGGCTCCTCACACTCCCCTTCTGCCAAGTACTGAGAGCGAAACTGGGTTTGATGTCCCCGGGGCATTGCCGTGTATTCAGGATAGTCAAACGTGGACCAGCATTTCCACTAACGTGGAAGCACCTGATCAAGCAGATCACGTAGCCCTTCAGCCAGAGCACATTATCTGGTGTTTGCTGTGACTGGCACGGCCGGGAGTCTTGCAAGCATTGCTGTTGCGTGGGTTGAAGATGATTCACACCGAGCAAACCAAGAGGACGGGGAGACCACAACTGATGGGCGCTCACAGAGGAGGAAGCTGTTTACAAAATCTGTCCTGTCTTTTCCACCTCTTTTAAAGAACAGTTCTGATCCCAGAGAAATCCGGAATGTAATGGGGTCTATTTATCACTTTTTCTGTCCTAATTTTGATAATAACAAAAGGAAGAGAAATCCAGGCAACACTGGGCAGGGGTGAGGTCCTGTTACCTAATGCTTGTCCTCTGCTCTCCCCGCAGAACCCAGACATCGTGTTGGTGCATTACCTGAACGTACCTGCCATCGAGGACTGCGGAAAACCGTGCGGGCCCATCTTGTGCTCAATAAACACAGACAAGAAAGAGTGGGCGAAATGGACAAAAGAGGAACTCATTGGACAGCTGAAACCCATGTGTGAGTACCTGAAGGCTTTTTTTTTCCTCTTTTGCTTTCTGTGGTGTTAATTTAGAGAGCAGGGTCTCCCTGCCACTGATCTTGAATTCAAATGAATCATTGGTCTCCTTCAATCTCAACTTACATCCGTGTCTGTTTTCTCTCTCATATCTCTTCATCCCAGCAGAGAAAGCAATGGATATGATGTGCTTTAGGATGGGTAGCATCTACCCATTTAGCCATTTCATCTAAAAAGAAGGCTGCTTAGATGTGCAGAGCCATCAGTAAGTTCGCTCTGCAAACAGGCAGCTCTGTGAACCTCTTCACATCTGCTGCAAAATGCATTTTTTTCTTTTATCACATAACTAACCCGTCAGTATGTTATTCTCTGTGCGCACTAGTGGATGAATCTATGATGGGACAGGGGTGTTAGCACTAGATGGACTCTGTTCTGCAAAACTGCGTGGAGGGTGATCTGGGGAGTGTATCTGCAGGAAACTCATCTTGATCGATTTGTGGAGCTAATTTTCTCTAAAACAAAATATGGCCAACATTTGCAGCCAAATGTCACAGTTGACACTTATGTTTGGCAAGGTTGCTGTACTTCATGAAGAAAGATGCCCTTCGAATAACAACACTTTTTTTAAAAATGGAAGTTTCTTTTTTCCCCCCTTGGCTTCAGAACCTCTCTAATACTGTTATAAAAACATTTAATTTGCAAAGATATTATTAGTACAGCAGTGACATTTAATACATGAATCAGGAGTGTCTTAAGCAGCTTCAGGCAGCCAATGCCACTGTAAACACCGTTTTTTTCCTACAGTTAACTTGTCCAAAACATCCCCTCAAGCTCCCGTCTCTTGGAGCTGGTCCCCATCGCCTGCAGTTCCTTATCCTGCTGCGACTGTCCTGCTCCTTGCAGGGCTGAGGACAGCAGAGGTCCCGTCCAGGCAGGGCTCGCGGAGGAGGGGACGGTCCTGGTTCTGGTTCTGCTTTAGGACCCCTCCAGCTCTGGCTCTCCTTTTATTGCCGAGGCCTGAGGAAACGGGTGTGATGCAGAGTATAGTGAGCACAGCGGTGCCCCGCACCTATAGAATAACCCAGCCTTGCCAGGCTGCCGCAGGTCACGATGTTTAACGACGTCCCGTGATCGTGGGTGTTCCACAAATTGCCAGAAAAGGAGCAATGAGAATAGTGGGAATCTCGGAGCGAGGTGTTTGTCCCCCAGACCCTTCTGTCAGCCTGCATAGGGGCACTGCCCAGAACACCAGCCAGATCCTCTCAGCGTCACTGGGAAGACTATATTGTGTGTCCCAATATGTACAGCAGCGCCTTTTTTGCAATTAAAGATAGAAATTAGGCATCATGTAGATCTATAAGCAGGAGAAAATGAACTCGGCAGCCGTAGCACCAGGCCTGCCCTGCTCTGCATTCCCACCCCAGGTGGATGCTGGTGTCGTGCCAGGCTGCGGGTCGTTCAGGGTCACAGCCTGACGCACACGGAGCGCGTGGCCCTGGCGCATCCAGCGCGCGGTCCCGCGCGGCCGCAGGACCGGGGTGCCCGAGTGCCCGAGCGGGAAGGGGCAGCGCCGACCCCCTCCCAGGCCCCTGGCCCTGCTGCGTCTCCCCTGCACATTCTGGTTCCTCATTAATTGCCCAAGAGACAATGGCGACTGATACTGTTTCTATGTATTAATTCGCAATGATAATCTAGGAGAACATCCCAATTTTATATGCTAACCCATTATTTATTCCTTTTCCACACAGAATTAGAGAGACCCTCAAGTAGAGGAGAGGGAGAAAATGATGTGTTTGCTAGGAAAAAAAAATTACTCCGGGGCTAATTGCATTAGACAGAAACCCAGGATGCTCAAGGTATGGCTGAGACTGTACAAGTGCCTTAATATTAAACAGGAGAGGAAGTGACAGCCTGTTAAAAAATCTGCAGTGCATCAAGAAAATTACGTGAAAACTACAACAAACTAAGCATAAATTTAATAACAGTTGGCTCTTTTATGTCCCAGGAGGAAAGAGTGGAATTCTGCACATTATTCAGACCATGTATGCATGTGCATGTCCCTGTTTATGGATACACATACTTAGAAATGCAGCTGAAATAAATTGTAGCTTTAGATTCCACTTGGGCTTACAAACAGAGAGGACATAACTAACCACGTGTAGGGGACACCGAGGAGCGCCGCGTGCCAAGACGACATCTGATTTGATTCCAGCATGGGGAGTGCCTTGACATTGTGGTGCCAAGCACGTTAGTTTCATCACATTTTCACATTAATCACATTTTTCATAGTCTTCATAGTTTGGTTTCCTGATATTTCCAAACTTCCCTGCCGTGAAGCAGATCAGTCAATAACAATGAAAATGTTGTGCATAGCGGCATTGGTGAAGGGAGGGTCTAGCCTGTAGGCTGTCGTCTTTCTACCTGTACCATATCGTGATCCATCTAGTTTTATTCTTCCCTACTCTGAGGCTATGCAACATTCTTGTTGTTTCTTTCATTTTCTTGCTTAGCAAGAAAGCAAAAAAAGTCAGGAAGAGCAGGATATGCTGCATGTATATGTGCACTTCCAGCAGGGTGATTCTTCTCTCCTTCAGCTGACCAGAACATCAAAATTACCTTAGGTTCTTTAGAACGGTTTGGGCTTTAGTAATGCAGATGTCCAGTTTTGCTGGAATAATATTTACTTGTTCGTATAATTGACCTTTTTCTTTAATGAAAAGAATGCAACCCTGGATACTGGATGGATTCTCATATCTACCGCTCTTGCCTTTGGATAACTTCCCTTTACGCAGGGTTAGTAGCAGTGTCTGCCACTTCTTGGTTTCTCGGCCTCCTCGCGGCGCCAGGCACGCGGCTGCGGACAGCGGTGACGGGAGAGGCCGCTGCCCCCCTCCCTCGTGCCCGTCCCACGGGGAGCAGGGGCCGGAGCGGGAGCAGGGGCTGGAGCGGGAGCAGAGGCCGGAGCGGGAGCAGGGGCCGGAGCGGGAGCAGGGGCCGGAGCGGGAGCAGGGGCCGGAGCGCGGCGCTGCGGCCGGGATTGAGGTCGGTGCTCGCGCGCCGCATGGCCGGGCCTGCGGCCGGTGTTTGCGGTAATCGACACTGCGCTGGTATCCACAGACTGCAAGCGGGAGAGCTCAAGGTTGCCTTGAAGGCTGGTTTCGTGAGCCAGAATAAGAAATGAACTCAAAAAAACCTAGCACGGGGTACGGCAGTACACTGCTGGATAGTGGAGGTTATATTCAGTGCTGAAAAGGAAAATGACTTCTGTGGAGCAAGAAGGGAGCTGGAGGGGACAGTGCTACCTCTTTGCCGTGTTTACTCTAATCGTGTGTTAGTGGCTTTAGGTTTTGGCTGCCGATGAACTTTTATTGAGGCTAGTAATAAAAGAAATTGATTTCTCTATTTTTAAATCCCATTCTTCCATGCTGGGTGCATCGAGCTAGCTTAGCAAGCAAACACGGCTCAGCTGGAAACAATCCTGCCAAGTGTCTGCATTTGCACCTCCTGCTTAGGTGCTGGCTGAGATTGTTCTGTGTAGTTCTTCACTGTTTACATCCAGAAGGTTCAGACACTTAAATTGGGTTGGAAAAATGCAGTTCTTGCATCTGAAATTATATGCAAGGTACTGTACAGCTGCTATAAACACTTCTGCTGTTGCAGCCCTTGATAGCCGTGATGCACTCTGTATTCCGGCAAACTTAATTTGCCAGGGGAAATGTTTTCTTCCTCCTTTCTTTCCCTTTATATGTGTTTCCATTACGTCTAATCATGCTGTTGTGTAACTGAGTAGGTTTAAAGGCAGCAACTTCTCTTCCCAGTCTAGCACTTGTGACCAAGCTGAAGTTCACGCAGGCGCTTTGGTAGCTCTTATATTATGAAAGGGCTTCTGGAAATTCAGAGGATTGCACCTTAGTGTGGAAAACAGGAGGCAGAGAGCACCACTGGGGAGAACTGTTCCTGCTCAAGTACAAGAAGAGCATCTCCTCGCAAAGAGGAGTCCTGAGACGAGCATCCCCTAGGGAGGTGGGGCAGCGAGGTGCAGATCCCTGCTCTATCACTGTGGCTCTGTGGATGAGTGACGAGTTTCTGTTCCAGCCCCTTTCCCTCTGTAGAACAACCACAGCATCAGGCTTCTACCTCAGAGCCCTGCGTGTGTTTTGGAGTGCTGAGATGCTGTGGCAATGCTAGCTAGGATTAAAGCAGGACAGGAGATCAACAGTCCCTACCAACGGGCTAAATAATGTTCCCAGCAAGGTGGTACAAAAGCCAAGAGCAGGGAGTCTGAGCTCTGCTTAGAAATACTTCTCACCATCCCCTCAGGGCTGCTGGATACAGTCTCTAGTTGTATGTGAAAGCAGTTCGTCATTGTTGTGAAGAGGACACAGCTATAATAATACTCAGTAGATAGCATATATTCCTTTCTCAGAGAACAGATTCCTAATACATTTCACTAGAAGAAAATAAAAATATTTCCATTTTCCTTTCTTCTTCAGCTTTAAATATACTTCTTATTTGAGAGGACCTCATCATATCTTTTTGTGCTCTTCTTATGACTTATATTGGCTTACAGCCTTCACAATTTTTTTTTAAAAAAAAAGCCAACCTTTTTGCGGGAAGCCTAAGAAACACTTGCATTCCTGCTTTTCTAGCTAAATTGCATCCAGCTGTGATATTATTAATTTTTTGAACAATAGTCAGAACATCATTAGACTATAAGATAAAAGCCTTTCCGCTAATACATACTAAGTTTGATCTCTTTACCATGCTAATAAACCAGAATAAGTGAATATTATGTGTGGTAACTTGGATTCAATGTGGGGCTCTTGCCTGCCATTTCAAGCTTCATTTAAAACCTAAGGAGAAAAGAAAATCTCACTTTATGGGCTTAACTTTAACCTACTTACATGCATCTTGAAGGGTGCTGGTGACAGTTTGGAGGAAGTACAGCTCAAAACCATCCTTCTTCCTGTTAAACTGACTCAGCTTAAAAATGTCAGGAGGACAAGTTTGAAAGCAAGTGGTGGTGAATCACAGAGCTGTCACACCAGTCTGCCCTACCCCATGGTGGGAGAGAGGTAGCTGTAAAGCTACGTTTGCTGAAGTTATACTCCAGAGTGGTCTCCGATAGAGCTGGTGCACTGCTGGGTGCAGAGTGCTGCTGCTGCAGTGCCGTAGGAGAGTGTCCCGTGCTCCGGTCTCGACTTAACCACTGTGCACGATGGAGCATCTTGAGCTGAGCTCTGCTTTGAGCATCTCTGTTGTCTCTCTGCAACATTGGCTGGGTGCTCCATGATATTAGATCTTGAGATGCCTCTTTCTAATTAATGTATTGTTGTGCTATTGTGCTGTATTGAAGACTGTTTCTCCCACGTTCTCTTTCCTCCGCTAGATTAAGCAGAAATGGCATTTGTGAAAAGTGGATGGCTGCTCCGGCAAAGTAAGTAGTCATGGGCCTTCTACCTTCCTCTCTCCCCATTCTATCTTTTCAAAAATATCTCAGCAAATCAGTATTCTTGGGTGTTTTCTTTAAAAGTCTGTAGAATTTTTTTCCTTTTTTTTTTTAATTTTAGGGTGCCTCACAAAATGGTTGTGAGAGCATTTCCATATGACCTGTTGGGTTATAGCAGGGGGGAACACAGGATATACCTGAGGTATATCTGAGGTGTGTGGGCATTGCGCTCAGCTTCGGATGCTGGTCTGTGATTAGTGCTGGACAGGTGGAGACTTGGAAATTTTACCTGTGACCTTATCATAATGTTTTCCATTAGTCATGCTTTTTGCTTGTTCCTGCAGCAAGCTAGAGATAAAGCACTAGGTTATGTAATTAAACTCAATTGTGATGTTGAATGCTAGATAAGATTGTGAAACAAATTCTGTAACGTTCTGAAGCAGGAATTTAATACAAAATTTATTAGGAATGAGCAGTTGGAACCTCTGAATGCCTTTGTCCTCCATGTCAGCTGGGAAGGATTTGCTGGTTTTAATTTTTACGAGCTGTAAGACAAAAGTACTTCCCTATCTGTGCTCTCAAAATTAACTGTCTGATTTTTAAGGTACTATTTTACGACGTTGGAAGAAGAACTGGTTTGACCTGTGGTCTGATGGCCGTCTAATATTCTACGATGATCAGAATCGCCATGATTTAGAAGACAAAGTTCACATGCGAATCCATTGCATCAACCTCAGAGTGGGGAATGAATGTCGAGGTAATAGGCCAGAACTTCCGTGTTTAGAGCTTCTTTTCAACTTGCACAGCTGCCCAGTGTACCCTTTACTGCAGAAGTAAACTTGCCCAGAAACTTCTATTGCCGTTTTTTAAAAAGTGGAACATTAAGTACATGGTATCACATGTGATAGTATGGCTTGAGGTTTGATGCTTCCTTTTAAAACTCAGAGGGAAGACAGTGTACCAGAAATGCAGGAGGCAGGCATGGTTGTGAGAAGGGTTCTGGTAGTGGCCTAACATGTGGAGCACTACTGGTGTAATTACAGTTTGTTGGAGTTAAGAGGCAGGACTGGAGATGAGAAACCCCATCAGGCTTTTCTCAAGCATTAAGTTTATTTCAAGCATATTTAGACTTCTATTTGATGTTGGGTTATGCTTGTAAGACACATGCATTTTTAAACAATACTGCTCACAACTAGTTCCTTCCAGGACATGCTAGAGAGAGAGCAGGTTATTTCCTTTTGTTTGTCCTGGTGCCATGAAAAACCAGCTGTAATTAGTCCGAATTTATTTTGTCCAATGTTTTGCACAAACCATTTCCCTTCTAGTAAGTGGGATCATGATATTCTGGTTATGGATATTTTTCAATTCATCTTTTTCTGGCTCAGATTTCCAGCCTCCAGAGGGGAAGCAGAGAGACTGTTTACTGCAGATTGTTTGTCGTGATGGGAAGACAGTCAACCTCTGTGCAGAGAGTGCAGATGACTGCCTGTAAGTCTGCCAAACAATGTTATTTTGCTAGCTCTTTCTCTTTCACCTTTCCCTTTCTCCCTCTCCCCAGTTGTTTGCCTTCATTTGGACTTTCAAAGACACGTTTCAAGAAAATTTTCAGAAAGGTAAAAGGCAATTCAGCAGACTTCAGTGACAAAACACATTGCTCCCTTAAAAGGGGTTGTCTAGCTCATGTAAGTGTAGCTCTTCTAAACTAACTACAAGGGAGTCACTGAAAACTGATTAAATATGATAAACACAAGACATTCTACATACATTTTTCTTCCTCCCGTTCTTCAAGTAGTACATAACTGTGCATAGCCCAAGGACATCCCAATCACTGGTGAAAGGAAGAACACTCTGTGGTCATGCACTTTCAGCTGAGCTTGGCTGCATGCAGTTGGTACATCTATCACCAGTGTTTCCCCAGTAGGTGTGGTGCACTGTGTGTGCTCCCAGCCCTATGGCACAGGAGTAGCTGTGTGAAGTACATGCACCTTTCACTCAAACTGCAGTAGTATTGGGACCTGCACTCTATCCAGCAGAAATGCAGCTCCTGAAGGAAGGAGATAAAGCTGTCCTTGTGTGTCTCTTGGTATTACTATATTCTAAGTGTGGCTACATATTATCTGGCTGTTGTACTTTGAGTGAGAACCTTCAAAATTGCATGTGTTCCTTATCTTGTTCTTCCTCATTCCTTCTCAGCTCTGTAAGAGAAATAAGTATTTTTCAATCTTTGGCATAATCCTTTGGTATATTCATTTTCGTATGTCATTAGGCTTTGATGGTTGCAGTGCCTTAAACTCTGCCTCTGCAGCAACTCTAGTTACTAACCCTGCTTTTACGGACTCCTAAAAAGAAAAAGTGGCATTATTTTTCATAACTTTTCCACTAAACAAGGTTTCTTATAGGGCATGGAAAATGGCTCTCCAGGATGCCAGAACAAATACGGTAAGTGTACTACCCAGGCATACTGGGAGAAGAGCAGCCTGTCAGTGCTGTCTGTGGCCCAGCAGTTACCTTTCAGATCACGTTCCACGCTCCTCTATTGGGATAAAACAGGGCCATAAGCATGATAATGAGAATTTTGTGGCAGCAGCCTGTGTGGGGGAGAAGAATGATTGTCTGGATCACAAGCACATTATCCCTGCAGTCAGGTCCAGGGAATAACGGGGAAGCTCACGTTAGGGGAAGTGAGCACTGATGCTGCGGGCAAAAAGTAAATCTTATGTAACCAACTGAAATATGCTCTCCACTCCTTCTAGTATTTATTGCCAAGGTAAAGGAATGTCAGTCTATGATTCCTTTGGCCTAAACAGGAGGCTGTTTGTGACTGTAGATTCATTACAGTGTGGCTTGCCTCTTGGCAGGGAGTAGTAGAGAAGAAAGAGGTGTTCGGAGCGGGGAGTGGGCATGCCAAGGAGGAGAGGAGAGGTGGCTTGGATGTGGCTGAGAAGTGTGACACCTCTCTGGCAGAATGTTCAGGCACCTCTGCAGGCTCCCCCATTTGCTTGCTTGACGGGGCAGTCAGCTCACAGGCTTGCAGAACTTTGTGGTACCACTCTAGGGTGCCAGGAAGTAGCTGAACTTGGATATGAAGATTTCTTTACATGAGAACTGAGGATGAACAAGTGGGTAACCTCTCAAACGGGGAACATGAAATGGGGGAGGAGGCTGTTTGCATGCACATGCATGCAGGAGAAATTGGATGGCTCCTTCCTGTGGCTGATCAGGCAGTCATATTCTGACAGGCCTGGTCTCAAAATAGTGTCTTGTTGCAGCATTGTATACAGTATTTACTACTATCTTGACATGTGGCATCCATACACTCTTTCACTGGGTCATTAGGTTTTAATCTTTGCACTATTCCAACTGGCTGTTTGTAGAAGGCAGTAACTGCTTTCTCTTCATGATGTCTAGGGTTATGTGGGATCTGAAGTGATGTACGATGAGACAGCCCCTCCTCCCTATACAGCATATGCTACACCGTCACCTGAGGTAAGAGCTGTTATCAGCAAGCACTAAAATATATGACGTAGCAGAAGCAACCATTCTTAATGGCATCCAGCACATGTTTTAGCAAGCCTTTAACTGCACTGTAAATAAGGGAGAATTAAGCCAAGTGCATAATTAGATGCTTGGCAAAGAAATCTTCTGTAATGGACCTTTTTTATTTCTCCAGGTTTATGGCTATGGCTATGACCAGTATAGTGGTGGGTATCCTCCCACTGGTCCTCAAGTCTTCTATGCCTCCAATGGACAAGCCTATGCTGTTCCCTATCAATATCCCTACCCAGGTAATTATTATCAAGCATATCTTCCATCTGCATGTAGAATGTATTTGAGTAACTCTTTATGGCTTTAATTCTGTTAATCATAATCCTTTTCATATTATAGGGGGCCTAGTCATTGGTAGTTGAGGCTTGGTTCAGATGTAGCGTATTGACTAAGACACCCTTTTCAGGTTCCTTTATCACCTACCACTCCTGCACAACAGTGTGATAGAAAGAAGTCTCACTTATAACTGGAACCAACCCTGCCCTTTCACAACACAGAAAGTGCAATGACATTTATATTAAATGATCTAATGTTTCCAGCATGATCCCAACTTACTTAAATGGTATACTGTACAATCTTTTGTATAAATTTACAGCTTTACTGTATAAATCTTTTTGAAGCACATGGAACTTTTTAGTTCAATAGTGAGGCTGATTCCTAAGGAAAGGCAGGAGAGCTACAGCAAGATTGGCTCAGTACTCTGAATTAAGTACTTCGGGAGCTTTCGGTTCCTCTGTCTCCCAATATACATACCTCAATTATTTCAACAGTGATATTCAGATATGACACTAAAAAGCAAAAGTTCCAAAGGTAACCCCGCTGCCAAAGCATGGTAGAAACCATAGCAATTGCTATGAGCAATTGCACGATTGCTATGAGGCAGTACATTCTGCTCTCTGAAATCTCCTATCGCTTTGTTTAGAACAATGTAACTTTCAATCCTAAAGCAAGAGGGAAGAGGCTAAAATTTTAGGGTGTGCTTTTAGCTGGATTCAAAGCAGAGATGTGTTCTGCCATTGCGGCTGACATCATCTTAGTGTTCAGGGGAAGAAAGAGGGTGAAGAAAGGAATCGGCATGTTTTGAAATCCCAGTGCATAGAGCTAACACCTACATTTTCCTTCTCTTCTCAACAATCTCTTATTACCTAGGACCTTATGGCCAGCCCCCTGCAAACCATGTCATCATTCGAGAACGTTACCGTGACAGCGATGGAGATCTTGCACTGGGCATGCTTGCTGGAGCAGCAACTGGAATGGCCCTGGGATCATTATTCTGGGTTTTCTAGATTCCCTCGTTCCTCATCTTTGTAGTTCCAGAAATCTGTATTTAATTCTGCGTGCAATAATATATTGGCAATGTTGTTTACTGTTAAACTTTAAGAAATGCAATAGTTACTTTTCAGTAGTGACATCTTAATAACTGATTCTTAACTGTCCTAAGGAGAGTTTAAAGGCACCATTTAGTTAAAACAGTTAAAGATGGCATGTGCTGCTCCTGAACTCTGCTACGATGTTCGGAGTCACTAGGTTTATGAACAGCTTTATGTTTATAAAAACCCCAGAAAGACTTTTTTTTTGTCCAAATATAAGGTTTATAGGAGCCTCACATTAGAGTGCCCATATTATTGCCTTCCGAATGTTCCTCAGACAGACACATAGCCTCAACACATACTCCTCAGCACTAGATGGACTGTCACACTTGAGAATTTTTTAGTTTTAAACCTGTCTGCAGATGGTGGTGTATTTTTTTTAGATGAAGTCCTATATGTATCTCTTAACACCATCCAGGCAGATGACACTTTTGAGAATGTATAAATCAACCGCTAAGGAAAAACACTCCACAGTTCTTTCCCAGATAATGTGAATGACCAGTGGCAAGAAAGATGCTTGCTCCCTCTTTATCCTGCATTCCTCTTCTCTGGTCAGACAGAAGCAATGAAACTTTAGCTTCAAAAGTTGTCCTCCATGTCTGTACCAGCTGCTCTGCTGAGGAAGAGGCCCTTGGCCACTCTGCAGAGCCTTCTCTGCAAGAGAGCTAATGTGGACAACCCCTGTCCTGCTCAGCCTGGCAGAGCCCCTTGCATGCAGTAATACTGAGAGGGAAGAGAAACAGTGTAACAGCACAAGCAGACCTTGCACACAGGCACTTTAATATCAGCTGCCTTGCCATGGCTGGGATAGCACCTGCCTCTAGCCTGCAAGGTTTCCTACACCATATTCATGTCTGCAAGTAGATGTGAGCACAGATGGACTGCTTTGTTCTATGCACACTTCTCCCCCAGCAACAGGTCCCACTTCCCCTCTCATTTGTTAGGAAAAACACGCCGAGGAAGCTGGCGGGCTTTGCTCGTGTGACTGTTCCCTGCAGAGCGGCTGCCGTCTACGGGCTCACACCCAGCGTGGCGCTGCGGCCTGGCACGTTGTCTCGTTACCATCCACGCTGAGCTCTGCTTGGCAGAGGAAAGAAATGCACGTGCTTTCATAATTAGCTAGACGAGGCAGGGTGCCTAAGTTGTGTTCTTTATCGTAAGAGGACTTATTTTTATACTTGCACTTTCAGCTTCTTGTAATCATACCATTTTAATAATATAAGGCTTACTTCTTTTTAAGTTTCTTTTAGAAATAGATTAATTTTCTCAAGGTTTCTCAAGGGCTTATGGTATGCCAGAAAATATGAAAATAGATGAGAGCTGACACCATATAAATTTAGACCAACCCTCAAAAAAGCTTTTCCATCCCACCCTCAAGCTGCGTTGGCTGGGCCTGTGTGTTGCAGCAATACAGGCCCCGACCACAGTCAGGACATCAACCAGGGCAAGCACTAAGTTCTCCTGATTCTTGCTACCAACACGAACAAACGGACAGCTTTGAAAGGAAACAGACACAGGTTATCTAGACTGCGTTACTAACTATGGGACTGATCCAGGGAACGCAAGCTTCTTCCAAGAAACCTTGGATGGGAGCAGCACACGTACGTGCATGCGAATCCTTGCGCAGATGAACAGAAGCTGCACGTGTTTTGCCAGTGCTACCTACTGAAGGACTTCATTTGTTGGAGATTCAAAAGAGGACTAAAGCATAGTCTCCATTGCTAGGTCAAAAGGAAGGAATTGGCATGCACTATGGAAGCTCTCTTAAGAGGCTTGGTACCTTGAGCTCAGAGGAGACAGGAGCTTAAGTGAACAAACATTTCTAACCTTTTCAAGCCTTGAGATAACCTTGAAACTGATTGATTGTGCATCTGCTATTTAGAGTCATTTGAGCTTTGCACTCATAGCTGTTTGTGCAGAATGCCTCCATCTCTTCTTCCTATGTGATACTTAGCTTGTCGGGGTGGGGAGAATAAAACAATTCAACCTCATTTTAACTTCCTTTGAATTTCATAACGATGGTGAAAGAATAGCACAGAGTGACTCAGCTGGTGATTTATCCTAAGTTCCGAGTTTTCCCAAGAGCTGTTGATCACAGCAGGGTAGCATGCAGCTTGTGCTTTCAGGGCATAAATGTATCTAGATTCTAAATTTATGAAAGGCAAATATAAAGACAATCATTCCTAGGACTAACTAAAAGCTTTCTGAAATTTAAATTGGAGTAGGTCTCCATTTAAGATAACCATACCAAGTAGTATATTTCTCGGGAAAAAAATACAAAGTGAAGCTGGATATTCCAGTTTGTTTTTGATACATTAGGCTGTTTTTACCAAAATTGTCAGCGACCTTTTTATCCTAGTAGCACAGTACTCGGATCACAAAAAGCCCCTGCGCGCTACAGACTTGGGGCAGAGCTGTGTGGCATCAAAGGATCGGGGGTGCTGGTCAATAGCCGGTGAAGCCGAGCCAGCAGTGGGCCCAGGAAGACCAACAGCCTCCCGGCTGGTCTCAGGAACAGTGACGGGCAGGAGCAGGGCAGGGATTGTCCCACTGTGCTCAGCGCTGCTGAGGCTGCCCCTCAAACCCTGTGCTCAGATTTGGACCTCTCGCTACCAGAAGGACACGGAGGGGCTGCGGTGTCTGAAGAAGGGCCACGAAGCCGGTGCAGGAGCCAGGCATTACGAGGAGTGGCTGAGGGAGCTGGGTGAGGTAGTCAGGAGAGGAGGCTCCGTGCTCTGCCAGTACCTCTGGGGCAGCGGTACTGGGTAAGGTCTAAAGTTGGGTCTGGACTAGGCTCGGGATCAACAGCTGGGGTAAAGTGCGGGGTCAGGTCTGAGTCAAGGTTCGTATCAGGGTCCAGGATCAAGGTCTGGAGTTGGTTCCTGGGCTGGGTCCAGGATCATGGTTAGGGTTCGAGGTACATCCCAGGGTCAAGGAACAAGGTAAGTTCCAGGGTCAGGTTCAAGATCTAAATTCGGGCTCAGGGTCCGCAGTCAAGGTTTGGGGTCAGGGTTTGCAGTCAAGGTCCGGGTCACGGTCTTTGATCAAGCACTGCAACTGGGTCTAGGATCAAGGTCTATGGTTGTCACAAGAGTGACTATTTGTTAACAAAAAGCAGCAAGCAAGTAAAATTGTAACTGTTGGGGTTAGAGCTCAGGTTGACATACATCAATCATCTCAGTTACTACTTAAAAAAGGTGAAATATCCTCCATAAAATCAGCAAAGTAACGCCACGCCCGACATCAGTACATCCAAGATTAGAGCTAAGGCCTATTTCTTTTTTTAAATGGCATTGAAGGCTTAGAGTCAGAAACACTTAATCCTGGGTTTGTGTAATGGTGATCCAGATTTACCATTTCACACTGTATTATCAAATCATCAGATTTGTACTGTCTAGTATTAAAATAAGCAGCTTGGAGCACAGATGTTGCTCTGGGCAAAATGCTGCCAGTTGCTGCATTGGTATTTTCTGCTTCTGAACTGCTTCAGTGCCATCGACTACAATCAATAGTGGCACTAGATGACCATAACTAGCTCCACCTCCTAAGTGCAAACTGTCTTAAATGCTTCCCAGTTATGAAAGCATTTGCCCAAGGACCCCAGTGTGTTTTGTGAAACACTAGCCTTGCTTTAGGCACATTCTGTTTCTACTGTCCAAGAGGTGATGGGTTTCCTGATAACTAATCTGGGAGAGGAATGAAAACAGAAACAGAGTTTCAAGCAGCCAGTTAATGCAGGAATACATTTTGCTTTCCTATCCCTCTAAGCCATGATGATAATGCTCATTTTGTCAGTCATAGGTTCAGATTTCTGAAACTTCTGCCCCAGAAGGAGTCAGAGAAGCACAGCAGCAGTGCAAGGCCTAACAGCTCCAACAGCCTGGTAGTGCCAAGGTCCTGGATGGCACTTGGCCTGGGGACAGGCTTTGCCTCTCCTGCTGCATCCCTGGCTTCTTTGCATTCATTAAATGCAGCCATGGCAATTAACTGGGGTTGCAATCCAAAAAGCACCTTTGTTTGTCCCTCTCTCATGCTACAGTTCCACCGCAATGTACTGAAATGAGTGTGGAGCATTCACTCTTCCTTCTGTTTTCATAAATGGAAAGTTTTCCCTCCCACTATGTTATGAGCACTGACTAATTATCAATCAGAGCTTGTAGCAACCGACTCACATTAATGCACTGGTTTTGGGAGTCTTGTGATTAGCACAGGTTATGTCATCAGCTTTTGGAGTTTTCAGGGCATTTCTAAAAGGCTCGAGACCCACAGAGCAAATCAACCCACCAAAGCATCTCTCTAGCAGCAATTTAAAGCTTACACTTCGGTGATAATTTTGAGGCACAGGTTGTGAAAGTCTGGAATTGACAATGCTGGGCTTAATGTGACTGAATATGATAATCATAACATTAATACTACCTTATGCTCCAGATACATGAGGTACCAAAGCTAAATACCTATTTTGGAAAATAAAAATTTAGGTATCAAAGCAAAATACCTATTTTGGAAAATAAAAACTTAGGCTTCAGATGTGACAGATAAGGAAAGGTTAAGAACAGAGCCTGACCCGAATTATCGCAGATAAACATGAGCCCGCGGGGACCAAGATGAATCTACCCAGTTCGCGACAGGCACGGGGCCACGCAGCCGCCAGCTCCCTGCCTCGCGGTGAAACCCGCCGGCACCTCGGCCTGCACCGGTACCAACGGCCCGCGGAGCCCAACGGCCCGCGTTGCCTCAGGAAGGCGGCGGCCGCCGCTAGATGGCGGCGCGGCGCCGCGCGGGGCCCTCCGCGGCCCTTCCTGAGCCCGGCACGTGCTGCCCCCGCGT
>JAWLRI010000013.1:186232-197994 GCA_034781795.1 Crypturellus tataupa | reverse complement strand
GGAATTTCTGCCACTCTTCAAAATGGGGACCACAACGTGGGAAAGATGAGAATTTTTTTTTATGTGATACCATTGAAGTGTTGTTTTATTGAGTTCATTTTGGCAAGTTTGATGATAAATTTATCAGCACCTCACCTGGGAGAGACAAGTCTGTGCTTGGCTCCTTCACTTCCCATGCTAGGGAAGTTCCAGGACCTGAGATGTTTATGGGCTGTGGCTGTTTCCATCCTCAGGAATCCTTGGAGATCTCTGCCCCTAGCTAAGGGGGTGGTGACACACATCTAGGGTAGTGTGTTGTATGTGTCCCTGCTGCTCAGGATGTGGTGATGCTCTGGGTCAGATCTCTGGAGACCCCAGCCTGGCTGGGGCTGCTGGTGGGGGCATGTGGCTGGTAAGGGTGAGCCCCGGGGAGCGGCGCTGCGGCCGGGAGAGGCCGGTACCCGTACTCCCCTCGGAGGCCGCGTGCGGCCGGGCCGCAGGCCGGGAGCTGCCGGCTCCCGCTCCGAGAGCTGCAAGCTCAGCACTTCCCCGAGCTCCCATTCATGAACCGCTCGTTTCCCCATGTAGTCACTGACAAGGTTTTGCTACACAAAACAAACAAAAAGCTTCTAATAAAGATATGTGTTAACCACTGAAAACCGTGCTAAGGGCAGTGTCAAGATGCAAATTCATTAAAGCACCAGCCTGAGTATTTGGCAGTTTGGGTAGCTCCCCCTCGCCCCGGTACCTGCTAGAAGCTGCAGCCCGTTAGCAGCGTTGGGTCGCGGTACGAGTAGCTCGTGTCTGTTAACGGTGCAGCAGGGCCAGGATATCCAGTGCTGGGATAGGAGGTTGGGGTTTGTGCGGACCCTAGTCCCGGCGGTCACCGAGTGTCGAGGGACGGAGCCAACAAAGCGCCGGCTCCCGCCTGGGTTTCCTTGTCCGCCAGTGCCCCCTGGTGGCCGTGCCCGCCGGCCGCCGCCGTCGCGGCTGTCCCGGCGCCCGGCGCCCTGTCCCGGCGCGGACACCCCCTCGGGCCAGCCCGGGGCCCGGCACTGCCACACGCTCTGAGGGGAGCCGGGCCCAAACCCATCGGATAGACGCAAAATAATGGAAACCATGAGAAATAAACGGTGCTGGAGCTGAGGTGAGCTTACTGCGTGAAGTGGAGAGACGGGCCTTGCTTCAAAGTTTTCTCTTTTCTCTCCAGTGAGAGAAGAACCATAATGTTGTCTGCAAAGAGCATTAGCTGTGGAGGTCAGGCCTTGAACGGCCCTGCTGTGCTGTTGAGAGTCTGTCTCCTTATCGCAGAAGGAGGCTGTTAAACTCTTGCAGCGTTTGTTTCTTCTCCGTGGCAGCGGCCCAGCCCACACGTGCTAGTGCCGCCTTGGGGACGGCTCCCCTGCACCCCGCGCGGTCGGCCAGGTGCTGTCCTGAGACCTGTGGGTACCGGGGCAAGACCGGGCCCGCGAGTGAAGAAGATGCCATAAAATGTAGCTTGATGAGCTGGGCGTGAAGCTGGGGCAGGAGTTAGGACGGGGCCAGCGAGAACGGGTCGCGAGGTGGAACACGGCGCCTGGGGCCGCGTCGGAGCCGTGGGAGCTCGCGGCCTCCGGCAGGTCCTGACTTCCCAGAGCAGCGGCCTTGTGGGGGGAGCGGAGTGCTGTGAAGGATGCGTCTTAAACAAGCCCGGAAAAGAGATGGGGAGACGCAGCACTCCGAGATGCAGATGATCCGTTCTCTTGTGGCTCTGAGAAGTGCATGGTGAAAGATCTGGTGCAATTCATGAGAAGCGAAAAAAAAAAATTAAATCCTCTTGACTCAGATTCGCTGCAGCAAATCATTTCCATCCGAGATCCCCAATGAACCATAATGCCACCTTTATTTCCCTTCCAAATGCTAGTCTGCCAGCCTCTGAGAGATGTCCTTGAGCAATGTCTGAGGAGCAGATGGAAAAGTGAACTCGCTGCTGCAGAAACACAGCCTGGCCGGCAGCGAACGCTGTGCGAGGAGTCAGAGCTGCGTTCCCTTCTCGTGAGCGTTCATTCTGCCCTGCCAGTTGGGCTTCACGTAGCAGCTGAACTGAAACACAGAGCCCGGCACCTTCACACTTTTATTACACTGCATACAATCCCAGAACTCAGTAACAGGACCACTTAGCAAATCGTAAGAAATCCCGAGTATCACAGAAGGGATTGACCCAGGGATAGCAACTGTGTCCTGGTTAATGCTGTGAGACGCAGGGATTCCCAGGGAGATCTGGTTTTCTTTCTATAAGCAAGTAACGCACGGGTTGCTGCGAGGGCAGTCAGGGGAGCTCCTCCAGCGCTGCTCTCGTGTGCGAGCAGCCTTGACTTCAGGTGTCAGGTGTGAAAATTGCTTTAGCAGGAAATCAAAGTTGCAAAAGCCTCGCTTTGAGCTCTGTATTCCATGAATATAAGTAACACTCAGCTGGCCCTTTCTAAATGTAATCTGACTATACATAGTTCCTCCGTGCTGTTAAGTATCCGCTTGCAGTTACATCTGAGCAATTTCTCAAGGGAAGGGTTTCGTTTTGAAAGAAAGACTCGTCTTTAAAGATTGACTAAGAGAGAAGCTGCTATACAAGTCCTCACAAAGTCATTAAAATTCCATAAGTAACATTAAGAAATGGCAAATTCGCAAGGTGAGTCTTCTCTGGTTGTGTTCTCACCAGTGAAGACAGGGAATCTTGTCTTCATAGTCAATAAATAATGAAAGTCGGAAAAAAAGAAAATTGAACTGTAGGTGGATGCCTGGATATGACAGGATTAATGTAACAAAAATTTTCTCATTGAGCTGAGAAACCAGAGCAAGGCTTTTATTTCTGTCAACAACGCAGGGAAAATTCAAAGGACGAAGCTGCTGTTTCCAATTGACGGTCTCCATGGAAACAACCTTCTGGAGTCAACAGTTTGTGGAGTGGAATCTCGGGAGCAAAATGGACCTTCGTTCCCATTAGCAAGGAGACAGGGAAAAGTTTTTTCTGCTCTGGTATTTAGTACTAACAATTCAGCAGCTCACAGGACCTCTAAAAGGGAGAGGGAGAAAAATCTGCCACACTGGATGTGCCAAGGTAGCGGATAATTTGCATTAAGCAGCCAGATTTCTTTTTTTTTTCCCTTTGGCAATCCGTCACCCTTCACTGGCTTTTTGTTTTTTAACCTTCAGAACATACAGGGAGGGACCATAAGCTCTAAAAGACTCCCAGCACAGGGGCAGATGCTGCAGCTGGAGCCTGTTTGGGTAAGACAGAGCAAGGTTAGAGGAGGAACTTTCCAAGGCAGAGCCACCTCTTTGTGGACTCCATGGCCCTGAAACCCCATTGACCCCAAAACAGTACCGAGTAGAGCGTGTTTCCAGCTATAAAGCTGTCCTTCCCTGGCCTCCAGCTCCCAGCTGGATTCAGGCTCAAGAAGAATCATCGTGTATCCATAAACGGTGGGGCATGATTCACTTATCGGACGTGGCCCCTGTAGTATTCCGCTCATCACTGGGTTTAACAGCAGTAGGGAAAAAGCGATGACATACGGCTGTAAAACAGCCGTTCTGTACATAGCGATAATTCATAGCTTGCTTCTGCAGCAAAGCATTTCTGAAGTTACCAAAAATAACTTAATAGAAAGTTTCACAGTAATAATTATCCCTGAGTAACTTTTTATAGCATAGCAGAAAAGTTCCAGATATTTTGCTGCATTTTATCTCATTTCCATTGTGCTTTTCACAAGAATTTTGAATATGACTTCTAAAGCATAATATTGCATGTGACAGGTTTATGTCACAGAATAATACTCTGAATGCGAGTAGAGGTACTAAAGCAGGAAACACATATAACCTTAAACATTATAACAGATGCTGTGTTAAAAGGACTTGTGTTAAAAGTCAGGGGGGGCTTTTCACCTTGATTCAGTGCTATTGGGTTAAGGACTTTAGAGTACAGCGAGCAAGGAGTGTGCTGTGCAAGTGTCACGGGTGCTGAAAGGAACAAACTCCTCGGTCCTAAGGCTCCGGGCAAGGGAGCATCCTGGACATGGTATCCCCAGCAGCCAGCGCTTCCCAGAGTCTGCAAGTATCCTGTAGTGCACACAAGGGATAAATAAACAATACACAGAAATAAAATGCTTAGAGAGAAACTAAAGGAGATGGAGGATGCTTTGAGTCAGTTATGCTGGAGAAAATATTTTATAAATGTTATTTCCATTGTGAGTCAAGTTGAGAATATCGCTGCTATGGGAAATTCTGCATCTAAAAAAATCTGAGAAAGAGCCTTTATTCAAGTAACCAGTTTCTGTGCGTGTAGTTAGCGCTCGTATTTAAACAAACATCTCATAAGACAAGGGAGTCCCCAGTAAGTTTTGCTGTAGTGTTGCTCTTCTGTAGACTACTAGAACTTGCCTAGGCCGGGTAGGTCACTCTGTCCCACTCCACAGTCACATCATTCCATGTTGCGTATTAAATCAGAGGGCCAGCAACCTCCTGGGCCAGCAACTGGGGTATCAGAAAACTGAATAGCAGTAAAACATAGCAAAGTGTTGAAATCAACTGCTTTATTCTGACTTAACCACTTGTTTCCTTGGACAGTTGACAGAAAGGCAGCAAGAGCAACTAACTGGTTGGGAGCCCTAATCTAGGAATTGTGCTGTGAGGCCCAAAGCCTTTTGGACAGCAGGAAGTGGAGAACAGCAAAATAATAATTGTTGTTATTATCCTTTATAGCTGTGTTCCAGTTCTGACAAAAATGCAGCAGAGGAATGGTTTTGTGCTGCTCTTTTGGGATGGTTTCTGGAATGGCTTTGAAGTTTCCAATAGGAAGTTTTTCCTGCTCTCTTCACAGTTCATGGCATTAAGTGGACATGCAGCAATGGAAACAGCAGTTCAGGGTTCTCGGTGGAACAACTCGTGCAGCAGATCCTTGACAGTCACCAGACCAAGCCACAGCCTCGGACACACAACTGTCTCTGCACTGGTACCTTGGGTGAGTAGCAGGGGCCAGGCTGAGAGCACCTGCTGGCTGCAGTTCTACCAGACTTGGCGCGGGATTTGTAGACTAGAGTGCTGGAAGCGTTCTAGTACCACGGAGTGTTGAGACACGATGAGTTGTGTGTGAGAGTTCAGGTGAGGACATAGAAGGAGTCTCAGATGTGCAGAGATGTAACTGGAATTTCTGGAAAATGCAAATACTTTGGAACACACACATTCTAATAGATGCCCTCTGTTCCTCACGTGCTCAAAGGCACGTTCTCCTCTATGTGCTCCAGGTTTGTTCCTGTGCTTCCAACTTTACACTCCAAGCTCCTCGCCCTGCAGCCCGCTTCCACTGAAGAGAACAGGCTCATGTGGTATCACTAGGATAAGACAATTACAAGCTTGTTTAGATACCAAAAATAAAATGTTGAAGGAAATCTTCCTGATAGGGAGGATGGTTTTGCTTTGAGTGGGATGGAAGCAGCAAAAAACAGGATCCTTCCTGTTAGAACTTTACAGTGAGTGGGAAGGTGACTCACTCTTTCAGCTCCCCTGTGTTACAGCTACCCTTACCCTTCCTTTCCTTCGGCCAGGTAAAATGGTCCATTAATTAGGCTTTTGAGAAATCTGTAAAGAAAGGCTATCTGCGTTCAGCAGGGTTTATTTTTCCTTCCTTTTTAGGGCAGATGCGATTTAAGTAAGAATGGTGACCTCTGAAATACCTGGGTTTGGATTAAAATTCAACCCTTAAGGCTCAGCACTTTATCCAGGCTTGCAGATCTGAACATGAATCCTTTTATTCTTCCCTTTGATGTTCTGTCTCGTGCTAAGTCCACTGCATGCTTTTCAAAATAGCAGTGTCACTTAGCTTTATAGCGGCTTGCACGTTGACAGAAACATTCCTGATTTCTTAGTCACACACAAAGAGTGTGGTGTGAAAGCCTCTCTCTTGTTCTTGTTCACTCCATGCCTAGGAGAACAGAGAGATTTAATATCACATTTACTCTGAAAAGCTCTGTCCTGAACTACTTTAAGTGACCCGATTCAGATCTTGAGCACATAATAGAGAAGTTCCCCTTCAAGGGCAAGGAACAAAAGATTTAGCAAATTACGGTGTCTACACAGACGCTTTATGTTACCCAGAAGATGGCATTTATAATTACAGCCATTAGCTATAAGGAGGAGGCTTCTTTCCCCCATTAGTCATTACACAGGACACTAACTAATGCTCTTACCTCATTCTGGGGAAAATGAATCAATTAGAGAAGGAAACATCAAAAAAATCATGGGCTATTCTTCCTTTAAAAAGGGCAGTCGCTGCACCAGAATTTGTGGTTACGATGCCTTCTCAGGAAGAATCATTTACTCCAGGCTTCCTACTTTCCCAGCTCCCAGAAATTCTAGTGATGCTCATCTTGTGTCGGGCCAGTGAAGGCACCAGCTGGCTGAGCTCCTGGAGAGCTGCCTTCTGGCAACCTTTGCTTGCGGATTCTTCTGCCTCTCTGATGAGCACTTGCTCTCTCTGCATGCAACCTCTCAAGGCATAAGAAGTTTATCTGTCAACATGCGAACAAGTTGAAGAAGAGAAAAGTGTCCCCAACCTAGTGGGAGGGAAAATGTTCTTTATTCTGGCTGACATAGTTTCTATCAATGATTTGACTGGCAGCTTTAAGAGATACAGTGAGGACAAGAGAATGAGGGAAGTGATGGAGGAACGGGATGATGCCAGGGACGGGAGCGCAACACGGCGCCTGTCACCTCTAGGTTACCGATCAGAATCGCACCCCCGAGCTGTGCCAAGCCATCCAGGCCATTTGGCATCAGCCAGTGTGACGTTTGCAGGATCCGTGTTGCAGTAGGTTGAGGTCTTGTCTGTGATGCAAATGAAATAAAGCCAACAAGGCAGAAATGCTCTGCCATGTGTGACAAAAGCAGCCCTTGCTTCGCAGACCCGGTGCTGAGGTCACGCACACACTGCAGTCAGGCTGCAGCTGGGCGCGGGTGCTGACACCCCTGCTGTGCCCACACCTTGGTGCGGGCGGGAGGACAGGGGCGGTGGGTGCCTGGGGGTGAGGGCAGTGCGGGGCACAGGAGCCCCTGCACACAGGACTTTGATGCATCGGATGAGGAAGGAGCTGCAAGTTTGGCACTGGCAAGGAATTAATCTCATTTTTACACTCCCTCTTGCTCTCTGCTGCGAATGCTCCCGCTCTTACACACACATCCATAAGTATGACTGCCCTTGGCTTTCGCTGTGAGATTCAGAACTAATGTTGTTTTAACTTTATATTTGCTGAATCAGAGTTCTTGTTCTCTCAAACAGGGGCAGGAAGCAGCGTGCATCACAAGTGTAACAGTGCCAAACACCGCATCATATCACCAAAGGTCGAACCAAGGACAGGTGGGTACAGCGCTCATTCAGAGGTACAAAATAACGATGTCTCTGAAGGCAAGAATGAGCACAGTCACGGCAAGGCCTCCAGCCGGGAGAAGAGGAACGGCAAAGTGGCAAAACCGGTGTTGCTCCATCAAAATAGTACTGAGGTTTCTTCTACCAACCAGGTGGAAGTTCCTGACACAACCCAGAATTCCCCTGTGTCCATCAGCAGTGGATTAAATAGCGACCCGGATATGGCCGATAGCCCAGCAGTCACTGGCGTGTCCAGTATGGCTGTAGCCTCAGTCATGGGAAGCTTGTCACAAAGTGCCACAGTATTTATGTCAGAAGTCACCAGTGAAGCTGTGTACACCATGTCACCCACCTCTGGCCCGAACCAACACCTTCTGTCGTCCGATGCGGCCGCACAAGGACTGGTACTTGCTGTGAGTTCAGACGGACACAAATTTGCTTTTCCAACAACAGGCAGTTCGGAGAGTTTGTCGATGTTGCCCAGCACTGTCTCTGAAGAGCTTGTGCTCTCCACAACTTTAGATGGAAATAGAAAAATTCCAGAAACCACCATGAATTTTGACCCAGACTGTTTTCTTAACAATCCCAAGCAAGGACAGACTTATGGTGGAGGAGGTCTGAAAGGTGACAGCATCAGTACCAATATAAGGCAGTCACCCACAACGGAACGTGGCTTCAATTTTAATACAACCCTCACAAAGGAAATCAAAACCGAGGACACATCTTTTGAGCAACAGATGTCCAAAGAAGCATTTTCCTCCACTTCTGCATCTAACTCTCTCACCCTTACTACGGGTTCAGGTTTGCTTCCATCTGGAGGAGGTCTGAGTCCAAGCACCACCTTGGAGCAGATGGACTTCAGTGCCATTGACTCCAACAAGGACTATTCTTCTGGTTTCAATCAGACCGTCCAGAGCCCTCATGTTCATCAGACCCCGTCCCCCAGCTTCTTCCTGCAGGATGCCAGCAAACCTCTTCCCCTTGAGCAGAACACCCACAGCAATTTGAGTGACACGAATGGCTCATTTGTGAGCACATTAGGAATCCCCAATGTGAAAACAGAATCCTCCTCCCAAACCACTTCCAACTGCAATGGCACAGTGGAAACCAGAATAGAGTCCACCTCTTCTCTGCAGCTCATGCAGTTCCAAGCAAACTTCCAGGCTATGACTGCAGAAGCTGAAGTTCCCATGGAGACCTCCCAGCAGGCAGAGGGGGGCGAAAATCTTCTTAAATCAGGGGATCTTCAGGGCTGCAGCACAGAACACTACTTGCAGCCCGAGACAAATGGGAGCATCAGGAATGGGAACAATCTCCCTATTCTCCAAGGAAACATGGTACAAGGACTCTATCCCGTGGCCCATCCCAGCTTAAATAACTCCTCCAACATGGAGCTTAACTTGGACCACTTTGACATCTCCTTCAGCAACCAGTTTTCTGATCTAATTAATGACTTCATATCTGTGGAAGGTGGGAGCAATGCTCTCTATGGACACCAGCTGGTGTCAGGTGACAGTGCCGGACTGTCTCAGCCTGAAGACAGTAACAGAGCGACCTACAGCCAGGCCGAGATGTGCATTCCTTGCTGCAGCCCTCAGCAAGGCAGCATGCAGCTGGGCAGCACGGAGAGCGGCGCCAGCACCATGGCGTACATGCACGTGGCCGAGGTGGTCTCGGCAGCTGCGGCACAAGGCACCCTGGGGCTGCTCCAGCAGAGTGGGCGCTTGTTCATGGTGACAGATTATTCACCAGAGTGGTCTTACCCTGAGGTAAGTTTAGGGCTTTTACTCACTAACCGTTGCTACCTTATCTTGCACTGCTTTGTTAGTAAGGCCTCCAGGAACTGCTAAAGCCTCTGACAAGGCTTTCAGATATTTTCCTTAGAACCAAGAGCAGCCAAGGCCATTTGAGTGTCTGAGCATGCTTTTTATTAAGCACTTTATTACCGTGGCGGGGCCACTTCCTTCACTTACAAAGCATCTTGAACAGAAATGTTTTGTTTCACTGAAAAGCAAAGCATTTCCCATGTGATGGCTTCACGATGCTACCCAGACAGCTATCTGGTTTTAATAGAGGAAATTATTTTTTATTAGAGGAATTCCTGACCTGCGTTGCCTTAATGAGGTCAGCATTTACGTCCTTCCCAGGGCTTACTGAAAATCAGTCTCATGCACCACAGCTCAGGAATGTCAGCAGCTTGGCAACGTACATGGTCAGGACGTGGTACCAAAGACAAGGGCCTACCAGGAATACAGATGTTGTCATCTTACTCTTACAGTGGCGGTTGTCTTCATGCTGTCGCCTTCCAAGCCTACGTGTCATCCCTAGTCTTTTATTTTTCCCATTAGCTTTCATCTGCAAGAAGCAAATGAATTTGAGGGGTGGGAACTATGTAGCATCACAGACAGCACTTCTGCTTGCGTCTGTTTTCGACCCCGTTACGCTCTTTTTATTTATGTAGGAGCCCCCAAAACTCAAGAAAAAAAATACACAGCAACCCTGCAGCCTTTCTGTTGCATTTTCTTTCCTTTTACTGTGCTACCATGGAAACCCTTTTTATTATCCCATTACTACGCTAGTGAATTGCCAAACTCCTGCTAGCAGAGCTTGGATTATTTCTGGTTTGTATGACCGGGAGGGCCATAGGCTCACCAGGACGTTTTTCAAAACCAGCATGGGTCCAGAATTTCTTTCTTGTTGCATGGATTCATGTCTGGAATTCTAGGTTTTAATTTGCAGGGACCTCAGAGTGTAATACACCAACTATTAATTTTCTTCATTGATAGACAGTATTTGCCACACAGAAGAAGTGAGACACAGTGATACGTCTTTTCCTGCATTTGCAGCTGCTGGAAAAGAATCTCGACTGCTGCTGTGTCGCGTCTGTGTCCTAGCATTTCTGTGTCCTAAACTCACTGGGAATTGAGCCTGCTCAGTGCCAGGTTCCCCCAGCACAGGGCTGCACATCAGCTGCTGCTGTTCTGAAAGGCGCCCAAGCCGTGAGCTCCCAGGAAACTTGCGTGGCAATGACAGTATTTTGTACTTTATGCACAGATTTCTCGGTGGGGCCGTGAGGATCTCGTCTTGCAGCAAGCTGAGAGCACTGCACCTTTTACGAGAGAACTGCTCAGAACTGCACTCTGATGTTGTGTCTGGCACCTTTTACATTTTACCTGCTAGTGTTGCAGTTGCTGCAATTACATCACAAAAATATGTCATAGCATGCGGGTTTTTTAATCTATGAGCAACACATGGACAAATTTTTATTGTGAACTCAGAAGGGTGAGAAAAAGCCATGAAAAAGGAGCTCTCATTCCAAAGCAAATTCTTCCTTAGCGCTACAGGATTCTTGGAATCCGGCGCTGCCTGGCTTGTTGCTGTAATAGTCTTCTTGTAATAAACCTTCTCTGTGCGGTACAGTCTTCACTTTATGTTACTCTGGTGTGTGGTGCATTGGCCTGGCTTAGTAGCCATCAGGAACTGGAAGCCAGGCCGAGCAGGTGAGAGGGTCCCGAGGACGTGTCCCCTCTGCTGGGTTTCCCCGGGGCCTGGCTGGATGCTGCTTAGCGCCAAGCACGCGCAGAACACGGATGTTGGGGTGAAGGGGGGACGTGCTGGGCCGCTGTGGGGCTCGGGGCTCCCCGCGCAGCCCGGGCCGGGCGCAGGGGCCGCAGGAGCCGCCGCGGCTCCGTGGGGAGCGTTGCACTCCCGTCCGGGCAGGCTCAGCCCCCGCGGTTCTGCGCAGCAGGGGGGTCTCTGGGGGTTCCTTTTATTTTTCCCTTTTTTTTTTTTAATTTTCTTTTCTCCCTCGTTTGTATGTTTCCATGATTTTGGCTCTTCCCTTCCTTCCCCCAACTCCAGGAGGTACGTACCCCTCCCCGCTCTGCACCGCTGCTGGCGCTTGGTTCATTTCTTTGCGTTTGTTTTTACTCGCTGCCGTTGCCCCATCGCTGCCGCTGCTAACACCGAGCGCCCGCACCGCTGCCGGGCGCTGCCGCCGCTCCGCGTCCCGCCGGGCACCCGGCTCCGCGGGGGCGGCTCTGGGGTGCCCAGGATGTCCCTGCGCCGCACGGAGGGGCGAGAGCAGCTGCTGGTGCCGGGTGCCCCGTCCCGGCACTGGGTGCCCCGTCCCGGCGCTGCCCAGCTGCGGGCAGGGAGCTCGGGCTGGGCACCCACGTGGGGCCCCAGGGACCCAGCGGCTCGGGGGTGCCCCACGGCCGCCGCTTCCTGGCCCGGCTCCTGCCGCCTGCCTGGAGGGGAGCTGGGATGGGACGGAGCAGGGGGAGCTGGCAGAGCCGGAGGGAGCGGGATGGGATGGGGCGGGATGGGTCGGTGCAGGGGCCGGTGCCGCGGGGCGGCTGCGGGGCGGCGCGAGGCCGATTGCTGCTGC
>JAWLRI010000013.1:162882-181810 GCA_034781795.1 Crypturellus tataupa | reverse complement strand
AAAAGAAAAGAAAAGAAAAGAAAAGAAAAGAAAAGAAAAGAAAAGAAAAGAAAAGAAAAGAAAAGAAAGAGAGAAAACAAAACAGCCTTCCTAAACTTCTCTGGGCTTTTTTTCAGATCTTTTTTTCTTCTCATCTAAAGGTCTAAGGTTACATGCATTTTTCTCCAAACTTGCTCTGTGAAGTGGAAATTCTGGACAGCCTAAGACTGTTATTCTGCCATCAAATTGCTCCTCCACTAAGGATTAATATGAGCTTTTGTATCTATATTTTCAGTAGTGGAAACTTACTATTGTATTTTCAAATTTCAGATTTCATCCATCTAGTTTTGTTGTATATACTGCTGTATAGCTAATATCCCACAAGATCTTTCCAAAATTAGATAAATGACTATGAATTTAACCAAATATTGCGTAAAACAAACACTGCCCGGAATCTTCCCTGTTGCATTTGTGGCCTCATACTGCTGCGTGTGAAAGGGGATATTCCTTTTTTTTTTTTTTTTTTAAATGTAATGGAAAGAAAAAATGAAACACTCAAATAAAATGTCAGGCTATAAATAGCATCATTTATTCTGAAAGGTCAGAGTACAAATACTGTATCATAGTCTGTAATGTCAGTCAAAACAGTAGCATAGTCACTGCCATAATGCACAAAACATGCAGAAATACAGGGAAGTTCTTAGTTTCTAAAATCTCAGATATGTTGGGAACTTTAATTCTTGCGAGCTTGAAAATAAGTATTCACAGTGGTGGTTTTGTTAGCTTTGGTGACTCTCTAATGTATGACTATGATTAAATTTAATCTATAAGATTATAATAATAATCTATGAGACTTCTGTTTAAAGATGGAGTCCACCTCCAAAAATATGAACTGAATAGACCCCAGAGGGCAGGCAGGAAAATTACTTTCCTTACGCAGTCTTGGCTGTAGGTGCTTTTTCTCTCTCACACCTACTCAGCTGCATATCTCACAAGCTCCCATATAAGAAACCGTGGATTGTGTCCCATGGATTCCTTAAGCAACTTATTAGACTTTAGGAAAGATCTGCTAAGGTTTGGCTTGTAAATCAAGTTAGAAAAGATGCTAATCTCACCAGTGGGACAACATTGCAACCCAGTGTAATTTATTAAGAACTTTTTCTACAGACCAAAGCAGCACCAAAATAACAGTTATTATCGGGGTACTTATTGCCCTGTGTCTCTTAGTAAAGACAGGTTTACAAAATGGAGGTTTGTAGCCTGAAAAACAGCGACTCTGGAACCAGCTCCAGCTATCAAAATGGAGAGAGAACAGAGCAGGGGATGTTCCTGCATCCCTGGGACTTCCCGAGTTCCCAATCTGTGAGCAGTCGAGTCACACACGCTCATCAGGACACACCTTTTCCAGGTACCAGGGACAGCCTGTCTGGTGTACAAACCTTTACTCAAGGTTGCTTCCAAACTGTTTGCCCATTGCTTTTCACCAGGTTTGCCCAGCACCTTGACCTCTTCACCTTCTGTTTGCAAAATGAGAAAAAAAAAGAGCTTGCTCATCTTTGTGAAGGCCAGAGGAGACCTAACTGCCGCAGACACTGAGTGAGGAGAAAATATTGTGACAATGTTGTCACAGTTAGTATCTTAGGGCAGATAAGTGAAGTGATCTGGGAGATACCAAGAAACGATGAAGTTCTGCAGCAATGTGGAAAGAGAGAAAAAACATAGCATCATAGAATCCTTATGGTTGGAAAAGACCTTCAAAATCATCGATTCCAACCGTAATCATAAACATAGACAGCTTTAAAACAGGGTTTCAATAAGAAAGGAATTATATGAAGTTCTACTCTACAGTTGCATGAAATGAGCCAGTGATGCCAAAGCCCTCTCAAATCCAGCATGTCATGTCAGAGTTTCAAGAAAATATTAACCTTGGTTGTATGAAAATTTCACCAAGGACAGTTGTCACTATGTACCTTCCTAGGAACAGGGCAATGGACACAGTGGAGCAGATAAGCAGAAACACCTGCAGACACGCAGCAGAGCTGGCCTGCCCCTGCTTCAGGATCCAGCACTTCTTCATTCCCTCAGTCCCAGAACACAAGCCAGCACAGAGAGAGCTTGGAGTGAACCTGGCACACAGGGAAAGCCTCAGCTCCTCGCAGGAGTAGAGCAGAGTCGCCTTTTTTCCCTTTTAAATATACCTGCATTTGAAACGATCTTATCATACAGCAGCAGAGGGATTGGTGCACACACTGGGACACTCATATTCAGTCTTTTTTACTGAAGGGTCTTCAGATTCAGACTTCAGTCTTCCACTTTCCATAAACTATCTCAATAGAAAGGTATTAACTGCTCTCATGTGGTAAAGGAGGTAGAAAACAGACTTCAAGAAACCAGAATTTTAAGTTTACCACACATGTGACAAGTCTTGTTTTGATTTTTTTTTTTGTTTTTGTTTTAATCAATTAACAAACTGGTGGATGTACAAGAGGCCTTGGGAGGAGAAATCTGAGAACGTTAGACTTCATTCTCCTTCTCTTAGCCATTTTCTCTAAATCTGCTGTACTTATCCCTACAGCACTAAGTATTGCTCTTTCGTCTAGGGGCAAAGCATATAAGCTAATTATACACTTCTTATTGTATTTGCTCTCTCAGTAAAGTTTACAAAATGGGAACCATAAACAGAAGCAAAAAAAAAAAAGAGAGACTTTGAAACAAGGTTAAGAGATCGAAATGGGCAAGCGACAAAAGCCCTACTGTTATACTCCAAAGATACCTGCAATTCTTCATGTCGTTAAGTGACAGTGGTAAGAAATGCCCTCTAGCTGATGAGAAAAATTAAATATAAACAGGACATTTCCTGGAAAAAAACACCTAGCCAATTAGCTAATATGTAAGAGAGAGGCACTTTTTCTCACCATTCTTAAAAGACACAACTCTCTCCTCTTCTACTGGTGCTTACAGAGAAAAGTTGTAGATTGTGTCTTTTCTCTTATCCTAATGAGGCAGTTTTCAACTGCAAACATAAAATAACAATCCCAGCTTTAAGAAGCCTTACAATCCCTGCACTGTACACAGTATTTTACACTGGGTAGTTCCTGGTGATTCCCTCTTCCAAATGTAGGTGCCTTAAGGCAGCTAACTGAGCTTTGAATTTCTTTCCAGGAAACAGGCACTTGGAAAGCTGTACTTGTAACTAGTAGCTCCTAACTTACACAAATCTGTTAATTAATCTGGCCCCAAACTGGTAACTTTCCCCATTTTATATTCTCAGTTTCCTTAAACTGATGTATATCATAAGAGCTCTTCACATTGACCGAATCTGTCAGAAAAAAAGACGCGAGTTTTACAATGTCTTGTAAACAGATTATAAAACATTGTCAAAAAGTTATTGAGCTGTAAAAGATAACATTTCTACTATGTATTTAAGTCCACAGAGATATTGATCTGTATCTGCAAATAAACTTCAGAGGCTCCTGCATCTCCATAGCTATAATCCAAGAAGACTGTTAGGGTAAACTGGCAGAGGACCACTTTGCAGATGATCCATTGGCAGCTGAGCAGACACGAAGAGAAGGTGTCCAGTTAAATGTTTGCACAGTGAAAAAATGGCCATAAAGTGCTATTGAGTTTTTTAAGCAAGAAAGAAGAGGAAAGTGTTAAGGAAATCTCTCTTCTAAAGCAACAAATGGAGGGATGCTAACATTAGAAATAAATCTCAAATGCACAAAAAGCATTTTTTTTTTTTTAGAAATGGTAAACCACCAAAGTAGGAGTTTGGCATTGCATGTCTAACAGATGCAATACTTCACTTGGAAAACACAAATATTATTAGATCATCTTTCTGAGAAGGATGCAGAGCAGATGATCCAAAATGAAACCATCTAATTATATAAAAGAATGAAAAAATTGTCCAAAAAAAAAAGCAGAAGAAGCAGCAAAGATCATGTAATAGAGGAGCTATCATTGGCTGGAATTCATTTTGATTACTGACATTATAATCAATGTCAGGAAAGGTGTCATGCAAGTAGCATCAGTCAAAATATCTGCTAAAGATAGAATCTAATAAATTGTTTTTTGAGATGTCTCTGTATTGTAACATGTGGCTTGCTTATTCCTTATAATTAATTGCTTATTATTAACGCTTATGATGGTCTATGAGAAAAGTAAAGCTGTCATGGTTGATACCTCTTTGGAGAAGCAGGGAAAGCTGTTCATCCACCTGAAGTTTCTGAAATGAGACTGTGCTGAACAGTGACCTCTTGTGAATTGAAAGATCAAGTAGAAAGCAAGTGAAGAACGAGAGTTCCCTTGGCATCAGTGCAGCAGCAGCAAGTTTCTTCTTCTAGTACAAAAAGATCCTAGTTGGACTGCATTAGTGCACCAGGAAGCTGTCCTGTACGATGTTAACCCATTAAGTAGTTATCTCAGCAGTACTGATTTCCACTGTTCAGTCTGTATTTTCTTTCTGCTATTAGCAGCCACCTGCTAGAACATGTACAGGTTTGCAGAGTTTCTCCAGACTCTGCTTTTTTCACTCAGGAGTTATTTTTAAGTGGTCTACTTTGAGAAATGACTCTATGGTATGACATGGATAAGGAAGAAGAACCTGATTGCAGAAGTTTCCAGATCATGGTTTAGAATTTCCAGAATTGAGAAAAGCTCTTGAGATTGGATCTGTAACGGTCTACTATTAGACAATTACAAACCTCTTGTAAGGTTGACACTGTTGCTGTCAACTACCTAGGATGGTACCAGTGTTATTATAGGATAGCATAGCCTAGCGTAGCGTAGCGTAGCAGAGCAGAGCAGAGCATAGCAGAGCACAGCAGAGCAGAGCATAGAATAGAAGATCCTAACAAATTAGGATATCATGGGCTACGAGAAGTTCTGTCCAAGCCTATCGTTCAGGAAGGGATAAGCCCAAGGATTTATCTCTTCTTCCCAGAGGATAAAAACGGCATCTATGAAGATCCAGGTTTCTATGAAGCACAACAAGGTCCTAAAATGGAGTTAACACCATCTGTAATTTATGTATACAGGTGCGTCCAGAGCATTTAAACAGAGTTAATATTTACTTAGCATGACTCCAAAGCCATGGAGATCACATAGTTAAACTGCCTGGTTAGCTCTGCTGGAGTACAAATGTTGTAGTAAAATGAGCAACAAAACGGTATAGATAATTGGCACATACTAATGTTCATTTTTGTGTATCATTCATGCACTGTGGACTTGTAATTATATACATAATACATATTTTACAGCAACTAAGATCTATGTAATGTGAATGGAGACCCTTGGAAAGGCACACAAACTGAACTCCTTAGTATAAGCATTCACATCTTAAGTATTGGCCAGACTAGCAAGATCTTGCACATTTTTGAAGTCTTTCATCGCCTAAGTATGGATAGGACTTTCTTGATCTGAAGCCTAGAAAGTAAATCTATAGCCTTAGTTTCTGTTTAAAATTTCAAGTTATACGTGTAAAGCTTCTGCAGAAGTCCTAGAGACACCTTCCTTCCCAGGCTTTACCGAAGGTTGAACTTGGCTCTACAGTGCATTTAAGGAAAAGAATTAGGCAGCATCTTGCAGAAGCAGCGAGGTTAAACATTTACATTTACAAACCTTTTCTTTGTAAACCATCCCACATAACTTACTGTATCATTTTATGGCTCACAAAGATAAAATTTACTGCACTTATATCATGTAACATTTTATTGACCTATATGGTGAGTAAACTCAGTGTTTATAGCAAAAGTGGATAAATAAGTGAAGAAAGTGAGTAACAGGGAGCCTGATAACTGTTAAAGCAGTGATATCCACAGAAATCTGAATACTTCCGTTTTCCATTGCAAGAGAAGGGAAGATTCCTCCTTCTGCCAGCAAGTTTGCCTCATTCAGCAAGAGGAGCAGCGGGAACAAGCAAAGGGTCGTTCAGCAACATAACAGTACGAGTGGCAGCTGGTGGACTTGGGGCACTCGAGGAGGGATGTCTGGGTGTCCTTCCAGCGCAGACATGTCCCCTCTGTGCACCCTGTCCAGCTCTGCGCGTTAGGACTGATGACACCAGGCAGGGGCACTTCACTGCTCAGGTACTGCGGATCCGGCAGACGGGAAACCGAAGGGGCAGCCCACAAGCATCGCGCCAACCTCTGTGTCAGCGGGGACGGCCCTTCCCACAGCGAGGCAGGCAAATAAGTATTTCCAGGAATTCCAGACAGGCTTCCCAGCATAACCAGTACCACAAGCCCGATAAGGCTGCTCCCGGCCACGGCAAACGAGAATACAGGCAAAATTCTTAATGGAAATTTAAATAAATAAATAATGTTTACTGTTACATTTGTTTCCAAGCCAGCGTTTAGCGACCGATTTAAAGCGGGCAGCGGCACCGTGATGCCAAGGAGCGGTGGGCGCCTGCACGCCGGGCAGAGCCCGCAGACCCTGCAGGGCCTTCGCTCTCCTGACTCGGGAGCCGGCAAGCAGCAACCCCGCCGCAAACCCAAGTGTCTCGGGACTCGGCACATCCCGCCGCGTGCCTGTTGTGCGCTTCCTGCCAACAGGGAGGTTTTTATTTAAACTGATGAATTTTTGAGGAAGCTGAAAGTTTGCTTTCGCTGAAAGTTTGCTTTCGCTTTCAGAGGGCTCCCCAGTAGAGGAGGCTGCAGCTGCGCAGCTAAACGGTCCTTGCAGACGCGCTCTGCCTCGCTGGCTCCCGGCTCCGGAGCTGCCGTCACTCCCCGTTACTCCCGTGGGGAGCCCCCAAGCGCGCCCCAGGGCACCGCACACCCCAGCCTGGCAGCGGCGCCGAGCCGCCTCCTCGCGCGGGGCTGAGCGGCCGCCGCCCCGGCGGGCCCCCCCGCCCGGCGCCGATTTCGTTTCGGCCCCGCCGAGGAGGCTGAGGTGGGAGCGCTCCACAACCGGATCCCCTCGTCCGCGGGCTGCGGCCGCGGGGCGAGCGCGGCGCGGCGGGTGCCTGGACCGGGGCTACCCGAGGCCCGGGCGGAGCGGATCCCCCGCGGCCGCGGTGCCCCCAAATCGTTGCCGGGGAATTAGGGGTCCTCTGGCCTCCCTTTCCTGGACGGCAACGGCCGCCCACAGCCCCCTTCCCGCAGCCCGCCTGGGTTCTGCCCGGGACGGGAGGCGGCGGGGCCGGGCCCTCCCCCGGGCCGGCCCTGCCTCCCGCCCTCCCCACGTGCCCCGGCCGCGGGACTCGCCGCGTTTCCCTCTCCTGCTCCCGCCAGGGCGGCGTTGCGGCGCAGACCGAGGCTGCTGGAGGCTCTGCTACCCAGCAGGACGCGCCCGGGGCAAGGGGCGACCTTAGCCGTGTCACCGTGTGTGAAGAGGGCGGTAGCCAGGCTTTGCCTGAGGAATTTAGGAATAGTTGAAGTGTGTGCTGGTTCTGGCTGGGTTACTGCAAAATAGGACTAGAAAGGGGACTTGAAGAGATCACGCAAGCTGCTCCCAGTCTGGAGGCGGTGTAAACACACACGGGCCGGGCCTGACCCGTCACTGAAAGCTCCCAGGGAAGGATTTCTCCATCTCCTGTGCTCACTGGTCAAATATTTCACTTTTTTTTTTTTTTTTTTGGTACTTTGCATTATATCTGTTTTTTTGCAGGAAACTGATGTCATTTTAGGTGACTTTGTCCCACAGTCTGGGGATTTTTCTTGGATTTGCAGTTTCTGTGAGTCAGATGTTTTCCTGGGTTTACGGTTCCATGGCACAGGTACAGCATGGAGTCCCGCGGGGTGTTGCTGCTCGGGGCTCCCTCGACTCACTCCTGTGCGAGTCCCTGCGAGCCTCGTGGCGCGCGGGCAGCAGCGCGCGGTGCCGGCGAGCGGAGCGCGCCGCGACGCCCAGGCTGCTTCTCGCACGTGTCTGAGGCCGCGTCCCGTCCCTTATAGTGCGGCCGCTCTGAGGCGAAGGCGCAGCGCGTTTGTGGCCAAGCGCGGTGACTGCAGACAACCGGCCGCTTCTGTACAGAATCCTGGACAGCGCGGGCAGGAGCGTCTTCAGCACCGCGACCTTCTGCTCGCACTCCGGCCTCACCTGGCGTCTCTGAAATGTCCCGCAGTTTGCTGAAGTGGCCGTTCCTGGACACTGCAAACCTCTGCCCCTGAGCTCCAGGGAAGAGAAGTCTGAAGAGAAAGCAGGGCGTTATCACTGGTGATATAAAGGCCACCGCTTGGGGAAAGTCTCATCCCTCTTAAGTTTAAAGGGTTTTGATTTGCTGCTAGACACTGTAGTCTGTAATCTCTTACTGTTTGGCAGACCTTTTTGTAAAATGAGTCAAGACTGCTGCTGAAGTTCGTTTGCAGAAATACTTGTTTCTGCAGACAACCGTTCAGGAGCGAGCGCGCAGCCACGCTGAACGGGTGCTGTTAGGGAAGGTGCTCGCGGTTTGTGCTGCGCGGAGGGACCGAGCGAGTGACGAGCCCAGGGCACTGCTGCCGGTGCTGCTCCGCTCCGTACGGAAACGGCCCCTTGTCTGTAGTCACCTGCACTTCGGCCACAAACGCCTGAAGTTCCCTGCTGTTATTTTCAGGGTATTAAAGATTCCTTTCCCCTAGGATGTTCCGCTGTTTCTTGTTGTCCAGGTTCCCTTCAGGGAGAGTTTTACCTGCCGCTTGGCTCGCACAAAGCTTTGTGTTCTGAAGTGCTGTGCGCTGTGGTAAGGAGTTGCTGCGAACTCTTAGCGGGCGCTCTAAGTTTCCTGGTGAAAGTGCTTTAACAGTTGTGAGTGCAATAATACATAGCTTAAATTAAATCTGTTTAAGGTTTTTACTGGGAAATTCCTGATCTGTGTTATTGAGGGACACTAAAGGAAAAGCGGAGGTGTGAATCCATGATATGTTTCTCACCGGGTAAAGCTAGGTTTAAAAGAACAGGTCGCTGTAATTCCTCTGTTCATTCCCTTTTCCCTTCCCTCTATCCTCTCTGCTGCCTGGCACAGTTGTTTGTAGAGCTTTGCTTTAAGTTAATCGCCAAAGCGATCTGCCCTGAGAGGAAGCGCCGCCCAGCAGGTAGGGCCGTCCTGCCAAGAGAGCTGACAAGGATCTCGGTCCTGGTTTGCGAGGTGCCAGCCTTGCACGTAGACACGCTGCAGCTCTGTAAAATGGTAACCGGTGCAAACAGGCGATCCGCCCAGAGCGGTTCTGCAGCTCCACGAGGATTTTATTCCTCACTTGCTCCACTTACTGTGACCCATAGTAAGCTGCCTGTGAACACGTGCTACAGAGAAGCTCATCCTAGATCCAAAGGATGGTTCAGATTTTAGAGGAATGAAAAAGATGTTTGATTGCTCCTGATTCAAAAAAGTTTCTTAGTACAAGTCAAAATCTGGTCAAGCAGCAGTTCCCATTCTGTCCCTGCTGAAAGAGTCAGACTCCCTTCAGACTCTTTGCCCTGTATCTTGGCCTCATTTGTCAGTTATGGTGCTTCCAGTGCAAGAAATCTCCCTGTGCTAAACACGAGCAGTTTAGCTTGCCTGTAAATAACAGAGCATAAGGAAAGCTGATTTTTACAATTTGATTTGTAAGGTGTTGAGTCTGTCTACAGTGCCCTGTGGGTGTCTGTCATGGGATCCTTTACTGACTCGAGAAGAGAAGAATGTGCAAACTGTGTTGATGTAACTTCATTTCCTGCTGAGTAAGTGGTTCTGCACAAGAGTCTACCAAGTACAAGGCCATGAGGGATAAATGGCCTGAGACTTCTCCTGGTTATACCTGCAGTGATCTGCCTCAGCCCCAGGAACCCTCGTACCTTCATTATTGCAAATACCTTAGCCCTTGTATCTTCATTATTGCAAAAGAAATTATGTACCTTCAAACTTTCTTTTTTATTCTTCTAATTTTAATTTGCACTTCGTTTTGTTGCTTGGTCTTTACTACCAGGAATGATTTTTGGCAGCTAGTGTTTCCACGGAAAAACACTTCGGTGTACTTGACCCCAGGGAATTAGTTACAGAAATGTTGCTTGGGAAGAATTTTGTCATTTTGGTCAGTTGTGGCCTCGTTCCAGCCACTCATGCAGCAAGTTTAATCACATGGGGAAGCGGCAGCATAGAGATGCTTTGCGCGTTACTGCAGCCCTCAGCGTGTTGGCTGCTTGGGGCTTCCCAGCACCTGCCAGGTGCTGGGGAGGCTGCCCTGCGCCCTTCGCTGCGTGCTGCGCGCGTGGAGCTGCAGCGTTCAGCTCCACTGCCCTTTCTGCCCGCGTGTGTGTGAGCTGCCTGGACACTGAGAGCCCTGTACAACCACCTGTGGGAAGCACCAGTGTTCGTGTAAGACCCTGAAGGGTGCAGGTTTGGCTGCGTGGATTCTGGTGCTGAACTTCAGGTACCTCTTAGGCAAACAGATACCCCACGCTGCCTGGAAACTGCTAGTCCTGCCCTAAATACTCCCTAGAAGCACTGTCCCAGTGTCCGAATGGGAATACTTGGGATTAGTCCCATTCAAATGGCTGTCTCTCTCCTAAGAGAAGTTCCCAATGTCTTTCCTTGTTTCCGTGTTTTCAGGTGGGGATAGTGATACTGAGAGACCTGCCCTGTAGTAACTTTGATCCTCTAAAGAGAAGTGTCCAGGAAGCGTGGAGTGTTCTTGGCTGCTCCATTAGGAGAGATGGGGATTTCCCTCTCTAAGGACAAAAGAGGTGACATAAAGAATGTAAAAAAGAGCCCCAAAAAAGTCTGGAAAGTTGACACAAGCGTGGGGTCCCCCTATTTCTGTTTGACAACACTCTCAGTTAGAAAAGAAGGGGGAAATAAACAAAGAAAATCAAAAGTAATCTAAACAGTGTAATTCTGTAGCTATCTGGAATCATTTTCTCTTGCTGCTCCAGACTGCACAGAAGAATTACTCTCTTTCGACAACTAAATGGAGCAAGTCCTTGCAATAAGGAAGCATTGTAAAAGCCTGGAGCTTATTGCCCTGCAGTAACATTTCTTCCTACATTTCTTATTTTTAAAACGATGTTACTTTCCTGCGGTTGCAGCTGGAAACGCTGATACGGGACGTGGTGTGCGTTGCTTCTCTTAGCCGCTAGCGGAGCAGCGTTTCGCGTGCAGAGGGCCGCGGCCGGCCCCTGCAGCCAGCGCCGCCGCGAGTGCTCGTGGCGAGAGGGCCGCTCGCTGCCGGCTGCGGCTGCGGACGTGCTCTGCATGGCAACGCGCAGGAGGAGGCAGCGGCGCGGGCCGCACTGCAGCACACTGCAGCACTGCCACAACAAAGACTTGCCGGGAAAACGCATCGCCTCGCGGCGCTGCGGGCCGAGCGCGGCTTAGGGACAGGGCGCTGAGACTGTCTGCAGTGTGACAACAGTACCCGAGGAAGGAGCGTTGCCTGCAATCAACACAGCAGCTGAACTGCTAATGAGGACCTAACCCCAGATATTAGTGTTTTGGACCAGGCAGGAGCGGGCTGTAGTGCGCTCGGCTCCGAGATGAGGCTGGGGCGGGTAGTGCCCCCGCGCCCCTGCCCCTCGCTGCCGGAGGGGGCTGCGGGCAGCTCCCTGCTCTCTTCTCACTGTCCAACTGCAGCAGCTCTGCAGGGGCACGGAGTGTGTGTAGCCAGTGGGCCTGAGCGCTCTCTTGCCACTGCTCTGCGTATGGTCACATATGCAGAGACTGGTGTCCCTCAAATATTTTTCAATGCAAGTTGCATCTTCCTGGGTGAGGTATGTTGGATGCTTTGTCCATCAAATCAGCAGGTTAAAGGGCTGCGATGGGTGGCCTAGGTGCTGCAGCTTTTGCAGAAAGACCATCCAGATGTTTAACCTCCCGCCCCATATCATCCTCCCAAAGCTTCTCCTTGGGGACGACAAGGCAAAAAGAGCCCCCTGTGTTTGCTGCCCCTCAGACTGCATTGATTTGACCTACGCACAGAAGGTTTGACTGAGTTGATCACTGCTGTGCTTTGAAAGATGCTGCAGAGCAAGTCTGTTCCTGTGTGTTACCGAGTGGTAACTTTTGCAATCTTTTGCATGATTTGCAGGACTGTTACCTGTGGCTTTCTCCAGTAGCCTACCAAAAAGAGCTCCCTTTGCATGCAAATATCTTGATTCTGTCTGTCTTCAACTCAGATAACCAGTTCAGGATGTCAATATTGGAGCGACTGGAGCAAATGGAGAGGAGAATGGCCGAAATGACGGGATCCCAGCAGCACAAACAAGGAGCAGGAGGCGGGGGCAATGGGAGCGGGAGTGGAGGAACTCAGGTGCAGGTATGAACTGCGCTGTGCCCAGGCGCAGCAGCATTAGGCTTTCTGCCCAGATTTTTTTTTTTTTTTTTTTTTTTTTTTTTTTGGCGGGCGGGGTGGAAAGGATTATTGTTTCTCTTAAAGAATGTGTCTAGATTGTGGGTGTCCCTAATGACAATTCGCTTTCACTCCAATTTGCCACTGTCTCAGTATTTCTAAAAGTGACCGGTCACCTGCGTAGGGCAGGTTGCCGCTGCCTCCGTGGCTGAACTGGGCTGTGTGTGGTGTTGCAGTGCGTTTCTGGGACTGGGACCCTGGGCAGCTGCTTTGAGAGCCGCGTAGTGGTGGTGTGCGAGAAGATGATGAGTCGTGCTTGCTGGGCAAAGTCCAAACACTTGATCCATTCAAAGACTTTCCGAGGAATGACACTGCTTCACCTAGCTGCTGCCCAGGGCTATGCTACACTGATCCAGACCCTCATCAAATGGCGGTAAGACCTGACCCTTTGGACTCTTGCATTTCCATAGAGGCATCGCAGAAGCATGTATAAGCTGTGCTTGCTCCAGGTGTGCAGTTGTTCCTCACAAACTGCATCTTGTGCCCAGTGTGAGAATTTGTCCTGTCCCATTTTCTAGCAGGACCTGTCTCAAGAGAGAGAGTCTGGTTGCTGGATGTCTCATGCTTTTAGCCCTCCTAATGGAGGCCCCAGCTGCAGTAAATAGGTGTCATGGGCATGTATGGGCAACAACTTTGCACTGTGTGCTCAGTAAAGCTGTAGCTCTAGGAAAATTCCCAACGTGTCTACAGAGCAACGTTTGTTCTCTCTGCAGCACCAAACATGCAGACAGCATTGATCTGGAGCTGGAAGTTGACCCTTTGAATGTGGATCACTTCTCCTGCACACCTCTGGTAAGCGGGGAGAGTCTGAAGGATCCTCCTGAGAGCTGTGGTGTCTTATTTCTGTGATGTGCTGTGTGCGCTAAAGAGTTAGATGCTCTTTGTGTTTCCTTTATTGTAACGTAAATGGTTGGGCATGGCACTATCTGCCTCCCAGCGCTTTGCTGAGAGAGACCATCAAGAATCCGAGTTGTGGAGTAACTGGAAGCAGACAGGGCATTTTAAGAGGTCCTTACAGGCTTTCTATCAAGTTGCCCTGCTTGACTGATGGGCTGTAGAGATTATACAACATGCTCACCATGTCTTAGTCATTAGAACCATGAGGTCGTGTTCACTGGGAATTCAAACAAAAAGCTTACGTAGGCAGAACCAGAGTACATCTCAGTTCAGAGCAACAGAATGTTGAGCTTGCTGTTCCTTTCCTTTAGCTCTGTCTGCACCCTTCTGATCTCCAGGATTCCCATGCACAAAGCTCTTCACCCTCGGCAGTGATGCCAGTTTATGCTGCGATTAGGAAAATTTATTACTAAGTGAGAAATTATTGGCTTCATTTGGCAGATAACATCTCTCAAAGTAGAGAATGACGTCCTCTAATCCTCTCCTATGACCCTGTGTATAGGTGGGACTCCTAGAGGCCAGTTGAAGGTGTTCAAGCAGACAGCAGTTTTGCTTATAAGAATAATTTTTGTGTGAGTTGAAGGCAAGACTGCACTGCATTAGCAAGAAAGGAGCAAGAAGGCCGGTCTCCCAGTGGGTCATTTCTCTGTCTTTTTTAGATGTGGGCATGTGCCCTGGGCCACATGGACGCAGCTGTTGTGCTGTACAAGTGGGACCACCGAGCCATCTCTATTCCGGACTCCCTCGGGAGACTGCCCTTGGCTATTGCCCGATCTCGGGGCCACGTAAAGTTGGCAGAGTGCCTAGAGCAGCTGCAGCGAGATGAACAAGCCCAGCTTGGGCAAAGTCCCAGAATTCAGTGCCCATCGAGCACAGATTCCAGTGCAGAGAACTGGGTGTCTCAGTGGCACAGTGAGCTTATTGCCTCCCAGGAGCCTCAGAAGGGAGTCACTGTGATTTCCAGTACAAACACAGGTAAATCAATCCTGAGGGTAAGTCCTGCTTTGCTGACGCGTGATGTGTGTTTAAAAAAAAAAAAAATGGTCCAAGGAGCTCACCCAGTGCCTGGTGCCCCTTGCAACTCATCTATCCGTGTTCTTTTTTTTTTTTTCTTTTTTTTCTTTTGTGTCTCCCTGTCACGTGCTCCGTACACTTGCATGACTATGGGGAAGAGGAGAGAAGGTCTCTCTTCTTGAGAATGGTGGGGGTGGTATCCTTTCTGGATGACAGTTCCAACTTTTGCATGTGCCACTCTATGCCTTAGCACATGGCATGAGCTCCACCTGCAGCAGGAATTCTTGTACTCCCTACTGTGACCACGTGGCACCTATTTCATTTTGACCATTGATCTGTTTGTTTCCAGAGCTGAGACGACCAAGATCTGAACCTTCCAGTTACTACAGCAGCGAGACTCAGAAAGATTACCCAGCACCCAAAAAGCATAAACTGAGCCCTGAATATTTTCAAGCCCGGCAAGAGAAGCTGCTTTCCACAGCCCTGAGCCTGGAACAGCCAAGTGGCAGGAAGCAAAGCTCCAGCTCCAAGCAATCCACCACCGAGACAATCAGCCCCAACGAAGGGATAAGGGACTATGGCCAGGAGCTCTCCCAGCACATCCCAGAAGTTACTGGGTACCGAGGTGCTGGCAGCCAAGAAGGAATCAAATGGAATCCAAAAGACATTTATATTGGTGTGTCTGCAGTGCAGGTGGCAGGGACCCAGAAGGGGGCTACGCTGGGGAAGGACACTGTAGCTCATCGGCTATGCCAGCGAGAGCAGATGAATGTGCTGATGATGGCTGACAGGGAGATGGTGGATGCAGAGCTCTTGTCCTATAGGGACAATGTAGGGGAGGAGGACTGCTTACACCACATGGATGACTTGCAGGTAAACATAACCATAGCAGCAAGATCATCTGGCCTGAGAGCTCTCTCTCTCTCTGTTAACCTCAGAGAACGTGGCAGCTACACTAAGGAACCTGGTACATAACTGTGAGAAACTTCTGGGAAGGCCTTTTCGCTGCGTGAGGGTGCAGCAGGCCCCCTGAGCAGTGCTTCGCAGAAGGAGGCAGTAACTGCAGCTGCCTCGCGCTTTCTCCCATTTCCGAGGGACATCCTTTCAACCCAGGCACAGGGCTGACAGCATTTAGGCTCTTGCACCAGCATACGGGACAGTGTGCAGAAAGCACCATGCTCTGCAGACTAGAGCTGTGGTAGATACCACATCTCGCAGATGGTGTAGTTCAGAGATCCTGCCTCTTGCTTTGTGGATAGGGTTTGCTCATTTGTGTGGATTATATCTGTGGGGGGGGGAAACAACTGAGCAAGCAGGAGTCACGTGCGAAGCCAGCCCAGTGCTCTCAGCAGAGCAATTCACTATCACTCGCATGTTGCGAGTGATGGTGCATCAGTGACTGTAGATCAGTGAGGGGCAAGGGGCACGTGTCAATGGAAAGGAAGGCAGCCCTCCTGCCTCCCCTGTTCACGTTAGTAAAGGAGCTTAGGTGTAGCAATAGGTGAAGTAGATTCCTGCCAAACAGAAACTGCTTTTTCTTTGCTGTTTCTTTGCTCCTTATATGCTTCTTTCGGTGCGGGGAGGTTCACCAGGATTCCTGATGAAGCTGTGATCCCAGGGGTCACTAATTCTCTGTCACTAATGTGCCTTTGTTGTACTGTCACGCTGACTCCAAAGTCATGTCATAAAGGCATGTTTGCTACAGCAGAGCAAATATTGCACAGCCGCAAGAATTTCATCCCTGGGCACTGACTATCTAACAATGGAAGTGGCTCTTGGTGCCAATGTCTGCAGGTGCTATTTAAGATTCCTCTGGCTGTCACTCTGCTTGGCCACTGATTCACTGATTTTTCGCCCTTGCCCCTCAGGAGAGAGCTGCAAAATGACTTTTCATTCGGAAATGGGATACTGACAACTGTCAGCAGCATACAGCCAAGGGTCATGGCGTAGGTTTCCCATACACATGATGAAAAAGAGGCCTGGAAAAGGTGTAACTTTGCAGCACTCTCTTCAGAAGAGAAAAGCAAATGACCTTTGGTTAACATTTCTTTTTTCGCTAATGCTGAGAAAGACTATGGTGCAGCTATCGCAGGCTTTGGGGACCCAGGGACAGGCTCGTTTTTCTCCCTGAGATGCAAGCGTGGGTTGTGGCATGTGAGGATGCAGTTATCACATAGTGAATGTTTGCTCTCTGTTCCAGGTCAACATGATGACACTTGCAGAGCACATCATTGAAGCTACGCCTGACAGGATCAAGCGGGAGAATTTTGTGCCAATGGAGTCGCTGTTGGCGGAGAGAACGGACAGTACTGCCATGAGCACCACGATGAGCTGGCTGGCCAGTTACCTTGCTGATGTCGATCATCTGCCGAGTACTGCACAGATGAGGTTAGCAGGAGCAGCGGAACAGCTCTGGCTTTTCGGGTGATGTGAAGGCTGAGGGGCATGTGCTGCTCTGCAGCCTGCGCGTGCTGCTTGGTGGGTCTCACCTCTGTCTCGCACCTAAACGTAAAATTATCTGTACACCTGTAAGTTTGTGGGGAATGCAAGCAGCTGCAGCAAGCAGGCAGAAATACAGAGTTTTGCACTGAGAGCACTGCTGCCTAAACTGTCAGTTTCTGAGGGTGTCTGAACTCCTGGGGTGGTGAGCGGTTGTCATTCACAGACTTCTTGAGTTAGCTGATGGCTGTGGGTCTGAAGCAAGGAAATGAAAATATGTAGCTTGCCCAGTGAGTGTCATGCATGTTTTCATGTTGGGAAAGAGGTGAAAATGTGGCTAACAGAAGTAAAAAAAGATTGAGAGAATTTGAATTGAGAAGTCTCTCTTTTGTCAGTGAAAAAAGTAGATGAAATCTCCAGCAGGTAGCAGCATATTCTATAGTACCACAGTGAAAAATTTAGAAAAGTGCTGAAAGACCCACTAAATCTGAACTTCAGAGAAACATGTTTGTTTTTACAAAAGAAAAAGCCAAACATTTCTTTCGTAGAGATATAAGCGCATTGAATGTGAATGCTGAACAGCTGACAGGCTTCTGTAGTGACAGAATAGTTGTGAGAAGAAAATAAACATGAGCTGTATATGCAGCATTCAGTCCAAACTTGTCACTGAATTTCCATCTATCAGTCATCTCCCCCCCTAAATCTTTTTACAAATGCTGCGCATAAGAGAGCAAACACATCTCAGAAAGTAGAATCCTAAGGCTGCGGAGTTTGAGTTCTCCTCTGTTGCCAGGCATAAGCAAGGTGGTGCAAGCAGGCTCAGCAGCAAAGAATTTGGGTTAGAGAAGTGTGGGGGAATGTGAGTCTCTCCCATGAACTTAGAAATGTTGTAGTTCTTATTTGTGATGCCTGTGCTGCTTGTTTGTGACCCAGTAATTCCTGCTGTGATTGGTGTTTCAGAAATCTGTATAGTGAACCCCTGACCCCTTCTTCAAACACCAGCTTGAGCCCTGCAGGCTCACCGATCAGCGAAACAGCTTTTGAGAAACCCAGCCTTCCCTCGGCTGCAGACTGGTCTGAATTTCTGAGTGCATCCACCAGCGAGAAGGTAGAGAATGAGTTTGCGCAGTTAACTCTGTCCGATCACGAGCAGAGAGAGCTCTATGAAGCTGCCAAACTCGTCCAGACAGTGTTCAGGAAATACAAGGTAAGTGGCTGGAACATCCTATGTCTTCCTCTTTAAATGGGAGACAGTCTAGTTCATTAAGAAATAAAATGGAGATAAGCAGTAGTATCCATCCTATGACAAAGAAAAGAGTTTCTGCCATAACTTTTACAATGCTTCTTGCATTCGTTTGTTGACATTTACTGAGCAACCAGCAAACTGTACTGTAGCATTCCCTTTGTGCTAGAGCACAGTAGTCCCAAAGTGTATCCTAAAACTACATTCCAGAGGTGCCAGTTGGGCACCTGCTTGGTAAGCATCAATTTTGGGGGTTTGCCTCTTACATTCACTGTAAATGCCTGGAATGAAATTGGGTCACATACCCTGATGGATGAGATTTAGAAGTAGGAGCCCTTGAAGTGGCTGTGAGGGGCTTACCATCTATCCTGTTTTGTTGGGGCAGTCTCAGTATTTACTATTTCTTGCTTCTCTGCACAGGGCTGTCCTCTCCGGGAACAGCAAGAGGTGGCTGCCGCTGTCATTCAGCGTTGCTACCGAAAATATAAACAGGTAAATAAGGAAATGAGCTTTTTGAGGAAATACACACTACAGTGTCATGAATGCAGCCCTCTGTAGTTGAAATTATGCCACTATGTTTCTGTGTGCCTTTCAGTATGCAGCATGTCCTCCTCAGACCAAGTTAGAAGGGGAAGACAATTCAGATCCTGAATCTAATCTCAGAGGGCGCTTCCTTGAAAGGATGTTGTTTGTCATGATACCTGCATTTTTACTGTGAGATAGAGGGAACTGTTGTGTTTCATATTGGTCTGTACACATGCTGTAATCTACTGAGACTATTTTCTGACTAGTTGCTTGCCAAATTTCATTGTGAAATTGAAGTTGAACCTCTGACAAGGGTGAAGATGAAAAAATAGGTTGTTTTATTTTGCACGTGCCAAACTTTTAAACTGCAGAAAATCCAATGTTTTAGCTTGATGCAAGTTGTTCCAGGACTGAGACTGTTCTCCAAACTATTTTGGAGAGGTGTTTTTAGGCTGAGTTCTCAACCCCAGAAAAAGAAGATACTTTTTCCTTTCCCCACCCCTGCCCGCCCCCTTCCCCCCCC
>JAWLRI010000013.1:136744-162782 GCA_034781795.1 Crypturellus tataupa | reverse complement strand
CAGGTAGAGCCCACATCCTTCTCATGGTGCCTCATCAGATTTAGGCCGTCTGATGCTTCAAAGCACAGTACTTGAAATGAAAGATGAGATTCTTGTGCTGTTTTGCAACTTTCAAAATCAGTTGTTTGGGAAACCTTTCTGGTGTTAGTAGAGTGCATCACAATTGACCCTCAAACTGTCCTGTAGCTCTTGCTCTGAAGTGATGCTTCCTTTGCAAGCAAAGTTAATACCTTTGAAAAGCTGCTTGGTAGAGTCTGTCTTGGATCCTGGAATCGCTTCTTTTTGAAAGAAGATGGTTTGGATTTTTTTTTGTTTTTGTTTTTTTTTTTTTTTTTTTTTTTTTTTTTTTTTTCAAATCTTTATTTGCAGAACTAATATTAACCTTGTATTTTCTGTTTCTCCCTAAGCTTACTTGGATAGCCTTGAAGGTAATACAAATACAAACACTGTTTTGGAAACCATTCCCGTTGGGTCACAAGCTTTCACATTCCGTAGAAACCAGGAGAAGGTGGCATTTAGTGCAGTGCTTTAAGAGTAGCCACTGGTAAATACCTGTGGTAGCTGAAGCACTGTGACAAATCAAACCTCTTTTGGGAGTTAGGCAGATGCTGCTGTGCCCCAGCATATCAGCACAAAAATAATATTAATTAAAAAAAAAAAAGTCTCCTGCTTCTACAGATGCCTCGCGAAGCAGTGCTGGGCCGAGGAGGGGGGTTCTGAAGTCTGTTTCCAGAGGACGGACCTCCTTTTGTTGCTGCTCTAAGGCTTTCCAAGGGAGCGTTCACCTGCCGCCCGTACAGCAGTATCGCTAGCGTGCTGCCTGCTTGTGACAGTATTCTGAAAGTCACCTGTAAAATACCTCTGCTCAGACTTCTTGAGATCACTCATGTACATGATCACTCGCTCATACCAGAGACACGGGTGTTAATGCCGGTCTTAACTTGTGCATGATGAATAACTTCCTTCTCTAAAGAAGGATTTACCAGTAGCGTAACATTTTGCTCTAACCAGATACTGGAATCAGCTCAGCTTTTCTCAAAGCTATCTTGAGCACAAGGCATGCTCTTCCTGCAGAGAAACTGTCCGCAGGGGTATTTTTTTCATCTGCAGCTTCCTCGCACACTGTGGTTTTGTACCCATCGAAGTACTATTGTATTAGGGCAAGTGAACAAAGCTTTCCTGGGGCCCTCCACTAGCTGGGCCTCGCCTCTGCATGGAGACTAGATAATACTTGCCTTTAGCCTCTTTCCAGTGGGAGGAGAGGGAACTTGGGCAGTCATGGATGGACCACGGTCTCAGTACCTGAGTAGCTCATCAGCTAAGTGGGTCTCAAATGTAAACATACTGGGGTGCAGTGTGTGCAGGCTGTGCTTTTCTCTTTCACATGCCGGAGTCCTCTGCTATGTCACTGTACTACTGAGGCCAGCGCAGACTTGGGACGGTAGATTTGAACAGCCACGGCTTGCATCACTGTTTCATCTTTGAACCCTTCTGTTCAACCTTTGAACCCTTCTGTTCAGGGGTTTGTAACTCAGCCGCAGAAGTCCTCTCTGGGCTATAATTTGGAAGGAAAACCATGACCAGCCTATCAATAGGCTTATTTATAAACTACAGTCTAGTCCGTTTATCTAAAAATGTTTAAAAGCAAAAGCAGCAAAACCAATGCAAATAAATAATGACAAAACTGTACCAAATGACTGCTTCAATTCCAAAACGTGAAATTTGGTAAATGGTGGTCTGTAATGGTATCAGAGAGTCTTTTGCTTGACTTGGGTCTGGGTTGTTGTTTTATTTTGTTTTTTCCTCCTTCAAATAGACAAACATCAGTTTTCAAGCACTCCATTGAGCTGTTTTAGGACAGTGCCAGTGCAGAGCAGCGTCTGCTGCATCTGTGTCTCAGCAGCCTACTGATAAAATGAGCAGGAAGTCATAACTGATAAAACTGTCCAGGAACAACAGATACTAATGCGTTACAATTCCCAAAGTAAGGTCAGCAAACACTGAAAATGTCTGTCACAGTATTAGTTCAGAGGTGCAAATGCAACTTGCATAAAATATTCTAGATCTCTGTTTATCTTTAATAAAGGTGACCTTTAAAAATACATATGAATGCATAATCATTAAAGAGAGGCTGTTGCATAACTTAGCTTTGATATTGGACTTGTGTGATTAAATGATTGTCTTTGAGTTGGAGTAATATGCCCTTCCATCTGAAATGCTTAGATTTAAGAGGCTGTATGAGCAATTGAGAGTTGCAGCACTGTACTGTAGCATATAAACAAGAGAGTGACACGGTTCAAGCTGGCTATTCAAAGTTAATTGCCATAAGAAAGTGAAATGCACATGTGAACAGCAAATCAAATTCTTTAAAAATCTCTTCTAAAGCTTTTTGTTTTCTTTAAGAAAGTATACCATGGTGTATTTTCCTGTATTTCAGTCATTGATATTTCAGAATAGCCATTCATGCTGCGTTCCCCATACAGTCACTTAGCTGGGTGTATTTTGCTCTTGTCGGTGTGATTTTTGACAGCCAGTGGCTGTGTGGAACAGTCTTACGGTGCTCTACACCTTCTGATGAGTTTTACTGCGTGCGAAGGAAAAGGATAGTTCGTCTGAATTAATTAGTCTGTCTAATGCAGACCCACTTCAGTACAAATACGGAGCAATACAAACGTGACTCGGTATGAACTCCAGCTCATAAGTAGAGATCTGTTCAGCATTACCATGTGCTTGCACAGCTTCTGCCAGCTAGTTGTTAAACCAAATTCCATCAAGCTATTCTGTTGCAAAACAATTACTTGCTTACCTGATACAGATTAGGCTCTGCACCTAATTTCACTGTTGTTCAGTTTGTTGTAGCCCATTTCTCAGTCAGTTCCCAGTCAGAGAGTAGATGCTCATTGGCTGCTCATCATGTCTTAGTGGCTCAAGAGTTTCACCAGAGGAACCGTCGTCTTATTCATTTTATTGGAGTGTCTTAGCTTTTTTGTTTGTTTGTTTCTCTTGCAGTATGCACTTTATAAAAAGATGACGCAAGCTGCCATTCTCATCCAGAGCAAATTCCGAAGCTATTATGAGCAGAAAAAATTCCAGCAGAGCCGACGAGCCGCAATGCTAATCCAGCAGTACTATCGCAGCTACAAAGAATGTGGGAAAAGGAGGCAAAACCGTCGAGCAGCTGCCATCGTTCAACAGAAACTCAGGTGAGCTCCTTGGGCTGCTGGCTAAAGGCCAGCGAAACAAGGACAGGAGTTTATAGAGTGTTTATTCTGGTATTTGCCACTCTTCTACCCAGTCTTGCCCATGCCTTGATGTTTCCTTTTTTTTTTCTGTTCAGAAGCAGTCTGCTCACCAAGAAGCAGGATCAAGCTGCTCGCAAGATTATGCGTTTTTTACGACGCTGCCGCCACAGGTATTAGACCATTTTTTTATTATTATTGTTGTTATTCATTTCTGACCTTCCTTAGAGCATGTGTAATGATATTCAAGTGCCTTGGTGATGGTTGCAGCGTAAAGGACAACAGATCTTTTAATCAAGTAGCAAAGCTCAGCTGTTTTCAAGACACGCTGGCAAGAAGGAAATCTGTTAGGACTGTTGCTAAAAAAGAATTATCATGTTCAGCTCCATTCCTGGTAAAGCTGCCCAAGTTGGGCTGAGCAGATACAGAATAAGGAAACTTGGAGCAAATTTCAGCAAAGCAAGGCTGTGACTTCTGAGGTTGGACTTGAGGAAGTCTGAAAGAGCAAGTTCAGTGAATGACAGAGAGCTGGTAACAGACCTACACGCTGCACACAGTGTTCTTGGTACATGGTAAAAGCACAAAACCCCACAATATCTGTTGTACATTGGAAGTGGTTTTAATGGTAGTCTCATCAAAGATGAGCTCCTCTGGATGTGGAGAGGTGGAATGTGCCAGCAGAACAGCAGATACGTTAGCTCAAATGTTTCTCACCCCACAGTTGCCCAAGTGAACTCGGGGGTGCAGCCAGAGGCATGAACACGAACCATCTGCCAGCACGGGAGGATGAGTGGGATAGCTCCAGCGCTCCCTGGCAATGTGCGGCAGCGAGCTCTCACATACCAATACTGCTCTCTCTGCAGGCTAAAGATGTGTTCATGAGAGTCCTGTAGATGATTAGACTGCAGACTGGAACATTACACAGGCAAAACCAAATTCAGATTTTTTTTGCCCAGCTCCCTCCATTCTCACCACACATGCATTTCATTCACCAGCAGCACGCGGGAGCTGTTCAGACCTGATGCCTGCTGTATTTCGAAGCATGTCTAGTACAGCCTGGCGATGTTGGATCAAACTGAGCTCAGGGAGGCAGGTGATAAGGGGCACTGGTTTTAGGAACAGACTCAGTCCTTTTTGTAGAGTTCGGAGCTGCGGTTTGCAGGAAGTTTGTAGCTCAGACTGTGGAAGGAGTTCTTAACCTACAGGTTCAGCGGGAAGTAGCAGATGTGGACAAAACAAGAGGACTTTGTGGTTTCCAGACCAATTTCAAATGTACCCAAAACAGTCGCAGGATTTCATGAAGAAGCAGAGGTGGCTTCTTACTCTCAGCAAGGCAGGTGGATGGCCTGAAGGGTCCATTTTCTGGTTCGTAAGGCAGTTTTTCCCTTTGAAGTAGGCAGAGACTCCAACCTTTTATGTCCTCTGACATCTGCTTGATACCCAGGTCATCCCTTGTGAAGCAATAGCCTTTTCTCACCTGTGGGAGTTCTGGAGTCAAACAACCAGAGGCTCTTACAGCCGACTGAGACATGTGCACCTGCAGAGTCTCTGTAACTAGCCCTATCACGGGATTTCACAGAGCTTTGCAGGGCGCACCGCAGCTTTAAACTGTGCTCAGAGAAGTCTCCACTTGCCTGGTAACCTAGACTCTCCAGGGCTTAAATTCCCTACGATTCCAGCATTTTTTCTTTCTTAACTCGGTGACTTCCTCTTGCTCAGCATCTCCTTCTTTTCTAGAGTGAGACCCACTCATTCCATCAGTCAAGTTCACGAGGGAGACTCTTCCCTTTACCTGTAGCCAGATCCATTCTCTCTGCTGCAGAGTGGTTGCTGCTGCTGGGCATCTCTGGAGAAAGATAGAGGTCTTGGATATTCTTGGATATCCTTAGATAGGAAATCAAACCAAGAAGGAGGTAAAATCCCTGTCTTAGCCTTGGACTGCAGACTGCTAGAGTTTCTGCAACAGCAAAGTCCCTGGTATGTGATGAAGGAAACTGTTATGTTTCCACTGAAGATGTAACTGCGTTTCAAACTGCAGTGCTTTTCCTTCTGAACTGAAAATAATCACGGGCTTATGTTTCTTTTGCTGTTTTTAATTCTAGCATTTGCCAATGCCAGAGCACACCCAGGATAAAATTTGTCTCAATTCTTAATATCAATAATGCGAAAACTGTAAACTTTTGGGGTTTTTTTGTCCACAACTCTATCCTTGGGCCAGTAAGTGATTCTTTACTAGCATGGGAATTGGACCAGATGATCCAGTCTGGTCGCTACCAACCTTGAGGATTCTATGATTCTGTGTTACTCTGTAGCCTTTATCACCAATTACTCAGGGTTTTCCCAGGAACCACATGGTGGTTATTTTTGTTGGTGGTGGTGGTTTTTTTTTTTTTTCTTCTATTTTATCAAAGACTCCTTTAAGCAATTTCTGACAGGGATGTTTCAGAACAGCTTAAATGATTTTCATGTCCTGTTTTGTTCATTATCTTACTGGTACGAATATTCAGTAGAGCAAAAGTGCTGTGTATCACACAGGGGCAGCGCTCCTAGTCTTGTTGGTCTCCGTTTTCTGATTTCATGAACCTACTCTTGTTGCCTGGTCAGACGTAATTTCAGATGCTCTGGAACAGTTAATGCCCCAAGGCTGAGACTCTCTTAGTAAAGGCTATGTAGAAATTGCTGAAAATCAGAAAAGACCCAGAAGTTTGGGCTGACTGTATTGTTACAGAAAGCCAAGGTGTTAGAGTTCTAATAGCTGGATATTAGCAGGCATTGGGGTAGCAAGTGTAGTCACTCATCAGCAGCAGTCATTCTTACGATCAGGGACGTATGATTTTCGTTTGGTCTTGAAAAAGTATTTATTTATCCATCCGTTGTCATATTCTCAAAAATCTGGTGAAAAAACATGCATCCGCCATAACATGGTATCACCCCGACTGATGCTCACAGAGTGCCACTTGCAGAGCAAGAGAAGCGACGCTCCCGGCCCCCCGGGATCGCCCTTCCCTGCTGCGAGCGGCCCGGGAGGCAGCCGGGGAGCCCTGGGAGAGGTTCTGCTGGTGCTGCACCTCCCGAGCCTTCCCGGAGAGGAATCCTTCAGAGCCGCAAGGAAAAGTGAGAGCTCTGAAGGGCGCTGGGCTAGCTGAGCTGAATCTACATGTGCTCCATTCCGTCATCTTTCAATGACAACGTTTAATTTCCTCTTCCTTGTCCAATTCATATGAAATTTTTTCTTCCCTGAGAGAGAGCAACTACACCACTGCTAGCCAGTGATGGTGATCCAAAGAGCCATAGTGATCCAAAGATCCATAGTGTTTTCTTGCGGAGGAGTGTTTGGACTGAGATAGAGAAGACAGTCGCTGCAAGGGAAGGCTGGATGCGACTGGAGATACCACTGGGGTGACAGGATTGGCTTTATTTTACCTACTTATTTCCTGCCTTAAAATACCTAAAGGCAAGACGGTGCTTTACCTCCCGCTAGGGAGGAGGCCGGCAGCAGGAGGTGGGGAAGGGTCTTTCTCTCCAGGCAAGCACACGTGTGCGCTCCTGCTCCTCACTGACGCGCAGCTCTTGGTAAGGAACCGTGTCCGCCGCGTTGTGCTAATAGCTCTTTGGTATTGTTTTGCTGTCTGAAGCCCTCTGGTGGACCATAGGCTGTACAAAAGGGTGAGTGTAGCTGCCTGCTAGCCAGTTTCTCTCTTCCATTTTAAGTATTTTTGCTTTCTGCTTGCTTGCATGGGGCTGCAGCCAGATATGCCAGTAAGTTTCACCTCCATAAATGATATGAAACAGAATCTCGTATAAACTAACCCTACTGCAATGACTAACACTGCTGCTTTTATAACAGGACAGAGCTCCACGGTAGATGTTACCAGTGCATGAATATGTGGAAAAAAAGGACCTGTTTATTCATCATGGGCATGCTTAGAAGGTGGTGTCAATGGGCAATTTTGTAGCATCCAAAATGGTTATCAGTGGATTTTGGAACTTGAGTGGGTCTGCAGTGACACATGCTCAATGAGTAATTATGCCCTCTCTATATAATAAGAACGAGACAGTGTTCGTGGTAGATTTTCAGAAGCTGCTGTGCAGATACAGCTTACACTAGATGGGTGTTTGTTTCTGCCTGAGCCAGTGACAGGGAAGAGCTCTTCGCACTGCACTTTGCTGTGAAAGATGGTAAGCTCCAACTCTTACCTCCTAGAATTTGGTCTTAGGTAAGTTATGTGTCTGGTTGCTTTTCAAAGATCAGCTCTTTGCTGATCTTTGCAGCTTTCTCAGCTGCTTATCTTGATCTACAGAGAAGAAAGAAAACACTGAAATGAAGATACTGTAGCTGCAGTACAGTAACTTGGCAGTTTCCAGAACTGCCTAGGAAGCTTCTGCAGGGAGTCTCTTCCTTGGATTAAAACAAGTCTGCTTGCGTCCGTGACCTGCCACGTCAGGGTGCTGGTTTGCTCCCTGCTGCCGGTGAGAACAGAGCCAAGCCCCCCTGTGCAGGTCCCGCTCCCCGCAGAGAAGGGAGCGCTTCAGTTTTCTGGACACCCGTGCCAGAGCTGGCAGCACGGACTGCTCTGTGCCGCCTTGGTGCTTGGGACGCTGCAGGGCAACAGGGTGAATTTCTCTGGCAAAAGCTGGAGAAACACCTTTTGTTTTGTTATTCCTACTATTGCTGCTATTTCCAAGAGATATGGGAGGCAGAGGGAAAGATCACTTGGGCACCTGCTTCATGTAGCATTCAGCATGGAAAAGTCCCCTGGAGGCATTGCTACTGGATTAACTGTTTTGCTTAATGAAGCAGTAGCTAATAACATTTCTTTCAAAAGCGTGACTTTCCTGTCTTAGCTTTGTGTAGGTAGTAATGTGTGTTCTTCACTCTTGACAACTGAAGCAAGGTTTGCATTAAATGAGGACAGAGGCCTAGATATACCTTAACTGTTTCAGTGCTTCAGTTTGTTGCATCTTGTCCAGTCAGAGGAAGAGAAACATTCTTAATTGCAGGGGCACCAACATGGTGAAGCTCTACCTGGAAACCATGCCTCAAGTTCACGGCACTTACAATCATGTGCTTTATTCTATTACTAGCTTTACAACTGATGTAGGTTTATTCAAGAACTGTGTTCTCTTAATGATGGACTGACCAGGTCATCTATATTTACTGTGAGATGCTTTGTGTATTATATAATCAGTGATGGTAATTTTTGGCCTAGGCTGGGGTGTCTGGTGTGTAGAGCCTCTTGAAGAAGCTGTAATCAGGTTTAGAAAAATCCAATTCACTGTAAGTAATTAAAAGAAATAGATCTTATTCAATGAATCAACTTCTCTCCATTGCAAAGATATAAATAAGTGTTTTGTTTTGCTTTCTAAGGAAAGCAGACAGATTGTCCATCCTTACTGTCCAGATCAGTTGCCTGGTGCAGGGGACATTAATGAGAGCTGCAGATGAGGCTGCTGGTTTATTTATTTATTGCCGTTGCCGCTGCAGGGCAGGGGCGCTCGGCACTGGGTCTGGCGCAGCAGGGCCCCCCTCCCAGAAGCAATCCAGAGCCTCGCGGGCAGCAGCCGCCAGATCCCGGGAGTTCAGCGCTGGCCTTGGCAGGTTTTGCCACGAGTGGCCCACGGAGCTTGGCCCAGGCAGAGAAGCTGCCCGGTCGCTGCTCCTAGGAGGCAGCTTATAGGGCTTGGTTACATACGGACCAGAAGCAGCAGGAGCTTCAGCTGGATGTTACTCGAATTGAACGCGGGTTCACCCCTCTCCTATCCCGAGTGCCGTAAGCGGGAACAGACCAACAGTTAAAGCTGATCTTGGAAGTAGCTGAAAATACTGGGAAAAATGGGCTACGCTGCAATTCTCTTTAGTCAGTGACAAGAGCGTAACTGTGCCCGGGTGCAGGGAGGCTGGGGGGTCTCGTCCCGTGGAGATGCTGCAGAGGCGCCGGGTCGGTACCGGCTGCGGTGCTCGGGGTGGCCCTGCTCGAGCAGGCGGGCGAGCTGCATCATCCCCAGGTCACCTGCCACCCTTCCATCCTCCACCGCTCCGTGATCTGACGCCGTGAGAAGGCTCACGTAGCTCACAGCAGGCAAACAGAAATCTACCCGTGTGCCTTTTAGTGGTCTTTCTCGGGCTGTACTGCCACTGGCTGTGGGAGCTTTTCCAAAGAAAATGTGGGAATCCAGTTCTGTTTTATCTGAAATGCTATGCAGAGCACAGGAGTCCCTGATGTCCTGTGCTGGCGTCCCGGTGTTCTCATGATCTAGCCGGTGGGATTCACGATCCTGTAGCACTGATGATCAAAAGCTGTCCTAGGTGCACAGGTGCCGCTTTCCATGCTAAAGAGCATTTGGTTTTGCTTTCAGATGATCTTTCTGTTAGATTTAACTGTACTTTCTCCATTCATTTGGGAAAAGTAAGCAATGAAAACTCAAAAAGTGCATCAGGTGCTGTTCTGCCAAAGGTTGTCTGTTATGGCAAATGATCCTTTGCTGCTTTGAGTTCCTCCAGCAGCGTGTGTGCGTGCACTGTCTGTTAATGAACGATGAACAGATTCTTCTGGGCCCTCTGACCCGCAGAAGCTGATGTGTCCATAGGCGCTGCAAGGGTGCATGCGCACGTTTGTGTATTAAATTCGTGTCTCCTGGACTCTGACACTGTGCTTATTTAGCCTGCCTCAGCGGATGGATGTTCTCAGAGTATTTGCTTCCAACTTTCAGGTTTCAAACCTCTTTTCTAATTCAATTTCATGAATTTTTATGGATTTTATTTGGCTTATATCATACCAGGATCAGAAAAGAGCAGGACAGGAGGAGGGGATTATTGGCTGGCTTAAGTGAGACCAAACTTTCTATCCTTCAGCAGCAGAAAAGAGAAGACTTTCTAGGAAAAACAAAAATCAAGTTATCACCCTTAAGTAAGAACTTTTGTCTCAGGGGAACCTGCTCGGGTGGACGTGTTTCAGCTGACGGCAGTGCCCACTGTGCAAATGTTTCTCTGTTCACTGGTTGAACTGAGCTGTTGTAATCCCCCGCAGAGGAGAGCTGTGTTCAGGTCTGGGTGAACGACGGCGCCCGGCGCCTTCCTGACGGGTTCTTGGCAGCCTGGGGATGTGGGACAAGTGCAAGGAGCGAGGCTTTTTCAGGGTGTGAATTAGCCAGTCGCTTTCTGCCTGCAGTGAAACTTCTGTCCGCTGTGGAGCGGAAAAAACAAGGTTGTAATCAGCTGTGATCATAAAGAAGATAATAATTTATGGCAGCTTTCTTTTATAGATAGATCCCCTTTCCCCTACCCAGTGTTTATATTTGATTAAATGCTCTCTGGTTGGGCAGTGTGCATGTCACATCGGAAGTCAGTTCCTCTTTAAGTACAACTTCCTTTCATACCTCAATAAGAAATGCAGGGTATGTCTTACTGCTCCTTGCAGACCCTTCCCTCTCTTGGCATTTCATCAGTAAACTGTGTCCTGCTCTCATGCAGCCAGCACTTGTAGTTTTGGTTTGTTTTCACTATGTGCTACCCAGCAGCCATTGTTTTAAGCACTCAGTTTCTTATGGCTCTTCAGAGGGGAAGACTGTAAGGGATCAAGAAGTCCCTTGTTTGGTCATGTTCAGGAGAATGTGAGAAAATGTGAGGTTGGAATGTGCATCACTGTGCCTGCCGCAAAAGTTTTGTAGGTAACTGTAGGCAACTTTTTTTTTTTTCATTTACCTCTTGTAGGGGCTGGATGTATTTGAAGCGCAAATGTGCGTGTTAAATTGCAGCCCGTGGTCTCTGGGGTGTCACTCCTATTGGACCTTTCTGTCTCTTTTGTTTTGCAACCCAAATGAGATATCGGGAAAAAGGCAAGAGCTCCCTTTTCTTAGATGCCCCGCGAGCCATTTCCACTCTCAGAGCAGCAGGTAACTGGCCAGAAAACCTTCGCTGGCTCCCAGTGCACCCTGTCCTTTATATCGATCTTCAGCGTTGCCAGAACCGGTTTGTTACAACACTCGCAGATTCATTAGACATTTCCCTGGCTGGGCACCATGTAGTAAATCTTAAGAAGCAGCTTTGTGTTACGCTGTACCTGTGAAGCCATCGTTCGCTGTTCCCTTTTCTATGTAGGCCGAATTCACGTGCTCGCGCTCTCCAATACGGGACTTGAGGTGGAGTGGGGGGAGAAAAAAAGCCCAAATCCACGGAGCTGCTGCCCGCTCCTGGGGCTGCTGCCTTCTGCATTGCTGCAGCACACAAGGATGCCACTTCCTGAGAGGTCCCCAGCGAGTGACACGACTCAGAGGGCAGGAGTTGGTCTGGCTGCAGCAGTCTGGGAACCGGGACGTAGCCCCGCAGTGTCGGGATTTGACGCTGGTGACCCGAGGACTCTTCTGCTGCCTTTGAGCAAGTCGGCACCAGGGCGGCGAGCAGGACAGCTTAGCAGGGGTCACCTCTGGCGCTCAGACATCTTCGTCCATCTGCTCTTCAGCCACTGCTGAGCGAGCAGCCTCGTTCCATCTCGAGGGAACCGGTTTGTGGAGGGTTTTGCTTGAGGCTTTATCACAGCACAGAGAAATGTGCTGACTTTACAACCCTGTGCGAGCACCCAGCAACTCCTGCAGCAGGAGGGCCCTTCTCCCTGTTGGCAGCCTGGGGGCAGCCGGAGCGCCGGGCCAGGCACTGCGTCCCGAACGGCACCCGGCTGGCCGCTGCACCCCGTCCCGCACCGGGCCCTCCCCAGCAGCTGCCGCTTCCAGAGCCGCCAGCCGGAGGCTTCTGGAGCGATGCAGGGCAGTGCCCATAGAGCGCGGGTGAGGTTTGCTCGCCGTCCACCAGCATGTGTCCTGCTGGAGTTACCTGCTTGCAGCCTTCTCCGTTTTTTGCCTTTTTTTTTAATTGTTATTACTAGTATTTTTTATATTAAAAATAAGTCTCACTGCAAGTTCCCTGTAAGCCTGGAGTGGAAATGTCATCACTAGGAACATCCATCTGTGAACTGCTTTGCAGAACTCTATCACATTCTTCTCCTTAGAGTGGGTTAGTATTAATGCTCGTGACTGTAAATGCTGCACTTCTCTTCCTCACCTGAGTTTAAGTGTGGAAAAATACGAAAGAAGTAGATGGTCTCCGGGGGCGAAGGTGCTGTGATATTATTCCCTTCTGAGTTTTGCTAGCGGCCCGTACTCAGCAAATTCCTATTTTTAAGGGTCATTGTTTGTCCAGAGAATTTGTAGTTAAATATGATTTAACCAGACATTTGAAAAGTTTTGGTTTGGAGATTTGTTTGTTGTTTGGGGGTTTATCATTCCTACACTGAGCTAAAGACAGAATACTGAAGAGCCAGTGCTGACATTTCCTATTGCTGTTACTGAATCAAATCAGGCTGCCACTGATGAAGAAACTTCCTCAAAAACGTGTAAAATGAGGTTTCAAAGCCTGTGTGTCCTTTGAGACACAGGAAAGGCTACAGCACAGGCTATTCATTGAAGAACTAATAGGTTGAAAATATTCAGTATTAGGTTGTCTTGGTAAAGCAATTTGGTGCATTGTCCAAAAAGATGGTTATTTTAAATGGCAGATTAAGCAGATGGCCTCAGTCTTGCTATAGTCCCTGCCGCTTCCTGTTTCAGCAACGCTTTGGGGAAAAAGCAGGGCTTTCGAAACACTTCAGTTCCTCGCGCGTGCCCTGTGGCCATGAACGCGCTGACCGGGCGGCTCGAGGCGCCTTGGTTCCCTCGCGCTGCCCCCGGCGCAGAGCGTGTCCGGCTGCCCCGGCACCAGCGTCGGTGGCTCTCGAGGCTGCAGGTCCTGGCACCCGCTCGGCAGCGCCTTGGAAGTGGCTCCTGGTGCCTCTGTTGCCCTTTAAAATGTTACACGCAGGAATAGGAATGCTGAACGGGCAGGTTAGTCTAATACAAATATGGGAGGTTAATAACCCTGATCATCACCTCTAATCACCTAGAAGCTGGCTGCTAGTGCAGTTGTTTCAAGCAGTTGCAGACTAAGCAGTGTCTTTTGCTAATGCACCCATGACAAATATTCATGCCTGCAACAGTAAGGGTAGGTAAATGCAGTACTGGTGTGTCCTTAAGTTTCTAAGTAGGAATTATCATTGCACTTGCATTTTTTTAATAAACCTGAAAATCTTGTAACCCATGGAAAGTACATTTGGCCGAGGAAGGCACTGCTTATTTGTGAATAGGATCTGTACTAGTGCAACGGTTGAGTGCTGCACTGATTCTTTTCCATTGGCATGTGTGTTCCAGCAAAATGCCTCCCTCGGTCTGCACCAGTACAGATGCCGCATGCTGTAGGTTGCGGTTTGCAGCGACGCATGTCTTGCATTCTTCCAGCAGAAGCGCCGTGTTAGCGTAGACCTTGCATGTTGAAGTGCGAAACGTAGACATAGCATGTGTCTCGGCAACAGAGCCACCAGCTTATCTACTGTGCATGTTCTCAGTGTGAGATCGGTAACACCAGATTGACCTTATGTTATAGTACGGAAGTGCAACAGGAAACACTTGGAAGTTGCACTGTGCATCATGCATCAGCGCGCACCAAGGGTACCTTTAGCATATGTATAGTTAGTCTCAACATTAAAAATGACGTAGTGCACAGATGTCCCCTTTTTCTAGCATAGCCCTGTTTTCTGTAAGGAGAGGAGGATGGACTCGCCGAGCGAGAAGGTGACATGACAATAAGTGAGAGCCAGGGGCGGAGGGGAGAGCGTTGCTGCCTTCTGCGGGTGAAGCCCGACTGCAGCAGCTCCTTCAGGGCGGGGGTAGAGCCTGGAGTCACCGCAGAAACTAAAGCTGTAAGAGGCGCTTGGGCTCAGTGCAGTGCCCAGTAGAAATGCAGACAGGGCGTGCGGTCCTGCTCCCTCGTCAGCCTGGGGCTCCGAGCACCTCCCCGAGCCCAGAGGACCCTGATTGAGAAACCCCTGTGCCTGCCCCAGGGCACGAGCGGGGCTGCTCGCCGCAGCCTTCCGAGCAGTGTCGTCACCCCGAGCAGTGTCTCGCCCCGCGCAAGACAGGCTTCGAGTGCTGCAAAAGGGGCTCTGTTTGGACTAGCAAGGCCCTCCGTCCTCCCACGCAGAGGATTCTCAAACAGCTCCGCAGAAGCGCAATGAGTAGCAGAGGTCGGACGCTGCGCGCCTGCATTGCACTGCAGTCGCTGCCCTCTGCTGCCCCCAGCTCCCCACGCTGAGAGGATATGGGTGCGATGTGCGTGGAGGGCCCCGTGCAGAGGGCGGTTGTGCAGCCTGCCCCATAGCCCAGTGCTGGCAGGTTAGTGCAGGAGCCAAACGTGGTGTGGGAGTGCGAGCTGGTACCTGCAGGAGCTGCACAGCAGCCCTGCTGGCGCTTGCCTCTCTTGACGCCTTTCAGTACCTACATTTTATTTGCTTTGTTACATTCACTCCCTTTTACCGGATTCTGTTACAGATGTGCAGTGTGCTTTCCACTGTGTCCTTGTCATTTCTCCTTTCAAGTTGCAGCTAGACCAGCTGGGCATGGACGTGCTCTGCTAAGTCACCTTCATGGAGGCCCTTGCAGTAACGAAGAGCAGGGTGGAGGCAGGAGCCTCCTTCACAGAAGGGAGCGTATTCCCTCCTGGAATGCGCGTGGCCTTCTCGAGCCTGCTGCTTGGGCACAGCAGCGTGGCAGAGCCTCCCAAAGCGGGGATGCGGCATACGGCTGTCGTGCGTTGCCGCCAAAGGAAGGACTTTCTGCAGATTTAGCAGCAAGCAAGGGTGCCTCCGCTTCAGCACTACTGGAGAAATCCTGTCATGCCCTCCTGGGACGTCAGGGCTTTGTTGGGCCGCCAGCCGCCTCCGAGGCGGAGGGGATGGTGCCGCAGGAGCAGCTCCGGCTGGGGACGCAGAGGCCGGGTGGTCCTGGGGCCACGCGGGAGGCCGCAGACCACGGCCCCTTGTAGGGAGCCTCGCGGGCGGCAGCCTCGGCCGCGCGTTGCTCTTGCGCCAGCACCCGTGGGAAATCCTGCCCTGTCCGCTGCATTCAAACTGCAGCCACCTTCTTTTTAGAAAGAATTATTAGCGCTTTTCCCCTTTCAGGGGTGCTTCCCTTCTTAGGCTGACACGTGTCAGAGGAGGCCGGGGGCCGCACGCCCTCGTGTCCTGCATCGCGCCGCGCAGCGGCTCCGTCCGGGCGGACGAGGGCCAGGCACCCACGAGGATCTCCACCGCCAGCCACGCAGCAGCGCGTGGGGCTGTGGGGCTGGAACAAGGAGGAAGGTGGAAATCGCCTTCCTTGTCCAGCGCTTCCTTCCGCTTGCAGACCGGCGCTCTGAACGTGGGCTCAACCGCGTCTCGGCCAAGGTCAGGCCTCCCCTGCGAGTCTGAAGGAGAGACTTGCCCGCGTGCTTAGCACAACGGAAAATGGCTCTTATTTCATCGATCTGTGCAGAAAACAGGTTAACGCTGAAGAGCCCCTTAGCTCTAGCAGCTGGAGGAGGAAGCAGCCACCACCATGGTTAATGAAAAGCAGCCCCCCAAAATCCCAGGGGAATGAGTAGGACAGTTTAGTACCAGATTGAAGCCAAGCTGTAGTTAAACGCACACACATACAGACAGACATAGGTACATACACATAGAAAAAAAAATCAGGAAAAAAAGCAAACAGTGGCTAGGAATTGGTGTATCCTTCCAACTGTGTTCTGTCTCAGATTTATGCTCTCCCATCCTTGCGCTTCCAACTGTTTATGGGGTCAGGAAAAGTTGCCCCCGTGTCATTTCTCTGGGTGTTGGCTTCTTCTGCATTGGAGGGTACAGTGCAAAATCATTTTGATTTTTGGCTTCCTTTCAAGCTTCTGAGAACAGAAGTGTTATACAGCTCCTCTTTGTTTTTGCAGAGTGAAAGAATTGAAAAAGGCCAAGGAACTTGAAGATACGCAGCAGCATCCCGTAGCAATGTGACATTGCTTTTCAGACTGTTTTCATTTTCTGTTTTTAGCAGAGACATGCAAGAACGACAAAAATACCCACTGCAGTGCTGGAAATAGCAGCTGCAGGATTTTAACAGTAATGTTTTGGTCATTGCATTTGCACTTTCATGGACAACTTTTAATTTGTTCAGCAAGACATCTTGGAACTCAATATTCTGTTGGATCACGGGGAAAAAAAAGACACCGGGAAGAAATGAGAGTTGCTTCATTCTCCCAGAAGGAAGAAGCGATTAAATATCCTTTTCACATAGGGCTGTATTAAACAACATGTGGAACTGTACAAATACTATACCAAAAATATTGTTAAGAAAAGGTGGGAATGCACAAGCAACACAAGAATGCCGTTCCTGCACTGTCGGTCGTCTCCAAGAAACTGAAGCTTTTGGGAGTCTCAGTGGAGGGGCTTAGATCAGTACATCGTTATTGGGTCCACGCGTCCTCATCTCCTTCGCACTTCTGTCCTTTGTGTTTTATTTAAATCTCTACAGCACACTTAATGCAACTTTTTAAATCTGCAGGTTTTTAATACATCCCGGGGGAGCATACAGAAGGGGTCGGTATGTGAGATAAACGGGTACTGCATGAGAAATGGAGAGAGCAGCTTAGGCAAGTTTTAAAATGTTTCTTTTTGGTATTTTTACTAGAACCTGCAAATCGATTGTCACGTACTTTTCTCATACTCAGCACTTTATTTTCTAGCCTTACTTCCATGTACTATTATTTTACTTATGTTCTTAATTTGTAAAACATGTAGCTTTTTATCTTGAGTGACTGTCAAACCTTGTTGTTTTGTAGAGTCACGTGCATATGTTGCCTGGACATTTTATACCACCTAAAGATCAGAGTGGTGCTGCATTCTGGCCAGTAAATTTCTTATTTTGGCTATTTCATCAAAATCTGGGCAGTTTCTGTATATATAGAAGGTAGAAATGGAAAATGAGAAAAAAATATTTGAAAGGGAATATATTGATTAATTACTAAATATTTTATTCACAAAGGGTCAATAACTTGGCAAGATAAAATTATTATTTGTATAGTTTTGTCTGAACGAGAAGAGTGTGGATGTATTGTTTGTACATACTGTATATATTAAAACAAAGAGATATGTGCATGAACTCAAGAAAAAGAAATGAAAAAAAGCAAAGCATTAGTGGCTATGGTCTGTAAAATGAAACAAAAACTTTATTTCACTATAAGAAACTTTATTTTAAATGTTCTTTAGAAGAACATTTTTGCTAAAGCATGACTAAATGGCAAAAAAAAAGAGCTACTGTATTTAGACTTAGGAAAAAAAAGGCAGAGCAACATTACTTAAAAAAAAAAAGAAAAAAAAAAAGAAAAAAAAGGATATGTTTACATTTAATTTTGGCTACCAGGAGTTTGATTTGGTTGAATTTATTTGTTCCTTCCTTCTTCCCCCTCCCCTTTCTTTCTTTTTTATTTTCCTTTTTTTTTTTTTTTTGCCAATGGTGCCAAGTAATGCGAATGCTAATATTGCTTAAGAAAATTAAGTTACTTTTGCAGAGCAGATAATCATAAGAGTACAAAAAACGTATTTAGCTTAACACCATACACTCACTCCAATAAAGAACACTTAGAATGAATATAAAATGAAAAAAATAGTATGAAAGTAGAAAATATGTTTCACATTTTCATATCTCCTGCTGGAAGTCAGAAAATGTAATAAAAATTGCACACACACACACACACACAAAAAAAAAAACTTTAAAAAAGATGCAAACTGATCTTGTAGGGGTGTCATGGTATATTGCTATTTCCACATAGTGAGGAGCCAAAGAAATTAGATGTTTTAAAATCAAAATAATTTTAAAACTGTCTCAGAGTGTCGGCAGTAGGAGTCAGGGTCTGATCTTCATTATGCAGGAATGTAAAGGAAGTTGCTCCGCAAGTCCCTGTTGCTGCTGTGGATTCCGTAGATGAGTCTGAGGTCAAACCGGCTCCGAGGTTTGTGCTGCTAGGGGCAGTTGAAACGTTCTGATGGACTGGTGTAAATTTGAGATTGTTGCTTTTGGAATAGTCGTTCTTACTTGATCCCGGCCACCAACTGCAAGGCTTGGTGTGAAGCCTAAAATTGTTCACGTGTGAGAAGCTTTGAAACTGGTGTCTTTAAAAGAAGAGTAAAAACAAAGATTGTGGCAAAAAAAAAAAAAAAAAAAAAAAAAAAAAAAAGGGGTGAGTGCTCTTGGTGCCTTTTCTATAATTGTACTTGTTTTTAATTACTTCTTTTCACTGCCAGCATTGAATTACAGTAGATGTGCTATAGCTCATTAACAGAATTCTCTTGTACATTTGTGAACTGCTGCTTTACAACCTGATTCTAAATCAAACAAAAAAAGAAAAAGGAAAAATGTAGGAAGGATGTCCCGGCTCTCACATGGTGGCTGTGGGCAGCCTCGTAGCCTCAATTTATTGTATTGAATTGGGACTTAAAGCATAAAATATTCCACACACCCCCAAAAAGGAATGGGAACTGCAGAAGAATCTCCTTTGGGATGAACTGGAATGCTCTGTATTACTACTGAAGAACTGTGATGTTTTGAAATGGAAATGTTGCTCCCATTAACCGGTATGTGACAATATAGAATTGATCTTTTCCTAACAAGAGTAATGACCTCAGTGGAAGTATTTTAACCCCCTGCATTTATACAAAATGATTCAGTAATATACAGAGCCGTTTCCAATTACTCTTCCAGATCCATGGGCCTGGTGGTGTATCTACTAATCCAGATCCTGCTTCAGCCAAACGTTTTAAGCATGTACTTACTGTTAATCGTGCAAGTGGTTCCCTCGGATCGACAGAGCTACTTGCATGCTTGAGGTTCGTACGGCTTCCAAGTGCTTTGTTGTGTCGGGTCATAGCCCTTCAGTGTCGCACCGGCGCGTTTAAAGGCGCCCACTGAAGTGAAGTGATTCTGCTCACCCTTTTCTTGATTGTGGAACTTCCATTTTCACAGAAGATGTGTACGTGAGTGCAGCTTTCTGGGAAAATCCACATTCCCAAGTGCCAGGAGCCAGAGCCATCTTCTGGTAATGGAATTGCTCCTTTTTGAAACACATTCAACAGCAGTAGTACTGTGTGACGGAAATGCAGAATATAACATGAACCCCCTCTCTGGTTGCACGCTTACGGCAGTTCCACACAGTAGTTGGTGCCCAATGGGGGGTCCCCAAGACTTGCATGTAAAACTAGTATAGATGTCTTCTCTTTTGTAAGTTTTATTTTTGTAACCGTGCATGTAAAGCATCACTGAATCAATGGATCTGTTGAAGAACTCAGCTGCTGGAACCATGCAAATGTTTTGAATTGCCCTTAAAATATGGAAGATGTTTTCTGAATGCTTTATATTCTTTCTGCTGTAAATTAAAAACAAAGAAAATTTCCCCATACAAAGTGTGGACCTTTTTTAAGCACATGCTGTTCCATTCTAGTGAAATAGGGCAACATATTGCTTTAGGCTCTGTTAAGAACCTTGAGGGAGGGCTGGGAGCAAAGTGTTGCTTTTCCTCCATACCTGCTTGTGAGTGCTGCCCGGAGTCCTGCTGGCTGCAGCCTGAGCACTCGGACTCCTCCGGCCCCGGGCGGCACCAGAGGGCAGCGGCGCGTGCTGGCCGCAGCGGCACAGGCCTCGCGGCTCCGGCCGTTGGCAGCTCCGGCCTTCCGCGGCTCCGGCCCTTCCGCGGCTCCGGCCGCTGCACGGCGCGACGCTGCTCCTCGCTGCGCCGGGCTCTGCCCCCAGCCCATCGCCCCGTCGCGCCGGAGGCACCACCACATCTTCTGTTTCTTCCCCTGCCGTCCTCACCCCTCCAAGAAGCTTCCCAAGCGCTGGCTTCGCTTGTGCAGCAGAAGGGAAACTGACCATCTCACACACTGGGCACCCATATTCTGTCCAACCCTCAGATGACCAGTTTTGCCAAATGACTACAACTACACAAAACCACTAAAATTCGTATTAAAACAAACAAAAAAAAGAGGGGGGGAAGGGGGGGGAAGTTCTGCCCAGCCACAGCTCGCTGGAAGCAGCCTTGTTTGATACAAATTTCCAAGGCCATAGGACATGCTGTAATAGTGTGAGTATTTGAAATGTTCTCTGATGTGATGGGACACAACAGCTTGACAAGTAGCAGCTTAAAAAGAAAACTGCAGCATAGCTCAGTCTGGCGGGATGAGCGTTTTGATCACACACAGAAGCGTCAGTTTGTCCAGACCTTTCCTCCTCGTATCTGCGGAGTTGGAATTTGCTAACTCTGTTCGGCCGATACGGGAACAAAACGCTCGAGGCGGGCGGCGCGCGGCGGGCGCCGGCTGTGGTGCGGCGAGGGAACCCGCTGAAGGCGCTGCCGTTTTTTCGGAACGCGCCCTCATTTCTGCTCTCAGTAACAAGAGCGACGCTTTGTGTTAGGGTAAGGGCGATGCGCCGGTGCCTGGCTAAGCGGGGTGCTGCGGCGGGGGTAACCACAATGCTGAGCGCGTTTGCACGCCCGTGACTCCCGGGCCAGGGACACGGTTCTGTCGGGAAGGGCAATCGGCGGCCGCGAGGATGCCCGTGGGAACCGCCTGCAGGTGTCTGGCGGGGAAAAACACGCAGAGGGAGGAGAACACGGGCACGCGCAGGGCAGCAAGGAGCAGGGTGGCCTGTGGAGGTGCGTGCAGGCAGCTCCGGCGCCGCGGCCGAGCTCCGGCTGCTGCTCGACACCGATGAAGTAAGCAAAAGCCCAGATTCAGCTCCTTAAGATCATGTATTTATGGTTGATCCTGACCTCAGCTGATTAAGAGGCAGCGCCTTTCTCTCTTCCGTTCTTTCCCAAGCTGCAGGGGTAGGTGACTCGCAAGACCCCTTACAGACCAGGCGCAGGGCGCAGGGACTAGTTTACAGATAAAATACCTTCTCCTGAGGATGCTGGTAGGTCACTCAGCAGTTGTGTTCATGCCATCATCTTGCCTGTGAGTCCACCGTTGGGCACAAGCTTGTCTGCAGCTGTGTGGACACGGCTTCAGATTGAGGCACCCCAAGGGAAAAACGCGAGGGCTCACAGGCAGGGGCCAGGGAACACACTTGAGCCGAGCTGGTGTTAAATGCTGAGCCATATCTGCCGTGTGCACAGCAAGGTATGTGCTGCTTTCCTGGCTTTAAGTCAGGCTCATAACACAGCGTTGGACATGTGCTGAGCACACAGTCCATGGGATCTTCTCATCTGCAGCAGTTTGGAAGGCAGGCTGCAAAGGCAGGAAAGAAAAAGTTACTGAAAATCAGGTAGATATTGGGCATTTGTAATAGGGAGAACAAGGAGCAGCTGGTAAGTTTTGTAGATTGTCCCTTTTTTTTTTCTTGTGTTTTAAATAGAATTTAGATATTTAGAACTTTTGTTTGTGCATGAACAGTTCAAATGGATGTAGGAATTCAATGGGTCAGGTTGAAAGATCATAGTAGTTTTTAGATCATCTTCAACTCTGAAAATATCCATATTTTAAATATGTATTAGATCTATCCTGTATTTCCTTTTTAATTTGTAAGAACTGTTGAACAGTTCTGTATGTCTCTCCTCTTCACTGCCCTTGCTCTCTCTATAAGGTAACTTTATTCAGTGAGTTCCTATAGAAATGCAGAAGGAAGAATCGTATCATTTGGAGTCAGTAGGAAATGGCTTTAGGGATTCTCCCCACTCTCCTCTTTGTCCCATTTTTACTATTTTCAGTTTTACTCAGATACCAAAGATTTCAAATATGTCAGCGTGCTGGACCTCTAAGTTCAGATAGCTAAAACACTCTCTTAACTTCCCCAAAATGGTAAAAACACAGAAAAGAAACACCTTGAGCAACCTCGGGGTTTAATGGTAAGTGTGCTAAAGCAGTATATTCCCAACTAAAATCTTGGAAGATGTACCTAAATGATGAGAAAGCAGTTAAACAGCACTCACTGTTTGCACTCCTTGTTTAAATAGCTCAGAGCAAATCCTTGTTAAGATTAAGTATCTGTGCTTTATAATTACAATATCATCTTTCCCATGAACTGTGCATCTAACATAACATCTAACATAAATATTAGTTTTTGAATGTCAAACATGGGCAGAATTTCTTTGAAGTTGTGTTATATGAGCAGCCAATATTTGGTTCTTTTTCTTTGGCTTAACTCTTTTTATAGTTGATGAAAAGGCATATTTTCTCACAAGTTTACTGTCTGTGTACATTTTTTTTTTCTCTCAGACATTCTGTGGAATGTTCTTCCTTCTACTTTTATTTCCATATAGACTGTAGACCCAACTCGGCATCACTTACTCTCTTGTTCTGGACATGATAAACAAAGTAAGAGAGTCTTTGTCCAGAAGAGCCTAACCACCAACTTGTAGACTCAGCCAGAGGTGAATGCTGGACTCTCCTTCTCTCACCATCTTAACTCAATGCAGAGAGACACATGAGAAGTTCCTGGTGTGTGAACTGTAGAAAAAATCCTCATGGATGAAAAAGCATTCCCTGCGCCTTCGCACTATTCTATAGACATCAGATAACTAAGACATGCTCCACCTTGTCCTGGCATCTTTAGAACCTAAATAGGGATTTCAAAATCTGATTTTTTTTTTTGTCTTTGTATGTGTGTCTTTTGGACAACATGTCCTAGAGTACATAGACCTCCAGCCTTAAGCAGAAGCAGATGGGATATGCAGCTACTCAGTCCATCTGGAGATTAGATCATGTATTAAATAAAAAAAATATATAGCTAATTAGCTATATAGCTATTAGCAGACTATATTTTTTTTGTATCCATTGATGTGAAACATTTCACAAGAGTCAACAGTGTTAGCACTTTCATAACACAGTACAAGTGACATATATATCTGTGACTTGGGGCTAAAAGGCTTGTGCTTGCTGGCTTAGAGTTGTGCAAGACTAAGTTTTCCTGTCCTTAAAAACCCACTCGCAAACACTGAAATCCTGCTGAATTTCAGGCATCTGGGCTCCACAGTGTCAGGTCACTGTTGTATGAGGAGCAGAACTGGCTATGAGTACAAAACCCAGAGAATACTGTAATCACGGACCTTACTTGTTCAGTCATAACTTCTACATGGGACTTGGATCCAGTGCTGTGCCCAGATGCCAGAATCCGGCAGATTTCAAGAGGAATTGAAGCTCTAATCCTGGAAAAGGAGCCAAGATTTAGAATCCTAAATTGGTCAGTCACTTTGAAAATATTACCCTTAGCCTTTAGCCTGCTTAGTATAATTTTCACAAAGCTGCTCATAGCACGCAGTGGGATTAATGTAATTAAAATATCATGGTATACCACATTGGCATCAAGAAGTAGCCTCCCAGATCTTCATGTGATTCATAAATAACTTGATATGACTATAAAGTGAGTGATTTAGCAATGAGACTCATAGAGTCCAGTTAAAGGCCAAAATTACATTTCTTCATTAAGCAAAGCAGAAGCCTGTGCTTATAGGTAGAAAATACAAAAAGATACTGTAAATAAATACTGTTTTCCAAGGATCCAATCACTAGTATTGTTTGTTTGCCTGATGGGGGACATTTTTTCAGTGAAAGATGCCTGTTAAATTATGTTTCTCCTTTAGGTTTTTGGGGGCTTGTGAACAACGCAGGAATATCAACATTTGGCGAGACAGGATGGCTGTCTATGGAGAAATACGAAAAATTTGCAGATGTGAATCTCCTTGGGAGCATCAGAACAACCCTGGCCTTTCTTCCTCTTCTAAGGAAATACAAGGGTATTGCTAATCCTCTGTTATTTAGAGTTGTAGAATAATTAGCTTACTATAATCAGGGTAATGTAGTATCTATAAAAGAAGCCTTAATTGTCTCTCATTGAACTGAAATGACAGCTGTGTGGCCTGAAAGAGCAACCTGATCCTGAAAAGAGGGCAAAGTCATAAGCAAAACGGACAAACAAACCAGCAACAAAAAAAAGAAAAGAATGATTCTGTCCCTATTTTCACCCCTTCCAAAGGTACTGTGTTTAGAAACAACACATTATCTCAGGTTTTGACTTGAAAAAGAGAGGAAAAATATAGTAGGCAATTAACCCCAGACAAGACTGTTTAAGACCTGCCAGCCAGGAAACACCAAGATCCAATAAACTCCTGCTTAACTTCATTATTTAGGCTTTACTCTTTTACTATTCAGGAATTGGGAGAGGAAGGATGATCCTGGAGAGGGAAATGGAACATCTAACTTGCAGTTCTAGACCTAGAAAGATCCTATGACCTTGGACTAACAACTTCAGATGTATAAAAGTATCATAGAGAGTTGCATGGGCAGGAAGCAGAGTAAATGCATTTGCCTCGAGCTCCACAGCATGGACTTTATGCTGATGAGAAGAAATGGTTCAGGTAGTTCTCTCTAGCATTGCAATGTCTTTTATTTGCTTTGCAATTTGTTCTGTACCCCTGCCCATCTAAATTTGGGAAAAAGCACAATTTTCTTTTCTCCTCCCTTTGCTTAACTTGTATACTTGTGTAGTAAACTCTCTAAGGGAAGGATATGTTCTACTCGTGTGTACAGCATCAAGCACAGTAAAATCTAGGTTCATGTGGAATCCCCAGATATCACTGTAAAGCAAAATGTAGTTAAGATAAAAGCATCTTATTTTTGACTACTCAACTTGGTTGCCTGCGGCTGATTTTTGGTACAAGGAAAAAAAAACTTTTAAATACTGCCGGATGAATGTGTTTCTGTGAACAAACACACCACTGCATCTGTGAGATGTGGCCATTACATGGGAGAATGTACTTACTTTCTGTGATGACCTGCCTGCTGCTTTAACTCTACAATGTGGATCCACTGGAGGCATCTGTCACACTTTATGAATTGCATGGAGTTGCTTCAGAGGCGAAGAGAGAGCTTATGTGCATGATCTTAAGCACACGTGTAAACCCTTGGAAGATTTGGGTCTGAATAGTTATATCCACATAGTTTCTTACCTCCAAGTTTTTATCCATCCAGTCAAACAGATATTTCCCTCCAGCCTAGACTTAAGTACCCAGCTGCCTGAGAAGATCAACATTTTCCCATAACTTTTCCAGTGGCCAGTTGAGATAAGACATATCAAAATGGGAATGCAATTACCAGCTTGCTGACCAAGATCCTGACTTAACCTATACACTATATAAGAAGGCAGGGAACCTAATTCAGAATGACAGATTGCACTGCATTTTCATGATACCCATTGATATCCCAAAAGTTTATAACATTTGGTCAGATGTGGGGTTAGGCAATAGCAATGGAACCACTTTCTTGGAACCATTACTTGTGAGGCTTTTTTTCTCTCGCCTCTCGTATTTATATATCAACGTTCACAGGCTTCTCATTCTGTGGTATAATTATTTGATGGAAGGTTAAAAGTGAACAGAAGAGGACCAGAGCTCAGGACCTCAAATCAGAAATCACCCATATTCAGTGCATGCATGCACTTGGCAAGAGTTATAAAGGAAAAAATAGGAGAAAAGATCAGGGAAATCATAGCAAGACAGTATAAAACTGTACCCTTTTGGTCAGGTCACCTTTCTCTGTTTTATAACTCTAGTGACTTGATATGCATAGCTCTAATACAGAACATGGTGCAGAGACATCATTAGGACACAAAAAAGTTGTTATTAGTAGTCATATACCTATCATAAAGAGAATCATCTCATGCTTCTCTCCTCTGCCTTCTTGTCTGCTATTACTAGTGTAGTCTAGCGATCAGCAGTGCAGAGTCTAATTCGAGGTCTGTAGCTAGTGGTGTCCCCCAGGGGTCAGTCCTTGGTCCAGTCCTGTTCAGTTTATTCATCAATGACCTGGATGAAGGCACAGAGTGCTCCCTCAGCAAGTTTGCAGATGATACGAAGCTGGGAGGAG
>JAWLRI010000013.1:89547-132356 GCA_034781795.1 Crypturellus tataupa | reverse complement strand
CAAAAAAAAAAAAAAAAAAAAAAAAAAAAAAAGCGAACGGGGAAAGGAAAAGAGAAACAAAAAAAGTAATAGTAATAATAATAATAATAATAATAATAATAAACCTACGGTTTTGCACGCCGCTTTGCCCCCCTTCCCCGCCCCGGGCCCGTTCCCAACTTGGCGAAACCCGAGCGAAAAGCGCGGGCGGCACCGCCCGGGGGAAGCCCCGCTCCGCTCCGCCGGGCGCAGCCTCTCCGCTCCGCGGCGGCCGGACTGTCCCCCGGCGGGGCCCGCGCGGCCGCCCGCCCCTGCGCGCCCCCAGCGGGTCGAGGCGGTCGAGTTTCCGCCGTCAGGGGGAGGTTGTGAGAGGGAGCACTGGAAATCCGGAGGAACCTGAAATAAAAGCGTTTTCACGAGAGGAGATCGAGCGTGCTCATCAGTTAGGTACATGCGCCTTCTCCAAGTGGCAGGATTTTGTTTTTCCTCCAGAAGACTCATGCGATCCTACCCCTATGTGGAAGGAAAAGGGCCTGGACCTGTTGCTGAGCCGGGCTGCGGTTTTCAGTGTCCCTCGTACTGTCAAGTTTCACTGAGCAGAGATGAACCTGAAGGAGCTTCAGGGCAGCCCCTCGGGGCTCGCTGAGGGCTGGCCGGCAGCTGCCGCGGTGGGGAACGCGCAGGAGGAGGCCTTTGGCCGGACTAACCTCGGAGAGCAGCAGGACAGGCCTCAGGAGGACGTGGAAACCCACTGCCGTGCTCCTGTGGGAACGAGCGCCGGGGCGACGCGGTTTAACGGACCAAAATCCAGCGGAACTGACTTGTGCGGCCAGGAGCCAAACGGCAGCTCAGCGGGGCGTTTCGGGAGGCAAAGCCGAGGTGACAGGTAACTCGGCCCCCTGTCCTGCGGGACCCGTGGTGCCTGCCGTGCAAAGGGCTTCTCGCACTTTCAGGGGACCCAGAGAGCTTACGGGAGCCCTGAACTGTAGTATGTGTCACGGTCTTGGGTGTAGATTAGAGTGATGCTGCGTGAGTCCTTGTAAGCTGTCTAATTCTTAGGCTGGCTGATCCAGATGCGTCATTGACCCTCTTGTAGCTTCTAAGTATACTTAATCTAAAGAGTGTATTTAACAGCAGTACAGCAGAAATAACTTTAATAGTACTGCTTCTTCAGAATACTCAAAAAAATCAGTGCAGCACTTTAAAAATAAATAAATAACGTAGTTCAAAAAGTATCATTTATGTGATGTCAAACTTGAATGTAAAATATACACATTGTACTTCAACCTATTATATGGTAGCCTGATACCAAAGAGTGGTGAATGAACAAAAAGTCAAGTAGCTGCCTGTACATCTCATCTGTATGATTGGAATTGATCTGTGTTTTGGGGATATTTGCTACTTAGGTTTTAGTCAGTGGGATAAGCAAAAATAAAGAGGGAAATTTTGCTCGTTAATTAGAATTAATTAGTATTGCAGCTGTTGGCAAAGGTCTCTGCTACCAATATAATGAAGACACCTAAATCATGGGAGAGTTGAAATCTATGTATCAGCTGTGTTTTGAGAACTTCGTATTCCCATGAAGTGCTTTTCATGAGATGCTGACCTCAAAGCTAGAAGGACTTACATACATAAAGAATCAGAATCTCTGTGTGGTTTTAATACTAGCAAGGTCTGGATTTAAAAAATCAGCTTGCTATTAATTGTTAGTATTGCTCTGGTGAACCTTTGAATTTTAGTCATTCATTCATAAACTGAGATCAAGAGGTTCAGTGTTACAAGATGTAAATTTCACAGCATCTCAGCAAGCATGTTGGTTATCATATGTCTTTGCCATTCTATATCATGTTAGAGTTGGAAAGGAAGAAGGTAGAGGAAAACAGATTAAATGGCACAGAAGTGAGAAAGGTGCAAGAAAAAATATAGCAGGCAAAATATAATGAGCAAGCATTGGGATTTTCCAGAGATTTTGTGAACTGGAGACCAACCCCATAAAGGAATATTTCAGTGAGTAATTTTAATAACACCTCAGAAAAATAATTCCTTTACCGCAAGTCCCCAGTAAAGTTTAACTTCTTTGTTTTTGTACAGCACACAGCTGAATGGAAGCCAATCATACAGAGATATGATGATGATGATGATCCAAGAAATGAAAAGGTGTTTACCTGAAGGTAAAAGGAGTTCCAGCAAGTCCAGTACTATCAGTGCTCTCAACTATGCTTTGCAGTGTGTCCAGCAGGTCCAAGGTATGTGAAGAAAAAAGTATGGGGGTATGGAAAGTTACAGACATGTACAGTCTTGAATAGACCTGTCTGGAAATAAATATTAAAACAAAGGGATACATTGAAATTATCCTGCCAAAAAAAAAAAAAAAAAGAGTTTTTGAATATATATATGTTTTTTAACATCACATTATCTTTTATATTCAAGAATCTTGCTGCTTATTCTCTTTTTTTTTCTCCAGAGTCCGGTCCCTAGTAGGTGCTTAGTAGTAACTTGTAGTAGTTGAAAGAAATGCATTGCTGTTGCAGGTTCAAAATTTGTTGGATAGTCTGTATCTTATACTGCTGTTTTCCATACAGACTATGAAGTAGCGTAATTTGTCTTTTGTCATCACATTCTGTCCTTTCCACTTCCTCCTGCTCATTTCCTGTAACATAAGCAGATCACTCCAGGAGTATAATCAGTGTTTGTTTTTCCTTTTTCCCTTCATCTCACCTTGGACCTCACCAAGAGGATAATAAAAGTATTAAATCTATAAGGACTATTTTCAAAATTGTGCTGACTTTATTGTGTTTGTTTTGCTTTTCTCCTTTTTTTTTTTTTTAATTAGCAAACAATGATTTTTTTCAAGCTGCAAATGACCGAAGAATATTTCAGACAGATGTGATCACATACAACATAGATGAGCTGGTGGCAGTTGCATCTGAACACGCTCCAAAAAACACAGTAAGAAATTCAGTCAAGGAGTTCACTACTTGATGTCTCCTCTGTATTTAATTGCTTTGCATCTCTTTGTGGAAATAGTGTGTAAAATTTGAAAACCTTTAAATTGTAAACAAACAGGTCTTTCTATTGATAAAGGTAGATCAAGGGCATGGCTTGTATGTGTTGGATCAGGATACCCAACCGGAGTAAGTGAAGGAATAACTGTTTTTTTTTTTTGTTTGTTTGTTTTGTTTTGTCAAAAGCAACCGTTACCGCGCTCAGAATTTTAGAGTTCTTCTGCAGCAGAGTAATCTCCTGAGAGCATCTTAGCATATTTTCAAAGCTATTCCAATCTATAGATGCAAAGGTCTTCTCTTTAGTTTCTATTTGCACTCCTGGATTTTATTTATTTATTGCAGTATGCATCATGCTTTCTGACTCTGTTTGAAAGAACATTTAAGTAGTACTTTCAGATTAAGTAGTGTCAGAAACTAAATCAGAAATCCTGCAAATACTTCTATTTGAGAAGTTTTCATAATGATTTTGTGTGTGGAATTGTGGTGAGTGCTTCTGAAACTTGGGGAGAAATCTATAAGCAGTCATCCGGAAAGGGGCATTCATCTTTGGCATCTGCTTCAGTTTTATACATGATATTGTGGTCTTTGTAGCATTTGTAGGTCATGAATCTCCATGCTGCAACTCTGGAGATTTTAGTTGCCAGTTCTCACGTGCAGTTTTAATGGGGTGCAAGCTTAAGAACATTTCTGAACTGCTCTTTCTTTCTTTTATCTTTTCAATATTGCGGCTCTGTTTTACGAGAAATTTGACTTTAAAAATGTTTATTTTCCAGGACACCTTCGTGGCTGTGTTTTCCTTGCTTTCTGGGCAAATAGTGCATATTTCTGATCAGGCAGCATCCATTCTAAACTGTAAGAAAAAAATGCTGGATTCTTCCCGGTTTGTAGAGCTGCTTGTCCCTCAGGATGTTAGTGTGTTCTACACACACACTGATCAGTCCCACTTGCCGCTTTGGAACATAGGAAGTCAAACAGGTGGGACTTGACAATGATCATAATTGCTTTATGTGCCTTTCTGTCTTTGCAGAAGAAGAATAGAATGGTCATTTGTTTGAAATGCATATGCTAGCAGTATATATAGACCATACTTGTTCCTTTTTATTTTTCTTTTTTAGTTGAAAATTTGAGTAACTATGTCTATGGTTTCCTAGCAGCTTAACTGTAATGGGGGCTAAAAAAGGCAGATACTTCATTTTTATATAAATCACCTTACTCTTTCCAAATAGAAAGGAGGTAAGACTTTTTTTTAAATAAAATAAAGGAGATAATTGTCAGGATAAAATGGTTTAACCTAGCTCTTACAGTTGGACTGTGTAGTCTATGGTCCGCTTGACAGCCTTCTGTAAACTTGGCCAGAAGGCAGCAGGTAGAAAGCAGAAAATTGAGCTTAAAAGCTAGCCTATATGAAGATGAGCCTTCAGTAAAAATATTGATGATCCTGAATTTTCATGTCTATCTGGAAAAAAAGAATCTGTTCTATCTCTGTGTTGGATGTGAATAAGTGGTGGCTTTTGAGCCATATGTTACTTGTGAGCAATTCAAGTGCAGTTGCCATTTCAAAACTCTGTTCTTTGTGTCCCTGGCAGTGGTGCTGTTACAGTGTCAGGGCTAGAAGGTCACAATTTGCTGCTACAGAATGTTGTGGGCCATCAGAGGCTGCTGGTGCATGCCAGAACTTTGGAAGCAGGTCCTATGCCTACCCAGCACAGCAGTGACACCCCTGTGGAGCTGCTCTCATCCTCATGCTGTGAACTGTTAGTTGGCTCTTACCTATATACACTTTTTCAGTATATGGCTCATAAATTAAACAATTTTAGCCTTTCCTGTTCTGTGGTGATGCATTGGACATTTTCAATATAATGTTTCCAAATTTAGTTCCAAGTCAGTCCTTTCTCCAAAAGCAAGTATGCAGGGGAAGAGAGAAAAATATTGGAAATGGGAGCAGACTGTTGAGCCAGTTCAATAGCGAATAATGACCAGATAGTGACGCTTCAGCCTTGCTCAGGAAACTTGGAGAACATAGAGTTTAAAATACTTATTTTTAAAGTGTTTCTTATAGGCACAATTTATTTATTTATTTATTAGCATATTAACTGGTAATTTCAATGTATATTCTTCTTATTAGCTTCTCTGTATGAATGTGCCCAAGTGAAATCCTTTTTCTGCAGGATCAGGTAAGTATACTACTGTAGTCTTATGCTCCTGAGGGCTGGGCACAGGGAACAGGATTGGACAGAAGCAGCGTTGTGGTGTTGGGACCGGCCAATGTCTGTGAAATCTGCCTGTGAAACCCCGTTCCAAAGTTGGCGTGCTGTGTTTAATAAGGGCATCCAGGAGGAGACAGGACCTGTCCTTTTACAGAGGACATGTGCCTTACCAGTAGTGGTGGTTAAACTTGCCTGAGGACAAAAGGAAAACTGTTCATACGTGTTTCTTTTGAACCTCTGAGCTCCCTTCAGTACCACAGAGCGGGAGAGGAGTCATCTTAAGTACTGTGCCTCCTCTTAAAATTTGAGAGTGGAGGGAGAGTGTCTCCATTTCTTCAGTTTCGTACAATATCTCTTCCTTTGTCTGACAGATCTTTTTGATTATGTGTGCTTCGTGAATAATTTTTTTTTTTTCCATGAGTGCATATTGGACATACCTAGGATTTCTGTGTGTTGTTTATCCTCTTGTTATTATGTCAGAATTCCATTTTTTTTATCTTTTTCCCCCCAAAGAGAACTGTGAAAAATAGTTGCTATGGCGCTAACCTCTCTTTAGAAACATTTTACTAAACCAAGTGTGGAATAGGAAATAACTCAAGAATATGATAATGTTCGGAAGTTATTTCAAATTTGGCTGATTGGAATAAGATACTGAAGTCCTGAGCTATACCAGCTGAAGACATGCTTGCAGTAGAAACAGGGAAACTTTGATGTGATGATTTACAAAGTCCTGGTTAAGATCTCATCCAGAGTGCTGTGTCCTGTTAGTGCTCATCCATGTTCCAGGAAGGCAAACCCATACAGGAACTGGAAAATTAAATAATGATAGCTATTTCTGAACCGAGGGTAGAAAAGTTTTGATTATTTAGGTCGGTGAAACAAAACCAGAGAGTTCTTGCCTAAATACACCACTGAGTGTACCGCAGACAGAAAATAATTGCTTAACTTTAAGAACAGTAGTAGATCAAATAAGTTATTCTCATGAATATCTTTGCTCTGAGAAATAAAAGAAAGGTGGGGTTTTTTTTGTTAGTTTTTTTTTGTTGTTGTTTTTAAGCTACTAAAGGCATACTAGAACACCCTCTCTGTATGAATGTTGGAGGCAAAACCCCTGTTTGGTACTAAGGGGGATGAGATCAGTGTATAGTGGTGTGTTGCCCTGTAATTGCATGTTGCCAAGGGGTTGTACTTGGGGCCTCAGAAGGTTCTTTCTGATCATCCAGTTCTGTGCGTTCTGCATAATTTCTTTGCATATCTTCTCTGCTCTAGGCTTTTGGTCTTGGAGTCTTGACACTGGCTGCATTAATCCTTTTTACTCTTCCCCAGGCCTGGTAAAGATCAAGAAACACATTGTTATCCCTTCCGAATCACCCCATACTTGGTCCATGTGTGCACTTCTGCTCACATGGATGCCGAGTCCTGTTGCCTAGCTTTGGCCGAGAAAATTCATTCTGGATATGAAGGCAAGTCAGGAATGTCCAGTAAGAAACAAGCCAATAACAAAAATGTCCAGTACAGGAAAGTTAGCGGCTCTGTGCCGCTAACTCATGTATATAGTATAGTGCTCATGGGTATAGGATAGATGGGTCTTCTTTCCTGGGTCCCAGTATTTGACCACTTCCCACAATTTGTTCTGGGGAGGCAGTAAGTGGGAAAAATCTGTATCATCTGGTAGTTTGTAATGTTTTTTGTGTTACTACTCAGAAAGCATTGAGCAATTCAGATACTCAGAAGCCCATAATATAGTATCATGAGCAAAAGTAACAATTGGATTTTCTCTCTTAACAATGCATATTTTGTGTTTCAGTAATTATATTTTTTTTGGCCAGCTCCTCGAATTCCTATGGAGAAAAGAATCTTCACCACCACTCACACCCCAGGATGTGTTTTTCTGGAGATAGATGACAGGTGGGATTTTGATCTTGTGAGCTCTGTGTGGAGAGGTAGTAAAAAGTTCTGTGGTGCTGCCACCACAGTTTGCACTAATTGATTTAATCAAGTTGTTCGTTGCTGATTTTCAATAATTATTTATATTGGCCTGTTCATTGAAAAAACATGAAAAAATCTTTTAAATCTCTAGGCTCAGAAATGTTTGTTGTCATCAGTATTTCTATGTTTACATTGCACTGATGAATGGGTTAGGAAATCTTCTGTGGCCTATGCCATCGTAGGTCATATCTGTGAACTTCATTGCCAGCCAAAGGGTTACGATACTCAAGATGATATTGTAATCAATGATAATGCACTTGTTTTTCAGAGCAGTGCCTCTGTTGGGTTACTTACCTCAAGATTTAATTGGAACATCCATACTGATGTATCTGCACCCGGAAGATCGTCCTTTGATGATTGCTATTCATCGGAAAAGTAAGTACTGATGACTCGCCACAAACCTGTACTGTTTTTAACATTTTTCCATAATCATATTGCTTGCCATGTGACTGATCTGCAGCTTAGAAAAAATAAAGTAAAACAATGAGTTTGGGATCAAAGCAAATTCTAAATCAACGTTTTAAAGAAACCCGTTCATTAGCATTTGTGTTTCCACTGCTGTTTCACAATATTAATTAAACATTTTCTCTTTTTATCCTGTTGTTCTTGGTTTTTGTTTGTTCAGTCCTGAAGTTTGCTGGCCATGCCCCTTTTGAACATTCACCCATTAGATTTTGTACTCAAAATGGAGATTATGTCATACTGGATACCAGCTGGTCTAGTTTCGTGAATCCATGGAGCAGGAAAGTAGTGTTCATCATTGGCCGACACAAAGTTCGAGCGTAAGTCAATTTTTTTTTAAGTGTACATATGCACACACAGTAAATGTTCAAGTAAATGTCTAAACCAAATACAGAAAGTTGTTCCTTTTTAGTTCCCAAGAGATTCGGAAATATAGCTGCCTGATACCTCCCTCTTATCTGGTGACTCTTACAGGATATGTCCTCTGGGATGGGGTTTGAATTTGCCTTACAAGTGAATGAGACAGAGGGGTAGATATTTGTCAGCCTTTCTCATGCCACTGTGCTGCTATACTGGCTTCTTTGGGCTTCACGTGAAGCACTGCTCTTGCGTCACAGACCCACCGCTAGCAGTGCTGTCTGCGGAACAGATGTCTTCCCTTTGCGTGGATTCACGGAACCAAATCCCAGTGGAGAACATAATTGGAAAACAAACAATTTGTTTTGTGGCTTTGCTGTGGCTCGTAAATGGAATCAAGTGGTTTGATTCCATTTATTTTTGAGGAAGGTAATAGTGGCTGTTTCTAAGTCCTTATTTTCAAAAGAGCATTATATTATTAAGACATGGGAGCTCAGTCACTTCTGCCAGTAGCACTCCTAATTTATTCGTTTTATTAAAATGTCAATGCACATTTTAAAGCGGAAGAGTTATCTTATTTTGTTCTAACTCTTCTAACTTTATAGTTACTTTTTCTTTATTAAATTAAAAATAATAATAAAATTTTGTTGACCGTCTGTAGAAGCCCTTTGAATGAAGATGTTTTTGCTGCGAGAAGTAAAGAAGTGAGCAGTGTTGAGAAAGAGATACAAGAATTGCAAGGACAAATTTACAAGCTTCTCCTCCAGGTAAAGAAGATAAAAGAATTTCCAAATATTAGTTGGCCTTTGGAGTAAGAGGCCAAGGAAAGTGAGACTTGATGCAAACTACTAGTTAACAAATGGCTTCTAAAAAGTCTGAAGAAAAATTATTGGAGAATTGAAGGATAATTATCTTCAATAATAATTGCATATAGGCTTGTGTGTCAGCATTAAAAGTAAGATTCTGATTAGCCCACCTGATTAGACAAATGACCTGAACACATTTTCCAAGTCTTTGTTGAAGGATAAGTTGGCATCTCAAAGCAACTTTCATTGTGGCGGAGAACGTTTCCCTAGAATGATGAAACTAAAACTAAATTTTCTTAATCTATTTAAAGCTCTCTGTATTGCAAGTATGTCGCTCTATTTCCCTTTGTAGTCTCTAAAAGAATGAATTTTTATTTTTTACCACCTCTTACAGCCAGTTCATAGCAATGTTTCTAGTGGCTATGGAAGCCTTGGTAGCAATGGCTCTTATGAACACTATATCAGCATAGCCTCTTCAAGTGACTCCACTGGGAACTGTGCAGAAGAGATACAAGAACCGGTAAGTCTGTAAATACGGCATTGCCTGCATCATAGAAAAATATATTATAAAAAATTAGAATTGTTACCGTGTTACATACATATTACTTGTGAATTTTAATGAAGTGGGAAAATATGCCTATGTGTTCAAGCTAAATTTGTTTAAAATGGGTGGTTCTGTTTTTTTGTGTGTTTGTGGGGCTTTGTGTGTGTGTGTGTGTATTAAATTTTCCTAAAATGAGGATATAATTCTTACAGTGGTGCACTAATGTAAGTTGCTCAAATACCAACGCTCTGAAAGAGTGACTGGACTGGAAAAATGGAGAAGCCCCATACAACTAAAAAGAGTGATTGATTCATGTTGGGAGGGCATAGTATCTGATGGTTTCTTTTTTGTCCTGTTAGTTTAAAAAGGAGACTAGTCACGCATTGTAGAATCTTATTGGAGACAGTGGAAACAATCCTGTCTACCAGTCTATTCCCTTTCAATTTGGAGAATACAGTAACCCAAGTCTTAAATGGTCTTTTAGGACCTCCTTTGTTTATTCTGACTTCACGTTTTTGTGTATTTCAAGATGACGTTGCAACAAGTATGTGCAGATGTCAACCGCATAAAGAGTCTGGGACAACAGCTGTATATTGCATCATGGAGCAAGCCACAGAATGGAAATGAACAGGCTACAAATTCAGAAACGCTAGGAGGTGAGTTAGCATGATGATAATCCTGAAGTTAATGTGAACTCTCATAGATTGGTAACCATGGCTTTAGCCACTTGCCGTTATACCGAAGCTGTTCAGTCTCTTAGCCAAGACTTAGCATTGACAAGTGGTTTAAAAAATAAGACGAATGCAGATCTAATAACTTTTAACTGTTCGCTTAGGTATGGAGAAACATACCTCTCCTTTTTTTCTGTAAGTCAATACACTTTAACAGAAAAACATATTTAAAACATTTTCTGTGGTGAATTTAAGCATACTGTAGACACTTCCTTTATTTGCTTTTGTGAACATTGGTTTAAGAAATAGTCATAGCACATAGACTGAAAAATGTTGCTCCACTTACCACTGAAGTAGTGATTGACTTACTTATACTCAATAGTGTGCCAGTGCAGTATACTTCATAGTGTGCCAGTGCAGATAATTTCTGGTTCGTGCCTATCACAAACATATAGAGAAAAAAATAGGTGCTTCCTCAAACACCAGAGGAATCTATACTAAAATATTTTGGAATTTTGGACTCTGATATTCTCTGCCAAAGTTAGACTACACTCCAGGTTTTCGTGATAACAAGACTCACTGTGAATGTTGAGGCTTAAGGCTGAATTTACTGTGACCAAAATATCTATGCTATAGGAAGCTGTAAATTTCTGTTAAATGACAAGTTACTTTCTGCAATTTGTAAGTCAAGGTAAAGGGTGGTTTAGATTTGTTTAAAATTGGCAGCTTTTGAAATATTGTTGCATAAATCTAATTAGGAAAGATTTGATGCCTGAGTCTCCCAGCTCTTTTTCCTTAATTTTATTAACCTCCTGTCACTGTCTTAAGTACAATTTATTTTCTATGATGTTTTCTTTGGGTTTGGTAGATTATTCTGGGTGGGTGTTGAGTGTTTAGATTAACATTATTTTTTCCTTCCTCTTTTTACACAAATACATGAATTGGAATGAAAATAAGAATAATGAATAATTATTCTGCATAATAGTTATGCGGCTGCATAGCCACAGGCCATTTATCCCTGTACAAGTATCAGCAGGTAGTGCTTAGATTCCTTTGAGAGGTGTCTTTGAGTTTTTTTTTCTTTTCCAGGGAAAAGACACACTGCTTCCTGTTTTCACCAGGCATTGAGAAGTGATAGCACTGAAGAACCAGGCAATACATTTTATGATAATTCAAAGAAGAATCCATATGTTCCATTGTATCAGCAGATCAATTGTGTTGATAGTATCTTCAGGTAGTATAAACTATGAATTGATTTTAGTGATAAGTTTGAGACTAATTAGAGGAAGGTAGCTTTCTAAACAGTTCACATCCATCTAAACAGTTCGCATCCATCTAAACTGGTTGAGTTTTGAGTTGTAGGATAGATTTGGAATTGTTTGGAATGTTGCTATCTGTTGTATAACAGATAGTGGTAGGATCCTTATCACGTTTCTCAAGAAAATTGAACACAACCAAAAAAAAATCTTATTACATTAATGAAAATGTTAGCTTTGTACTTTCCAATCAAGAGTTATATATGGCTATATACAAATTAAAATACCACCTACAAAGGTGTTAAATGACTGAAACATACTTGATAATACAGTACTTAATTGCATTCAGGTAAAATGCATTATTCTTCTGGATATTTAGAAGTATAAGGGAAAAAAGTCATTGTTAAAAGTCAAGGCAGAATCCAAATTCAGAAACTTCATTTGCTTTATTAGATAACAGAAGCTTTTGATACTGCAGTGAAGCATATAAAGCTATGTGGTTGCTGAATTTTGTACTTTCCTTTTGAAGAAAGAGACTGCAGCTGAACTCTAGATCTTGGGCAAGCATCATTTCAGTGGCCCTAATATTTCAGAATAACTAAAGAGTGTTTTTACTGTTAAATTTCTCCTGTTCAGTTTGAGGTATGCCTTTCAAACGGAAAATGTAATTGCATCCATAACAACAACAAAAAAAAAGGTTGTTCCCAACCACTGTGTATTTGAGGTAAGAAGCCAAGGAGCTTTAAAATATCTTTATCTATTTAACACTGAAGGTAGGTATTCAATAAGTAACCGTATATTACATGGCAGCTTGGTTACTTAATCGGTGTCAATTTGAATTATGTGGCAGTGAAGTATTTGGGGCCTAAGATGCTGTTTGTAACTGCTGAATTTGTCTACTGGTTGCTTCACCATTGACCAGTTTAAGAGAATTGGGATTGGTATAATACTTTGTCTCCTTGGCGTGTGCTTTGTGAACACCTGAACAAAGTGGACTGTTGATACAATTTATAAAATGTTGGTATTTTAACCTAGTATACAGTGCCTGTTTGTTGTTGTTTATGTAATTGATTTTATTTGAATTGGTTTTATTTGAAATACTCTTTGAAAGCACCTTCCATAGTGAATTTATAATATTATTTAACAGCATCTGGATTTTCATTTTGAATTTTTTAGATGTCTTTCTCTCCAAACTGAAAAGAAACACAGCAGAGAGAGCTGCTTGTGGTATGCTTATATTTCAGATATCTAGAGAGCTGCAGAATTCCATCTTTGAAAAGGAAGTGTATATCTACACATACATCATCGTCATCATCTTCAGAAGGTAACAAGCAAGCCCAACAAAGCCAGAAGGAAATCAAGGGCTTGGAAGGTAAGATGAAATATATTAACAATCATAATGGAAACATTTTGTTATCCCAGCATTTTTTTTATATACCGTATGTTCTGAACTTTCAGTCTCTCTTTTAATCACTGAGCCACACTAACAACAGAAATATTTTGGTTATGAGTGTTGTCTGCTTCCCTTGTCCAGGTCTTACGATTAAACATAAGCTCCCATATGGGTCAAGTCTTTGAACTCAGTTTGCATCAAAAGAACTCTTGTTTTTGTTACTGCTAAATGAACTTTCTGTTGCACATTAGTTTTATGTCATGTTTAGTATGCGTTACTGTCATATGGAAGTTTTACTCATTTGTCTACAAGACTTTCTTATTAAATAGTGTGCATAGGAGTGGTTGTTCCTGAACCAGACAGACAGGATGAATTTAGAAGGATTTGTAGTGCTTTGAATGAAATCTTTTGTAGAAATCTTGTCACTTAACAGTAGATACTGCTGTTCTTTCATCAGTTAGTTCCCAGATTCCAATATCTGTTGACCTGGAAAAGACTTTGAAAGAGCAGACAGCCACAGGCATAGTGGGAATCCCTCGGGTGGACCTGGCTCCGACTAACAAGGCTCCAAGTGTGGTGTCTGTCACCAGCCAGTGCAGTTATAGCAGCACGATAGTGCATGTTCCACACCCAGGATCAGGTACTGTTCATACGTGCAAAACGTTAAATGGGACACTTTGGTGTTTACGTTTAAAGATGTTTCCAGACTGAAATAGTATGAAGGCTTTCTCCTCTTCATAAATGCTGTCATAAACCCTGAAGTATAATTAAACTATTTCTTCATTTTAACATAGAAAGAAGAATAAAAACACGATTATATAACTGCTGTTGGGCTAAGAAAGTATGAAGAAGTGCTTCCATAACTTAAAATTATGTTTGAGTTTTCCCTGACCATACAAAGTAATTTGCTCGGTTGATGCTGATAAAACTGTGTTTGAGCAGAGAGGGTATTGCTGCTTCTGCTCAGTAGCTCAGACATGATTGTTTTTTGTAAGGGGGCATCTGACATGGGAGTGCCAGAACAAAGCAGGAATGAGTTCTTCTTTTCCTTCTCCTTAAAGAAGTGGCTACAATGGAGGATGCTGCTCTTGGAAGTGAACACATTGAGCTGCCTTCTGTGAATTCTCAGAGTCCCGTTATGGTTCCTGAGGAATTAAAGCCAGTCGGTCTAACCAAAGAGACATTGTCTGCCCACACTCAGAAGGAGGAGCAGGACTACGTTGACAAGTTCCGCCAGAAGATCTTGCACTCTCCATTTAGGACTTATCTCCAACAGGGGAGCAGAAGTAACAATGGACATTCCTGCGGTCAAGGTAGGCAGCAGCTTTGTGAAATAAATTGCTGAACATGGGAGTCTAGTTCTCCTTTGTGTACTTTAGTGAGTATCTTACTATGACTGCAGACTGAATACTGCCTTAGAAGTGCCCAGACGTGACAACAGCATTGCTCACACAGAGCGGTCTGCTCTATCTTGGATATTGGTGTCCTAGACTCAACACACAGGACTTGCAGAATTTACTGCAATAATCAAGTGTTAAGTAGTTCAATGCCTCCGTTTTAAGGAATGTAAAACATCTGTTCAGGATAAGCCAAAATGATCAGTAAGAGATTTTATGAAGGAAAATAACATGAACATGTCAGCGAAGACATCACTGTGGAAAAGGAAAGAATTACCCAGCAGCAAGTCCACTCTCTGAATAAGCTATACTCAATGATCTAGAAATACTTCTCTCTCTTTCTCCTTCTCTCTCTTTTTTTTTTTTTTCTCCTTCTCCCTTTTTTTCCCTAGGTCTGTCATATCAGTGAATGTGTCTAATTTTTCTTCCTCTTTAGGAGATTTCCCTTCAAAGCAAATGAGCTCAGCTAGCTGTAAAAGAGGAAAACACGGAAAATTCAAACGGCAGAAACCTCGGAGACAGTCCTCAGATACCCATTCTTCTAATAAAAATAGAAATAGTCTTCCATGTGAGAAGAGAACAGTTCAGAAACAATCACTCTCTCCCTCAGAAATGTCCCATCTGAGCCTCTCCAATACAAATGCATTTCCTCCTATGGGCTTTCCTGTCTATTCTAATCCATTAGTCAATTTTCCAGCCTCTTCTGTAGGAGCGCTTTCCCTTAACTCCCTAAAACCTGAGCCCAAGTCATCATCCCAGCTATGCTGTGAAGTCCGGTCATTGCCAACATTTTCTGCCCCAAATATAGGCACGTTTATGGCTATATTTTTTCATAGTTTCCCCATGTATCCTCAGATGCCTCAGTCTGGCTTTCTTCCTACCCCTCAATATGCTTATCCCTCCTCTTCATATTCATTCACACAACATGCAGCTCCCCCTCCTCGTACTTCATCAGCAATAGCACTGAGCTCTGTACATCAGCCCTCTCCAGCCTCTCCTGCCTTGTCCACTGAAAGAAAACAAGAGGACCATTGGGATGAGGCCCTGCTGTTTAGTAGCTCACAGAGCAGTTCCCCGCTTCAGCTGAATTTGCTTCAGGAAGATCTGCCAAGACCTATGGAGATACCTGTTAGGAACAATGCTGAAGCACAAGTGGAGGCAGAATGCGTAAGTAACATAGGTTTTTAGTGTAGAAGAAAAACACCAATTTCCATGTTTGGTTGCCAAAAACAGTGGTCTGATCTATGTTTCAGGATCACCAGAGAGTTTCGCAGGTTGTTTGTTTGCTAGCTTCTTTTTACCAGTGGCTGTGCTTTGTCAATGGCAGGATACAAATAGCACAATATAAACAAAGCTGTTTATATTTGAGTCCAGGGGAGCTCGTGGCAGTACAACGTTGGCACGTAGTAAGTGCCACAAGTGTGAGATCTTTTGGTCTAGGCTATCGTGAGCTGCCTTCATTCAGCATTTTGATAGTGGGTGGGCTTTTCTGCATGTTGGGCTTGGTTAGGGCTGCACAGTGGGTGTCCTTTTTCACACAGTCCCACAGTCTCTGTGGAGAACCACAACAAAGGGAAGGTGTTTTTTTTTTTCTTCTTTTTTTTTTCTTTTTTTTTCTTTTTTTTTTCTTTCTAATTACTCCCTCTGTCTCCCAGGGATACAGCTAATGAACGAAGAACAGGGATCCGTGTGGGTCGGTTTCCATACATGGGCATAGAAAAGGCCTCTCCAACTTCCGCGGTAAACTCAGAGACAGGAATCTGAGCTCTGCAGGCAAGGAAAAAATGTTGGCTCCTGAACCCAGATTGGGCTGGAAAGGCTGAATCAGCTGAAACTGCAGGGTAGGGTCCTGAGGGGGAGTGGTGTACCTCTACCTGCTGAAGCCGTGAGCTTCACCTAGTAAATCGGGGAAGATTAGCTCATTTTCCCTCTAGTGCACCAATGCTTGATGAATGTGGTTGCCTCTTGCGATCCAACAGAATGTGAACTGACTCTCTTATCAGCAGACTCTTGACTTAAGGCAAAAGTACAGTATTTTGAAAGAAACACAGTGAGGAAGATCTACAGCAGAAAGCAGAAATCCCGAGCCAGGTTCGCTATACCTGTGAAGAGTGTTCTTCTGCGTTCTAGATGGCCATTCATTTTCAGAGCTATAAATTCCAAAGCTATTGAACTGATCTGTAAGCTCAGCTGACAAATGACAAATTCGCTGAATGCACTTTCTTTTTCAGTGTAAAAGTAACTTCCTTGGATGTGTTTGACTTCCATGGATGTGTTTGTTTTGACTCTGTTTCCAGCACAGTGATCCAGAAGCTAGTGGTAACAGTGGTAGCGCCTGTCCTAGTGAATTCACTGACCTCTTACTCCATGAAGACTCCCAGTCTGGTACTGGTTCAGCAGCATCGGGCAGCGGATCAGCTGTATCTAGTTCTTTAGGCTGTGCTTCCAGTGAGGCTTCTGGTTGTGGTGCAGGTAAGGAAGTTTGAGATTTGGATGTTTGCTGCTTTGATGCTACCTGACTTGTTAGTGTGTTGGTAGTTAATATTGAGATACTATAATAGGAATGGGAAATCCCAGTAAGAGGCTCTGTAGTCTTTTGTCTTTCATGAACTTTCAGTGTTTAAAGCCAGGTCTGCTTCAGTGGATGTACTGGGCAACGGGAAGTTAGTAAGCTGTTCTTTTAACCTGTAGGTCGCCCTTTTTCATTTTGCTCTTTAACCCTTCTTTACCTGCATTAGGTACTGGCTTGCATCTTATTTGAGTGAGGGTAAGCCTACCTAGAGCAGGGCCTTCTGGAACAGTAGCAGAGATGTTGAACCAGTCAGTTTGAAGAAGAGCAAACAGTACTTGGGAGATCTTGAGTTACTTCATAATTATACTTAACCTTCAAATTCTCAATAAGTTGTAAGAGCAATAATTTGTGGCTTACCTGTGTTCATATTATAGAACCAGCTGACAGGGGCACACTGGTGAATTTACTAGTTGGGTTGGACTTCTAGGATTTTTCAAGCATCTCATTTCATTTTTTATGGTAATTTCCAGCAGGTAGTAGGAAAAGCAGCAAGTACTTTGCTAGTAATGATTCTTCTGAAGCTTCCAACAAGAAGAAAAATCAGGAAGCAGAAGAAAAAGGAACACCTCATAAATCCAAATGTGAATCAGCATGGGTGATGATGGATCAGACACCTGAGCAAATTCTGATGACCTATCAAATGCCTAACAGGTTAGAAAACATAAACAGTTTCTAATATGGAGCTCGGAGTCCTAAGTATAGGCAAAGAAACTATAGGAGACTTCTTACTACCTACTTTTGATTTGAAATAGGATACTTGCTCATAATTTATGAGTAGGGTTAAGAATTCTGCAGCAGCTATTATGAAGTTACTTTCTGGCAGTAAATAATAAAAGCTTTGTTCTTCTGTCACACTAATTGGAGGGTGTTTGTGTAATGCCCAAATCACTTGTGTGTGTCTTTTTTTTTTTTTTTTTTTTAAGAAGGAATTCTCAAGAAATTTTAGGCAATAAAGCCAAAAAAGTAACCCTCCTGATCCCATGCAATATGAAAAACTGCATTATAATTTTTCCAGAATCCCCCAAAATAGCTTATGTCAGATTCGATGGAAAAAGTGGTGTGTAAGTATTTCAGTCAACTTCAAAGATCATCACTTGTCTACAGGATTTTTTTTAATGAGATTCATGAAGAAAGTTTTGAATGAGTTCAGTAGGTGTCAGACAAGTGTTGAAAGAAGCCTTACAAGGTAAATAAGACATAAGCTGCTTTTTAATGGCTAATGCTGCCTGGGCTGCAATCTTAGAGATAAGTGAAGGGCCTCTCCAGATGTGAGTGTATTGGTGCCTTGCTGCACTTAGTGCTGCTGCACTTACAAGTGTCTCTTTGCAGAATTAAAGATGAAGTTTTAAAGGAGGACCTGGAGAAGTTGATGGTCATGCAAAAGCAGCAGCCTTGGTTTACTGAGGGACAAAAGAAAGAACTGGCCGAGGTGCACTCATGGATACGGACCCAGACTGTCCCACAACAAATCAACACCCACGTAAGGAGTCATGAAAGGAATTAACTTATTTATGCCTTGTCTTATTATGCCAGATGCAGTGTTGTTTCTAACCAATGCAGTTTTCTAGAGCCGGGGTCACAGATGATTACTTTTAAATGAACATAATAATGAAATGAGCTTGCAGATACTGGCCAAACAAGGAATATCAAAAAACAGCTATTTGCACTGTATTTGTAAGATATGCAAGTCCTCTGTAGGAGTCACTTGGAGTAAAGCAATATCAGTCACACTGTTGAATGACTGGGGAGAGAACGTGCATAGAGAGAGCTCTCACCTGTCTATATACTGCAGTGCGTTATCTGTTGGGGTTGGGTCTGTAACCCCTTTTTTGTAAGGGTGACTTCTGAGACGATTGAATAATAACCTACGGTGTGAAAAGTTAGTAAAGGTTAGAGCATGTGGTTTGGTACATTGAAAGATACTTGTAATTGCAGAGGAGTTTCAGGCAGAGATGAAGACAAACGTAGCAGGCTTTTACTAGTAACAATTCTTATGCATGATTATTATCTGTGTTTTATCAGGCATGGCTCTTGGGCAATCAACTGAAATACTTCTGATTTATATTAGTGTGTGTTGTTCCCACAAACACTAAGGGTGCTTATCGCATGTTTTGAGCATCCAAATGAATTTATGAAGCACATATAATTACAGGTCACCCTTATAATCTGAGGGTCAGGATACTGCTCTTGACTTGTAAATAATAGCAAATACACTAGGCAATGTTTCCATTCTAGGTTGTCATTTTGTGACTTCTCTTTGCAATTAGAAATCATTAAGGTGTAATGTGAAATACAACAGGCTTCTGAGAGCAGAAAAAAATGCAGGACTTCTAATAACTCTTACTTTTTCCTATCAAGCCATTGCCAAAGAAAAAGAAAAATCTAGTCAGTTAATACTTTCAGATTTTTAGTGTTGTTTTGTTCTTCAACATTGTTGATGTTCAGACTGCAAAACAATTTTTTATTTACAATGCTTTAAGATGATCTTGCGTGTAAAACTGAAAGATAGTCTTTCATATTAAAGGAAATCATGTACCTTTTCATATCAAAACTAACTATGTTCCATAAAGTAAAGGACTCATTTCTGGGATAAGCTGAGTTGGAGGTGCAAGTACCTACCTCTCAAAATAAGATATCTGCTGAATCTCTGCTCTTAAAGTGATTTCAGACAACTGTGAGTTTTAAGGAGACAATGTGTTACATTCCCCTTACACTCATAAAAGGAGAATTTAAATGGTTATGTTCTTGTTCCTTTTTAAAGGGCTGTGTTACATGTGACATGAGGGAAATGAGTCAAGAGGCTGCAATGGCTGATGACCATATGGACAAAAAGGCAAAATCACCTCCACTCTTACAAAGCTGAAGACACCAGCACCTGTATCAGTAAAACTGCCTGATATATTTTCCACTCTCTTTTCCTCTGGCTTTGCTACATACAAGCAGTAGATCTATCCAAATGTCTTTTCCCAAACGCGAGCATGAGTGTGAAACTGCCTTTGCTACACCTCACACTCGACATTATTTGAAGACACTGGCTGGGAGGTTGTTTCTTTTTCTGATCTCAGAAATTTGACACAGAATGTGGTGTGCTTGTTAACTATGTATCTTTCTCATCACTGAGTGACCAAAAGAGTTTTTTTCTTAGCCTGTCAGGTAAGAGTACGAAAAGATGCCCTTCTGCAGCAAAATGCATTTTTCCACCTTGTGCCCATAAAAAATAAACAAGCTCAACTGAGAAGAAGCAGAGTTATCCCTTTGTTTTACGATAAGTATATTCATACCTAATTGTTTCATAGCTTTTGTCTTTAAAAGCATGTCTCTCAGGAAAGCTTTTTAAAATTGAGATAATTGGTTTGCAAATCCATTTGAGCTTAAATGTTAATTTCTCCATTTTGTTTCTCCAATCCATAGTATTGATACCAAAAAAAAAAAAATTGAACCTATTTTTTTCTGCTTTCTTGAGAAGTCACATATTACGGAGACATTTGAGGCAATGACGTAAAACTGCCTAAAAGTTTTTCTCTAAAACACTTAAGATTTTTTTTGTTCCTTAAAAGATGTTTCTTTCCTTAACTAGGAAACTTCTTAATCAACTTTCTGTTAACTTAAGCTGCTGTAATTGAATCCATTCTATTTAGGTGCACTAAAATTAAAGGGACTGCTTTAATACGTCTTGAGACTTGATGAAAGACATTAATTTGGACATTCCAAGCAAGGGTAGCGGTTGTCTTCAAAATAGTTGATAAGTATAAGCTAGAAGGAAAGTTTGAAAAAACATCTCTCTTGCCGTACACTGTCTCTCATGCACGTTTGTTGAGGGGGGAGAAAATGAGGTGGTTTATGATGTCTTGGCAGTCATACAGGTCATCCTGTTTATCAAAGAATAAGATTTGTTTTGGAATGGTAAGTACCTAATGCTTGATTTGTGCTTTTCATTCATAGACCTGTAAGTATGTCAGAAAAATGGATAGGAATTGTTATCCTTGTTGTATAAAATGAACCAGATGCATAATGGCCTTGCCATTTAGGGCATACCCCTAAATCATACCAAATGAATAGAATTCAGGTATATTCAGTCACTGTCTCCTGATCTCTTTGTTGCAGTTGTTCAGGACTCTGACATGTTTATAGAAACTTAATCATAGTAATCAACATAATCAACTGGGCCATGTTTACAGTGTTGTGAGCATTGTACCCTGTGACTACAGGTAATGCCAATTCCTGCTTCTAGGAGTTTAAATTTCAAGATATGGCTAAATCTCAGGTGCAAGATTCCGTGTCTGGGGCGGCGCTGGCTGTGGCTTACAGAAGCAATTGTGTGGCACAGGAATGAAGAGGTGAACCGATGCTCTCTGGGATTATGAAACTGAAATATATGCCCAAGAATGCACACATTCTTGAATACAAACCCAGATTTAGGGCAAAAACCTGCATCGCAAGCAGCTCCTTGTCCTACTGGAACCACATCTTGCAGTCGTATGCCTTACGAAACCTTCTAGACTTCTTAAAAACTGTTTCCATAGATTTGGGAATTGATTATTTTTATTGAACTTATATTAATTTTCCAGTGTTCATAGTTTGCCAGAGTAGTTTTATGTGAGATTTAGTTCTGATCTGAAAGACAAAGCCATGTTTACACTGTTCAGTTGAGCTTATAGGGCTCTGTTTTGCCTGCCATAACAGCAATGTTGTAAATGGTTCAGAGTTTCTTATGTAGTCATTTTTTAATGTTCTAGACATAGTGATGTTGCTAATGATCAAAGGGAAAATACCTGAGACAGTAATGGTGCAGTTATTATCCCCTGTGGGGGTGTCAGCACTTTGGACATTCTTGGTGGGTTTGGCTAGCAACATTTTTCTGTTGTATTCATGAATGTATGTTTGTTTAAAAAAAAAAAAAAGAAGAGTTGATGTGCAGATGCTTTCATGGTATTGCCATGAACAGGAGGGACCCTAGTTTATATCAGCAACATGTGGTTTAAAAATTCTCCAAGAAGTATGTTGCTAAGCTTATTCCTCAGCTGAATTAAGTTTCAAATTGCAATTTGAACGAATTTTTGACATCAGTTGGTAGGACTATTCTGTTGAAATCATTTTCAGATGTGATTGAATTTACAGTTTCGATTTTAACTGTATATTTTCAAGGAGGCTCTGTTTTTTTTTTTTTTTATAAATAAAACCAATGCGCTATATGAAGAACTTTCAAGTGCGTGTTTACTTTTGTCATTTGGTGTTTTTAGATTTTTAACAAAGTACGTTTTAAAAGCTTCCAATAGTACACAGGTGTTTTTGCCTGCAGTAAAAATGGTCACATAGTTGCCGTTCTTGCACGTGCTCACAGGTTTAATTCGGAGGTGCTGCCCAAGAAGATGAGCATCAGCCTGGCCTGCAAGTCTCTGCTCTTCTTTGGAACCTTTCTTTGTCCATCTGTGACAGCTCCAGCCTTCTGATCTCTGCCCTATGGAAGAGAGGAAATATCTCAGAGGTGAAAATTGGCACGGGCTGTTACAGCAGGATGGGAAAAGTAGGATTTGCTCTTCTCTGTGGAGGGATGGTCAGGATCCCAGCTCTTTGGGCCCTGGGGGTAATTTTGTCTGTCATTTGCCATGAGTGTTTGCTTCGGGAAATAAGCAGTTAGGAGTGCAGCAGTGTCTGGAGCACAGTCTTCACTCTGAGAGCTGCCTGACATGTCCCCAGATCTAGTCTGAACTCCTTCCTACCAGAGGCAAGGACTGAATGACTGGTGTGAAGTTTCAGGCTCTCCACAAATCCTGCTGTGGGAAAGTTACCTGCATTTTCCCTGGCTGCAGGGCTATAGCCTAACTCATGCACACTAACGTGTCTGTTTTGCTACTGCAGATGCAACAACTCCTGGCAACTCTTGGCATTTTGAGGTATTAAAAGCCAAGACTTTAATTTTGGGGTTTTATATTTGGATCACATTTTCTGCACTGCATCCTTATTGTCTGAGGTCTCTCTTCATTCCTTTATTCTGTTATTTAAATGGATAAAGAACCTTTGACTATTTCTAATATGCTTTCAATTGCTATTCATTGCTGTTGTATTTACAACGACAATGTTTACCGTTGCTTTGTTCTTGCTAGATCTGATTTACAAGTAGGAACAAAGCAGTTTGTCCAGTCTTCATGAATTCTACACTTTCCTGTTTATAGAATTAATCTTAGATGGCTATTCATTTAGATAGGTGTGGATTTTTTTTTCAGATGTTTTTGTGGACTGATGAGGTAGCAGAAAAGGAGAGCTTTCTAGACAGGCATTGACTTGCTGTCCTGTTTAAGGACATTAAGATGAATGTTCAGAACGTTTCAAATGGCTGCACAGTTCATCCATCTCCACATTTTTAAGGGTATTTTTGTTTGTTATAGCCTGTTTTATGTGTCTGGCAGTTCATGTGAAATGAACAAGCTGTATCGAGACGGTAGTCTTTGTTCAAGCAGCACGATCAGAGATTTATGATACGTGTTGTTGAGATTAATGTAACATGCATCACTGTTAGATATGGTTTTAATACAAGCTTTCTTTGAACCTTAATGAGTATGCACAAAGCATATATTGAACGAGGAAGGGCTCTACATCTTGAACTACTTGTTCATGTCATCTAGATTCCTATTTCCTAAAGACAATTCCTGAACCTGTAGTTGTATGCATTGCAGAGAGTGTCAGGACATAGCTGGGTCTGAGGGAAGCGTGCTGGTTCTTAGGAGCACAAAGGAGTTGAACTAGAAGCCTTATTGCAGGATCCCTTGAAATTCCTTTGACCCAAGTTCTCTGAAAAGCAATTCTTCCTTCTTCCTCATTAATATTAAGATACAGTCTAGTTGGCTCGGGCACAAATTGTTGAGGGTCAGATATCGTTGCTGTGCAGTGCTCAGGCAGGGGCTAGCTTGCCCTCTGGGCACTCCTGCCTCCAGTCTTCACATGTCCCTGCTGCAGCCACGCAAGTACCGGTCCCGCACTCCTAGGTTCTCCTGGTGATGATCAGGTACAGTGCATAAAGCTCATCTTATGCAGGGGCAGTCCTGCTGTTTTAGGCAGCTGGGGACTAATCAAAGTGCCCAAAGAAATATACTTGGTTAATTTTCCTTTGAGTGACCCAAACCATGAGAAACAGTTGTCTCCCCGAGGGCAGTGCTTGCAGATGCTTGATCCTCACACATGCTCCTTGTTTTCATGGTGCCCGGGAGATGGAGGAGGAGACGAGGCACCATTGAACTGCCATTTTTTACTTGCTCAGCGTCATGGGGGAGTGTGACAGTCTCCTTCCTTCCTGGCACTTCAACTTAAATCGAGTGACCAAGAGATGGAGGAGAGTGCTTTCTGGACTGGGATGCAACTGAGGCATCCTTCTTGGAAGTGTCACTCCATGGGAATCCTGCTTCTGCTGCCTGAGTCCTTTCCATAGAATCATAGGATCCTTAAGGTTGGGAGGGACCTCTAGAGTCATCTAGTCAACCCCCTGTACACGCAGGGCCGCCCAGAGCACGTGGCACAGAACTGTGTCCAAGCGGGTCTTGAAGATCTCCAGAGAAGGAGACTCTGCAACCTCTGTGGGCAGCCTGTTCCAGTGCTCTGGCACCCTCACTGTCAGAATTTTTCTTTAAGTTCCTGTGGAACTTTTGGTGCTTCAATTTGTGAGCAGTTCCTCTTGTCCTATTGCTGGCAACCACTGAAAAAGTCCTATCCTCCTCACTCCCTCTCTTAGGGTATTTATAGACACTGATCAGGTCCCCTCTCAACCTTCTCTTCTTCAGGCTGAAAGGGCACAGCGCTCTCAGCCTTAAATGTGCAGCCTCCATGCTGCATATTTGTATTTTGTTAAAGAAAAGATCATTTGCACATAAAATATTTGCAAAACATTAAGAATTTATTAATTTTCAATAGCATGGAGTGTAAAGTTAATTGTCATTGTGTTTCTTCATTCTCATTTTAAATCAAGCAAATCTATATACATGTTTTCAGGCATCGGTATAAATTAAGCAACCAAAGTCTGGAACAGTTTGTTCTCCTGTTTACACACAGTATTTCCAGAAGCACTCAGAGAGATTCGCACGTTTCTTGTACTGTTTCCTGTCCTTGGTCAACAAGCGGCCCAGCAAAGCGATTCGAGGGTGGCTTCCATAGAAAATCTGAGGTGAACAACATTCGACAGGTTATTGTTAGGTGCCGAACCTGGCCCCGAGTGATCATGTGGGCCCATATGCTGGCTGTGGAAGGAGACTTCCCATTGCACCCAACTGGTTAGATGATGTGCTAAAGCTAATCCAGCTCGTCTACCTCTGCACTTGACTCAGCAGACCAGCAAGCAAGAATAATGCGTCTGCATTTACCGAAAGATGGTCTATAACAAATCTGATAACGTTGTGTAGCCCGTGTTGTAGTGCGCAAAAATGACAAGCAACAGAGAATGGTTGAGACCTGCTGAAGCTGGAAATTGGCCTTTATTTAGAAGGCATTTTTTTGGGAGGAAGGGGAGAGTACTTGGGATTTTTAGAATGAAGTACTCTGCATTAATATATATAGATTTTTAATTACATATAGTTCTTACTAATTTTCTAGATATGATTTCCTGCTTAACTTGTTAGGTGATTCCAACATCATGAACTCTGTGTCACACTTTAATCTACACTGTTTATGAAGTCTGTGGATCGTAAAGCATGTTCTGGTAACACTTCTATGTAGTTTACAATATTGACTCTTAATTTCTTATTCAAGCAGTGGCTGGTGTTTTACTTACCTCTTTGATGTTTTCCCCTGGGCTGTAGCTGCTGCGACTAAGGCCTGGGAGAGGGAGACATAATGAAAGGTTTTGCCATTTAGAAATAGCGAATGTCCAGCAGCCATGCATGAGTACTACAGTGCTGTAATCCAGCAGAGGATTTCAGCTGGAGTATTGAGAGGACCAGGTGAGAAGTGTTTGTGCCACAACACAACTAACTCTTGCTGCGGCGCATTGTTCCCACTGGGCCTGGGACTCAGGGCATGGAAATTGTACTGAATCTTCCAGAGGCCTTCGTTACCTCTGTGGCCCCAAAAAAACATTTACAAGTGAATGTGCGTGCTTTTTAAGGGGTTGATTATACCATATTTGTGTTGCCTGCTTACTTCCTTTTAGGTCTTTACCCCATCCAGATGGCTTCCACGTCTAAAGGAGAAGCCATCCTGACAACAAGGGCTTATTCAAAAAAACTCCCTCCCAAGGTCTGCTAATTCAGACTTTCATCCACTGTGATGTGGGAGAGCCCTACGAGCTTCCCTTTCACTGCCATTGAGTTTCTAAGGATATTTATGTTTCCCCTTTGTTGCTTGAAACATCACTGTTTAGAGAGGTGTCATTGTAGACAACTTTGGTCACATCTTTTGATTTTTGTCCCAAGATGCTTCATATTTCAAGTGGGAAGATGTTTCTGTTTGAAGAGCTTTTGTGCGGGCATATGAAGCCCCTCCAGGTTGAATGTGTCTATTGCATGTAGAGGTGCTATTAACCGACCAGGGAGCTTCTGGCTGGTACCGAGCTGCAAACCCAGCTGTTCGGCAGGTTTCCCAAAGGTTCTAGTCAACCAACAGCTGTGCTTTTCCTGCACGTGCTGCTGTATTTTCATAAACATCCCGGAGCTGGGCAGTGCGTCCGCGAGTGTTGGGGCTGCAGTGCGTTAGTTGCTGCGGTGAAGCCTCACCTGCCTTGTCGTCTCCAGCCGGTGAGCCCAGGAGCCCCGGCAGGAGCCGAAGCAGGGACGTGCTCCCAGCGTGCTCCGGATTCAAGCTGGAGTCTTCATTGTCTGCATATGGAAAATGATATCAACAGGCATGTGGTAAGAGCCTTTAGTTTCTTTATTTTTCCCTGTCTAAAAGGGTTTCTGATTAGGCTTGTTGGCCCTATATGCTGAAGACACTCAGGACATCACCAGTCACCCATCATTATTTAATGAATGTAAAGAAGGGGATATTTTTTTTCTTCCAAATCTTTGAATAAAGATACCTTTCTGATGTTAATCTCCCCAGATGCTTGTTTATCTGGCAGACCTTTCTGTTAAGAGAAGTTTCATATTCAAGGTGTGTTAATCTATTCTATTTTCCAAGTATGCAATATAACAAGGAAAAAAGTCAAATGCAAGAAATCATAAAATAGATTTTGACAACCATTCTTCCCAGTGTATCTTCAACATCTGTCTCATTCAAAAGATAGACGAGCGCAGATACTACTGCTCTAGTCTGGAATTAATTTGTATATGCGTAGAGAAAGTAATTTATCATTTGTGGCTAGCCCATATTCTCAAGCCATGTTATTGGTGTTCTGTGTGAGCTAACTAAAGTCTTTATAATCTGAGCTCTAAATTACATCTTTGTTAATACATAGCAGACATCCCAAAGTGAACAGTGAGAGGGAGCCATTAAGAAATTCTGATTGCATAGATTAGGATAATTTGTTGTTATATTTTCAGGTAATGCTACAGAGTTTTAGCAGCCCTTACTTGTAAGGGTGGATTAGACTGCATGACAGGAATTACACAAGAAAATATACTATTGAAAAAATAATTTTACAACACTTCAGAAACTTGTTCTGAAGACATCTGTAAACCTTGGACCTCAAATAATGTTACTTTCTCAGCTGAACAAAAGGACCATTGAAAATGACGATGGGAATTTGACTGTAAGTCTCTGAATAAGAAATAATGTAACTTCCCTATGCCCTGTAAAGATTCACATCTTTATACTTGTGTTCTTTTTAACATGAGACAGTTACTGGGCAACTTTGCTTTAAAAAAAAAAAACAAAAAAAACCTTCTGTATTAGAGTCCTAGTTCTGTCCTATTGAGCATAAGGACTCTCTCTATTAGAAAGGAAGATTTAATAACTCTAATGGATGCCTTCAAACAAATGCATTATATATAAATGGTTAGAGACAGACTGTTTGCCCTATAATGTGATAGATATTACCAATAATGAGTCATAGCTGCCAGTAAGTGCAAGTTAAATCGTGGAAAGCTTGAGAAGATGCTGGCTTAGTGAGCACAAGATTTAAGAAGAAAACTAGGGACCACTGATACCACTAAACCTATGCAACAACTATTTCACCAGCATAGCAAGTTATCTGGCTCCCTTCTCGCTTCTTGGCTTTGTAAGCAATTTTAGTTTTGGATTCACCTATTCTTTCAGAATTCACTTCACAAAACTATTGCAGCACATGTAATTTCTGATGAAAATAGCCCTGTGGATTCCTGTACATTTTACAGAGCCATTTGAGTCTCAATTTAAAGTATGATTTCAGACTTTGAGGACAGTAGAGATTTAGTCTTTCACTGATTGAATGGAATCTGCATTAGTGCAAGCAAGTAACATTCTCATTACATAGCTATTTTTGCAGCATAAGGGGGACTGGCCTATTCTTGATCTGTAAGTAGGATTAAATTAATCTTTGTCTTAGGTTTCTCCTTTTCTTAATGATAACTTAAGCAAAATGTAGGTCCTTTTAAAGTGTAGCAAGAGGTAAGACTGTACAGCCAAGTTTTCTTTAAATTGCCTTGTATCTATTAATGCTGCTTCAAAGACAGATATTCAGGTGCATATTCAGTGCTGCAAAGCTCAGATACCTTTATCCTGGGTTTGAAAACGGCAACAGGAAATACTCAGGGTGTCCAACCTCCCGATTCTATAGTGCTAGCACAAACCAACAGTAACCCTTGTGCTGCTGGTGTCCTGAAGACACGCAGATTATATTCTTCCTACACCTGATCAACATAGATAAAAGTGCCTTCTCAAACAATATCTGCTTTTCTCTGGCTTTCCTCCCTCATTCCCTGCTAAGCTTTAGACCACTAAAAACAGATGACTTACCTGAGAGCTGATAAGACATCTCACTGGTATTGATGATGGGAACAGATAAGAGAGGACAGGAGAAGCTGATGATAATGAGACAGCAGAATACCAGCTTGTGCATCATTGCTTTGTTGAATATGTTTCGTCTTTGTCAACCCAGAAACTCGGAACTTCTGTCTGAGTGGTGCCTCGGCTCCCAGTTTCATCCATTATATAGCCGTTCATGACCTCATAAATATCATTATGTTCTCCCCCCTCTTTCAAAAAAAAAAGTGATGAATTTATTGCCCGTTGATTCTAAATGGAAACTACTTTGCATTGATGTAATTTTTCAAGGTAACAGTTCATAGACAATAAATTTACTGTCTTATTGCTTGGTGTACAAAATGGATATTATATCAAATGCAGCACAGTAAAGTTTATAAATCTGGCATTAAAAAAAAAAGTAACTTGCAGTTATAAATCATGCGTTAATGAAAGGGTCAGACATTGGTTGAAATGACCAGGGCACTAAGACAGCTGATATATGAGCCTTAGCAGGCTTGACGCAAAGCATCTGATATGAAATGCACTTTTTTTTCCTCTCCCTTTCGTGAGATGGATGGATGTGTTGTTATGTTGCGCTTGAGGTATTTGTGCCAGGAGAACTGAAGGAGAGAAGGGAGTTAAAAATGTATAGTTAATTAACCAAAAAAAAAGTTAGTGAACTTTTTTTTTCCCCGTCTCTCCTCTTTTTTTTTCTTTCTCCCTCGTTATTTTTCTTGTAGCATCTTACATCTATTTATTTGAGAAGGCCTCTCTCAATGTAGCCCTAGAGAATTGTCTTGGCAGAAGAAAGTACAGCTTCCATTTGGAGACCTGCTTGATGCATATAAACTGCGTCGGTCAGTATCAAATGTGGTGCCTCGCTGGACTGGAAGACCCTTTGGAGTTCCACTTGTCTAGGGTCTTCTGTTTGCTTTTATCTGGTGCTAACATGAAGACTACCCCGTGTAATGGTAATCTTATAACTTCAGCCTTTGTTCCCCCCCGCCCCGTGTTTCATGTATTCATTCCTTACAGTTTCTCTTTTCACCTGAAAGTGCAAGAACTTACTGCATCTGGATGTGCATCTTCATTCTCTATGAAGCATCACACTCAACTGTATCTAGTTAGTTTAAATTTTAAAAGTGTGTGTTTATGATATTTTTCTTTTCTTTAGGTGATGGAAAGGTGACTCATGTTCAGGTCAGTAATAAATAAAACTTCAGTAACTTTCTTCTCTACCTCTCTGAATCAAACTTTTATGCACTCAAATGCTGTTCAAAATACTGTAATACTCCCAATGTTCTTTTCCTATTTTTATTTGCATGATAATTGTAAATTCCAATAGGAGTGAGCTTAGCTGCTTTCTTTTTTCTTTATTATAGAATATGATAGAATATGTATTTTCTTTTTTACTCATAATTTCATAATGAACATTATTTTTCATACTGTGAATTCTGCAGCTCCTAGAACTATTTTAAAATTAGCAGCATCAGTAACACTTTCATTTCTATTACCTGTCGAATTCAAAGGCAACAGGGCTGGTGGGTATGTGCAGACACACGTGGGATCCCAAGGAGCTGTGGACTCTCCTTCCTCAGAGACATTTGAAACTCAGCTTGGTGGGACCCTGGGCATCCTCATGAAGCTTCAAGGTTGGCCCTGCTTTGTCAGCCGGGACAGGCAGAGACAAGTGACCTCCCAGGGCTTCCCAGCCTGCACCTTCTGGCATCCTGGGAGGCCCAGGATTGACTCGGGACGTACGCTGTGGGTGTCTGATCTATAAAAACCCCTTTCTCTGATCTTCTCTTTCCCGAAGTTGATGAATATGACAAAAGAACTTCCCTGCAGAATTAACCTAATATATTTTATGTGCTCCATTCCTTGTGCTTCTTTCTGAGAGAAGTAAGTAGCTAGAGAGGAATTCTCCCTTCTCATCTGAGTCATGCAACTCTTCATTCCAAAGCTGCGGAGAGTAATTAGGTCTGATTTGATGCGTGATCTCACTGGTGGTTCTGTATCCTTGCCACGAAACTTCTCCTTCAGGGCACTGTCAATGACAATGGCATCATCAATATTTGCTCAGTGCATCCTCCCTGGAAAGCTAATGAAGCACCTTCACAAGCAGCTTCTGTCCTTCGTCTTCGCACGAGTAGGACTCAGCCTCTTAGAGCAATCATGAAGTGCGTCATGTAGAAGTCTGGCAATGTACCCACAGCTTATTGCCTTTACTCAGATTTGAAGTTGTCACTTAATCTTTCCTCCACTGAAATGTCAAAGGCATTTTCCGCAGGGGACAGTGCATACGTCATGATGCAAAGCCAAGAAACAGCTCATCCTAAACAAAGGTTCAAATCCCTGAATTCATTGGTGAGAAAGGTAAATGTGACTTGCACTTTGAAAACTTGGGAACTGATTTGCCAAAAAAAAAAAAAAAGTGTTTTTCCCTAAAACAATAGTTCTGGCAAAATTTAAGTCTTATCTATGCTAATAGAAGTTGTTTCAAGGAAAGTGCTTTAGTTTGAGATAGCAGGATGGACAGTAGTCTAGAGAGATTGATGAGCAAACTGCATAGTAGTTATATGTTCACCTATCATAAAAATTGTCTTTAATTATCAGAAGAAACAAGTGTTGTTTATAATGATGACTCATAAAGAAAAAAAAATGCAGATAAACCAGTTGAAATTTACAACTCGAATTTACAAACTAAATAGCTTCTGTGTCAAATAGGAAGGACAAAATCTGACCCATAATGCAAATTTTCTTTCCCCTCTTTTAAAGCAGTTTATGATAACTAAGCACAAGTTTTATATTATTCTCATCCAGTACTGTGGCTGTTGCAAAAATAAGCAGCTACACAGAAGAGACCTCGTGATTTAATAGTAGTATATGTATAAGGGACATTTTGCTAGAACAGGACTTTGTCTTAGTTTTAGTTTGCATAAAGCAAAGTGAGTAGTAGAACACTTTTATATTGACAGTAGAAGTGTAGATGAGCACATTCAATAATACAACTAGTGTTTTCTTGAACTTTACTAAATTTTCTGTCTCAACATCTCACGTCAGTGAGTCCCTCAGAATGTTTAAGCACATACACCTAGCAGCGAGTCGAAGAGGAAAAAACATCTGTAATCCCTTCAAGGGACTAGCAAATTGTTGGGGGTGGTGTCGCGTATTTTCTTTTTTCCTCTCTTTGTTGGCCTAGCAGAGTCTTCATTAATACCTAAGTCGTTAGCTTTAACTTAAAATTTCTTGCTGTAGCTAATACTTAGCCTTGTAACATATGATTATTAAATCTGTTTTCATATTAAAATAACTGCTTTATGAAATCATATATGCAATAGGTTGTGAAGTCACCAGCTTGCGTTTTTGTACATATACTGTGCATTTTAGAATAGGAAGTACAAACTTGAATTCTCCACTTGATGACGATGGGATCGTTGTACGGAGGATGGCCTGTAGGGAGACCTGTGGATCAAAGGAAGAGCCTAACTGTAACTTGGGCACTCGCTATTAACTTACTTTTTCCAAGATGCTCATTTTTCCTCTTGTGTCAGAAAGGTAATGTAACATTTATGGCGTATATTGTTTATAACTGAATAATGCTATATGGTGTATTTAATTACACACAGTAGTATGTCTATTTTGAACGTGTCTCAAAGTTATTCAAGATGTGAGTGATGAACCTAGGTTTTCCTCTTCTGTGGTGGGCTGAAGGGCTTGCATGTCTGCGAAACTGAATGCATATCTCTGCGTAAATGAAAACGGTAAGACTCTAAGTCTGTCTAAAGATATTTCATTTTGCTAAGTAATTGGCAAGTCACCTAAAACTTTTGGACTAGTGCACGATATCACAGCTGCCAAAACACTGCTCCTTTGTAGTGAAGTTTCCATTAGTTTGGCGGGAGGGGAACTCCTGAGTTTTGGCCCTGCTGAGCTGGCACACTGTAGTCTGGGTATATTCTTCAAGTGAAGCTTGACAAGCTGGTCCTTAATTCTGCTGTCCATCTAGTACTGCAGAATTAACAAATTAAGCCTAGGCACTGTCTCATGTGAAGGAAAGTAAACCTGGCATGTCTGGAGATGGAAATATAGCACATCAATATCTCTTGGGAATCAGATTCCATGTAATGCAGCCACTAGCAGAGGAGCAGAGACTAGATCTCAAAATAAGGTTTGTTCCTCAAAAAATGTGATGGAGCTGACTATACAGTAAGATTTGTTTTTAAAGATGAAAACAGATGTATAGGGAAAGAGGAACCCTTCTTCAGTTAAAAAAAAAAAAAAAAAAAAAAAAAAAAAAAAAAAAACGAACTCCTTCCTTAGTTTCTCCCTCTCCCCCAAAGTATCCCAAGGAATGTGTTCAAGTCTAGTAAGAAACTATGGTCTGCACAGTAGAAGAATAAAAGTGCTTTTACCTCGTCTTTCTAGTTAGCACTGCAGACAGACAGGAGCACAGGGCAGCCTTGCTGAAAGGCACAGGCTGCAGTCCAGCAACCGTCCACATTTGCACCCCCATTTCATCAGACCCAGGTGAGGAGCAAGCTGGAGATCTAGACTTGCTTTCTGTGGGGATGCATGTCTGCTGCTGCAGCACTGCTGCAACTGGAAGCAGCAGAAGTTTCCAGTCTGGACATCCTTGGGGCAGAGGGGTACAGTCAGAGGCATTTTATAGGCAAAGCACTGAATTATAGGGATCTTCCTGTAATCCAGAGTAGTCTTAAACAGCTGAGATTCCAGTCAGTGTGCCAAACCCTTTTTTCCTGCTGTGGGAATGGGTGAGTGGAAAGGACTAGTTTAGGTGAACATAATTTTCTCTTTGATTTTCTGAACAACACTGAGTTTTCCTTAGATGGCTGCATTTAAAAAGCTGGTCACTGTGCCTTGACCAGTAGTGTGTATTTATTTGGTGCAGACTGCTTTTCGCAGAAAGAAACATTCTCTCTTGCTCATGCTGGTTTTGTCTCAGCATCTCTCAGATTTAAGGGATTCATAATGAAATTATGAAGGGGCCCCAGAAGGTGGCGCTGAGAAACCTGGAGTGACCAGGGAGCAGACACTGGGGAAAGGCGACGTGCAGCAGGTAAGAACGGTCACTTGTAGGTCTCCAAGTTAACTATTTGTGGGAGGGGAAAAGCATATTTTTTATTGTTCTATTTAGAAAAATATTTTACTTCTCTTCTTATGCATCCCTTCTTTCTCATCTAAAGAACTCTGTTCCCTGTCCTTGAAAATGGATTAAGGAAGATCCAGAGTCCTAGCACAGGACCATGGACAGGGAATAGATAGTGACACTGGAGCCTGTCCGCGTCCTTGCACGAGCTGCTGGAGCCCGTGCAGCTGCACAGGCATCAGACAGCTGTTGTGCTTGTTATATGAATGAATAAACATACAGAATAAAGCTGTGCTATCATCTCCTATCTCTGTGAGAAAACAATGTTTTCAATAAACAGATCTGTGGAGTTTAGCACTGCCTTCTGCTTCCCTTCACCTTTGAGTACACAGGCTTTTTGTACAAGTTACTGTCTGGGAGCTGCCCAGACAACCATCTGTCTGAGGATTTCGGTGAACACTTTGTTTTGGTGTAGTTCTGTCTCCCAAGTCTGCAAATGCAATTTCTGAAAGATAATAGTAAGGAAGTACCAGTAAGGAAGCAGCAGTACGTTCGGATTCTTCCTTTTCTTAGCAGTTGGATGGTGGGGTGGACAGAATAGATTCTTCGTGCTTCAGGATTTTTTGCAAGGCAAAATATAGTTTTGAACTCTCTCCCCAATTAGAGGACAAATATCAGGCAGTTCTATAGAAGCTCAGTGCTTGGACAAGAGCCACTGACTAATTAAAGAGGCCTCATAATAATCATTATCATTTATCTATCCTACTTAGCATGGGCAGCAAATTAATGGCTCACAGAGGCTGACTTTAATTTTGTTCTATACTTTCCAAATGCATAATCCGTTTAATTCTTCAGTACTTGAAATATGTCTGTTAATTAAATGGAATCTGTGTAGGCTCCATGATTCAGGTTTTGGGACAAATTTGCGTACTTACTGGGGGGGAATGTTGGCCAAGGTCTTACCAGGCAACCTAATGCTTAAAGCATTTCTTTCAAGGTTATTGTGTAAATGAATGAGTGTTTCTTGGCAGTCAGCCACACACAATCTTCCCTTCACTGTTTAAGAGATGGATTCCTGTTTATCAAAGAATTCTTGCTACAACAAGTGCTAACGGATTTTCTCAGTGACGGCTGACTGACTCTGATCTTGACTGGACTGGAAGTCTGTCCCTGTGGATGTTAGTGGTAGACAAAATAGGGCCTAACCTAGAGTTAGGAAGTGGATGTCAGATCTTTGGCTTCTGCTTTGCCCAGCTGGATATTGCGTGCTACACTGGAGTTAGGTAACGAGAGCAAAACCCCCTTTCTTGCAAGATACTCAAGACAGGTTATAATATAGGATGATTCCTAAGAACAGTGAACATTTAGCTGCTTCATCTTATTGCTTCGTGTGAGTTTTTTAAAGTAAGGCTAGTAACAGACAGTGCTAGTTGGTGACATCTGAGCAGTCTGGAGAATAGATAAGAAAATAAGAAATGTGCGCCTGTGTATGGAAGTGTGTGGTTTCCATATTTCAAAGGGTAGGATTCAGATGTGTATCGCAAGGAAAGGACATGTATCTGGTGGGCTCGTTCCAGCATGGTTCTGTCTCTGCTCTTTCTGGTCTCATTGCCACTTGAATAACTACTAAAGTGTGGAAGAACTGGCTGGTTAAGGACCAGCTTTGGACAGCAGGAGATGAAGCACATGGAAGAACAGAGAACACCAGAGTTCCCTCAGCAGAAAGCAATACCTATGTTAGCTTTTAGATGGCCTTTATGTTCCTGCTCTCAGTCCGTGCATATCTCCATAACCCCTTAAAGTCAGTCCTCCTTCCCTTGGCTGGAGAAAGTGATAGGGAGGTTTTGCGGGTTGATTTTATCTGTGAATAATGAAAAAAAATTCACAAAAATATTTCTCTGTTACGTTAAAGATAAATTGCCAACTTAATCTTTCTATCAATTGTGCTCCCCTCCTCCCTGCCTCAATCTTTTTTTCCAGAAAAGCATTTATTCTACACTGCTGAAATGAGTGTATACAAGAAACAAGTGAAGCAACATAATCTAAAATGTCATTTCAAACTGACTTAAATGGGTATCTTGGACACTTATTTCAGTTTTAAAATGTCTTTCAGATTAGATTGCATGGATTGAGAATAACTTTAACAGTTTATCTTAAGATAGCTACAGTTTCCTAAGATAAACTGTAGTAAATCATCCTTAAAGTAAATGTATTTGCATGGGGATTTGCACACATTTAATCAAATACGATTGGTTTACTTTCCAAATGTAAACAGGACTGACAAACAGCAGAAATTTGCACTGATTTCAGGTGTTCATCTTTCGGTTGCTTTAACTGGCATGAATCCAGGATCTAGAAGGAGAAAGGAAACTTAGTAGGTGATATCATAACAAACTCTTGCCAATTTTAAGTTAGAGGGAACTTCCATTTTCTTTGCAGATGATGTAAAAAGTTCTGTTTTACAGTGACGACAATGACAATAACCCGTAGCAATCTTTGTGGCGATGAAGGCTGAAGAAGGATGTTCACACACTTGTTTCTGACACACAGCTAACATGCAAAGTAGCTGTTAATTGGGCTGGAATGCTTGCTTTGAAGGAAGCAGAGAGCAGGAAAATACGTAGTTCTACATATATACATATGTATAACTACACACGTATATGCAATACATGTACAATACATATATATACATGCATATATAATATATATAATATATAATGTATAATGATATATAATATATAACATTGTATACATTATGTATATAATAATATATATTGTATGTATATATAATATATATACATACATATACACACACATATATATAAAATCAGTATAGCAGGGAGAGCTTGTTTTGTAAGTGAGAGGGAAAATGAGGTAGCCCTTAATGATAGAACAAGACTTTATAATTTCAATAGTGAGATTTATCTTGAATTTATACAGGCAAGGTGCAAGTCGTGGTACAAATAATCGGTTGAATAAATAACTTTTCCTAGGTATCGAGTGAATCATTTCCTGTAGAGTAATTTGTGGGTATGGTGTTAGTATGTGAATGACTGTCGGAGAAGACAACACACTAGTTGTGTTTTAGGAAAAGGTAAGTTGTTACGTTTTTGAAATATAACATGTACGCATAGCTTCACACAGGGTGAGCAATACATAGGAGCATCTATCAGATCTTCGATTCTTTAAACAGCGTCTATTCCATTAGAAGACTTTACGTGCATTTCTCATAGGGATTTTTCTGTATAATCCACATGCTTTCTGGGAGATTCTTTGAAAGAACAGCTCTCACTAAACCGTAAACATTGTTCTTGCTGTAGGAAATAGATGTGCAACTGCAGCATCTAAAGAGAGAAGAGGTGTGGGAGCAGGAGGTGCCTGATGACAGTGGCCAAGATACAATTGCTGCAGTAACATAGTAAGTATGGAAGATCTAGTAGAAACTGGAAATAAGAAATCGTATTCTGTTTAAAAGAATTATAGTATGTTTATGTGCTTGAGAGGTGCTATAATAATTTCAGGGACTCTCCTCTCCAGATGTAGCAGGCACAGAAATACATAAGCATGTCTAGATGTTGTTGATCTATACAAGAGAGCGAGAGAGACAGAAAATATTTTGCTTTCCTTACCTACACAATTCTTCCAAGAAACTGGTATCCGGACATCTGATGACCAAGGTTTTACTTACTGTGCCAGGAAATGGTACTGGTTTTGGAAGCAGTAAAAAAGGCAGCAAGCTCCTCTGCTTAAACTTACATTTAATGAGGATATATCTCCTTTTTCCATGTGTACAGAATTCTGGTCTGACATCACCAAGGCCTCCATACACAGTCTGCCTGGTAGGACACTTTCTGACTTCCAAGAAAAACAAATAGACAAGTGAAAAGCTCGTATATGACCTGTTACCTCATCCCAAACCACCTGTACTGCTCGAGTCATCATGGTATTCCCATTTCCCTTTGGTTGCTACATAATAAATGGCAAAGACTGTTGAGAAAAGAAAGTCACAGAAAGCAGACAAGAGATACAGCTCAAATGGTTAGGAGGAGTGACCTACATTATTTCTAGGTGACACAATAAGTTTATTCAGATATTAAAGAATTAAAGAGTCTGTTCTTCCAAGAAGAGATACCTGTGAAGCCAAAATGCGCACTACCTATCAAAAAATACAGGTAACAAACTGGAGCTTACTGTATGAGAAGTCCTTCTGTTTAACTCTGCAAATAGAGTTTGAAAGCTAAGTTCCAAGTGGTAATATTTCTAGAGGTCTAGAGAATGAGTATGAAGTAGTTGTAGAGTTGTTTCAGATAAGGTTGCCAGGTAAACAGTGACTACCTGTCCTATTTTTGTTAACATGTTTGGCTCAGGAATTCTTTTGTATATTTTGAGAGAAAAAAAATGATTTTTTTACAGATTTCTCCTCCTCCTTTCCTCTATCTCTTCCCCAAACTTGGAATGATATAAAAACATTGTAATTCTCTACACTTTCACATGCTGAAGTGTCCCCAGAATTTCAGTGAAGATTTGGACCTAGCATTTAAGGCAAGAAGAGATGGAGTATAAACTTATAAGTATTCTGCTTCTGTGACTGAAAGAGTGGCATTGTTGTAAGATGTAATATCTGCATACAGTTGACAGATTCTTGTGGCAACAAAATTAATGTTTTGCCATTAATTTAGGTTTCTTCATTCTCTTCTGACAGAAATCCCAGGTAGAATTGACCGTACCTTCATTTGGTTTAAAGGAAGATTCTTCTGTGATTTCAGTCAGATTTATTCAGCAAAATGTGAAATTCCAACTAGAATCTCTTTCTGAGGAGAAAATACCAGGTGTCCTGAGTTTTCATAGAATGTGTACACTATTTTTTTAATCTCATGTGGGGATTAGAAATTAATCACAAGCAGAACTTCTCTGTATTCTTCTAAGACATTCACTACCACGGCAAGGGTGACAATTTGTAAATACATTGGTGGATTTTCATATGTTCTGCCCATGTCTTTTAAGGCTGTGAATTTGACTTGATAGTCACATATTTCTTATGACAGAAAGTACTGATAGAGAGATGAGGAGGCTTTGGAGAGGGATTAAAAAAAAATTTATTTAAATAAACTTTGCATTTCAGACTCCAGAACTACATTTATTTCCTAACATGCTGACTTGTAAACACTGATATACAATTTTATCAAAATAAGTAAGTGTGGTTCAGACAAAATAATCTTCTGTTGAGCAGAGAGTCAGTCTGTCATTCTTCTAGCACAACAGCAGTCTTCTAAGTTTTAGCCACAGGAAAAAAAAATACCCTTTAGGGGACATGTTTATAGGTTTTCATTCTATTTCCAAATAATATTTATTAAACATATAAGATACTTATTTGATTTTGTAAAAGCTTAGAAATATTACTGCCAATGCCACGACAAACTTTTTTTTTTTTTCTCTTTTAAGACTAAGGTAACAGTAATTGATCAAAAAGGCAGATACACTGATGTTAAAATCTTTCCAACCCCAGAGTTACAAAAATAGTAACAGAAATGTATCACATTCTACATTTACCACATCTGCAAGGTACATACTTTATTTATATCACTTAAAAGATCAAAGTGGAATGATGTAGGGCTTCAAGATGTTGCAGTCCAGCTGCACTGTAACTTCTATTTCTGAGATCAAGTCAACCACAGCTTTTCTCAGTGTTTCCACTGCCTCTCTTAAGCCAATCTATGTAATATTACAGCAGATGCAGGCTATGATCAAACTTTGCAGCTCTAGACTTCTATAGCTTCCTCTCTTGTAACTAGGATGCTGTGTGCAGGTCAAGTCAGGTGTCTGCTTCCAGGGCTGATGGGATCTCTCTCTATCTGTAAATCAAACCCAACACTTTGTGCTTCGAGCCCTGCTTGAAGAGGGGCTGCAGGTTTCAAATGCAAGAACATAGTTGGTAACCACAATACAGAGACCATCAGTGTCACGTGCGGCTCTGCTGTGTGCTGCTTGCTTTCAGGCCACATGTAAATTATAGCCCAGACATAATTTATAAGGGGCACCAGAAAAGCCATACTCTCTTTCTACCAATTTTAAGTGATGTACACGTGTAGATTTGTAGATGAAGTACAGTATCTTAGAAGCACTATTCCTAAGAGGAGGAAAAAGTCAGCAAGCCAGTGTGGGGGATAGGACTTTTTTTATATGTTGGTTGATTTTGTTTGGCGAGTTTGCTTTTAATTTGTTTTTGAGAAATAAAAAAGATCCACTTCCTCCTTACTGGTTGGCCTGTTAAGCACTCTGAAATTCACAGGTTCTGATATTCTCTCTATTCCGTAGGCAGGTTCTTTTTCTGCATTCTTGAAGAACACTGTTTTGGCCAGCCAAAATTTTGTTTAATTCCTAATTCACCAAAGGATCTTTGAATTCTGTGGATTTGCCACAGTCACGATATTCACCTTGCTCTTCCTCAGGAAAGCGGTAGCTGCAGGCATCGTCTTCCTGAATTGTTTGTTCGAGTGTGGTATGCACTAAGGAAAAAAAAACATACATTCAAATTATGTTGTATATATCCAGCCTTTCTCAGTCACAAGTGCAGGACATCAGCAGATAAAAATCTTAGTAATATAATAATTTGATCATAAATTGTTTCTCTACAAAGATATTTCTGATGCATTAATTTATCATACTTTGTTTTCCCAGTGCACCAAGGGCTGCTAGGTCTTTGTCTGCCACAGAGGGTGAAAGGAAGAGTGAATAACATGGAACTGTTAGATTTTTGGACCAATGTTATTTTTTCCTATAATCACAATTGCATTAGAGGATCAAGCCTTTACCCTCATATCCTTAGGAAAGAAAAGAAAAAACTTTTTTTTCCCCCAGTTCCCTGTTCAAAAGATAACTTGGAGTTTCCCAGATTCAACCTGGCTCTGCATCTGTGTAGTAACATAATGGTTTGACATTCACTCTTTTACTGTTGATAAAATGCAAAACTACCCACAGGGCACAACAAAAAGCAGTATGGTTGGTGCCATGTGTTTGCTGGCTCTAGGCCATAGGTGCTATTTCTGAGCAGATGGGACTGGAAAGCGCTATTGTCACATGTGCCAGGGATGGTACTTGGAAGTAATAAACTAAACTGAATCCTAATGGGATGAGCAAGGCTCACCTGAGCTTTTTCACCTCTGTGAATGTGGTCAGTTAACCTGTAACACTGAGAAAACAGCCACAGCTACCTGACAAAAATAAAAATCCCAAAATTTTAGATTCCTTTCAGTTACTCTGTTTGACTTGCACAGAAAATTTTCAAGCTATCTGCAACTATCTTCTGAAGGCACCTAAACTTAGATTCTTAATCTCTATCTAAATTCAAAATGAAAAAAAAATCAATTTAAGAGTGTATCCATCTTACTTTTTTTGAAGACAGCACATAGTTTCTTTTTCTGCCAGATGTTGAAGCATATGCACAAAGGCAACAGAAACAGTATGCACAACAGCCCCGTTACAGCAAGAGAAATACTGATGATGTCCATGTGGAGGTCCTTCCCTGAGAAGCAAACAGCATTCTCTTAAGTGTTACAGAGCAAATATTCTTTACTTCTGCCTCAATGTACCTGCTTCTCTATTAGTTTTGCCATATTGGAAATGGATAATAAGAAAGTCCTCTTGGTTTGAATATATCTGTAAGCTCTAGTATGTCTCAGAAAAGTCATAATTTTTTAGCTGTAATTGAACAATATTATGTGATGATTCACCTGGCACCATGATACTAAAGGGAATGGCAGGAGAAGTGGTGGCTAGAGGAGTGGCTAAGGCAGGACTATCTGAAGTGTGTCTGCAAATCACATCTTTCATTGCAGTTCCAGGTTCCAGGACCTGAGTTGCAGAGCATCTGAAAAATATTTAAAGTAAAAACAAACAAAATCATGAAAATGAATTCTGTCAAGTAATATATTCCTATTTATAAATAAGCAGCAATATTTTTTGTTTACTTACTTTGTCCAGTTTTTACAGGAGCCATTGGGTTGATCATTAAAGGTTCCAAAGCGGCAAGTTTGGCAACCTTCAACAAGACAAGGACGGATATTCACTATTTACATAAAAGGAGCATTTAAAACAGCATTGTTACCATCTGATCGTATATTAACTACAATCCACATTCATAAATACTTGCCATCGATTAATATTTTACAAGCTGTTCTGAGTTTACAAGACAGTTTTTTCCGTGTGTCCACTGCAGAAGCCATGGCTACTGAACCATTTTAACACAAGCTGCTGCAACGGGCCTTTAACACCAGTGTTCTCAGCTGGCCGCCACGCTGCTGCCACATAAAGGGAACCAAAGTGTGTGTGATCTGAGTCTCAACAGGGCTGGTATTTGTTTTGGTAAGCAGAGCTGATGCTTGTTCCGTGGCGGATGCAGCGCTGGCAGTTTTTATCTGCTGAGTCCTTACGGTTCCCCTTTCTGCACTGTGGGCTGTGCAGTGGACACCGGTGCTTAAGCTAACGGGGAAAGGTGACCTTACCGCTCGCTGTGTTCTCCTTGCCCACGCCGCAGTCCCTGGCACAGCGGGAGCAGCCGTTTCCACTGCAGTGATACCCATCGCTGCAGGTGCATTCGGCATCACTTTTTGGTGAACACTGTCTTAAATACCTGAATCTTCCTGAAAGGTGGAAACATCTCTTGTGTTACATATGCATTCGAACCTAAAGACTGACGTAGCAGAAGTACAAAGATGTTTGCTCGACCAACTGAGAAAAATCAAACCATCAGTTTATATATGTATATATGTAGACAGAGGTAGGGAAGGTGCATCACATTATTTGGTCAGTGCTAATTTCTGCTTGCAACGAAATGACAAGTTAGTGCAAACTATTTTATCTTGCATCGGGTAAAGAAAGCGTTGAAAAGAGTAACCCCTGAAGCGCCCCCCTCCCCCTCCAGGCCCAGCCTTCCGGAGAGGGGTCACCCCGTCCCTGCCACCCGGACTCCCCGTCCCGTCCCTGCCGCTGCCACCCGACGGGGCTCCCCCCGACGCCGCCCACAGCCGGTGCCGGTACCTTCGCATCTGCGGCAGAGGCTGCAGCCGCTCTGCTCCGCGGCGCTGGAGAAGGTGTCGGGCGGGCAGGGCCGGCAGAGCCCGTTCAGCACGAAGGTACCTGCGGGCCGAGACACACGGTGGCTGCCGCGCCCGCTCCGCCCCGCGCCGCCCCGGCCCGCCCC
>JAWLRI010000013.1:73565-88301 GCA_034781795.1 Crypturellus tataupa | reverse complement strand
GGGGGAAGGCGCCTCGCTGTCCGCGCGGGGCCGCGCGCGCTGCTCCCGTGCTGGCGCTGTGCTGGCGGGCCCCGCGGCCTAGCCGCGCGCTGGCGGTTCGTGGCCTCCCGAAATTTGACCTGTGCTTCTGAACTGTGGCAGGTGGTGCCAGTTCTTAAAATAAATGCACGAAGAACTAGCAGGAGCGTTTCTCGAAGCTGACCGATTGGGCTGCTAAACTGCAGAAGCTCCTGCTGCTGGTACACGGCATAGCAGTGTATCACTTGTGAGCTGGCCTGCCTTGAGGTGCTGCCTCTGCCAGAAGTCACCACGTTGACCATGTGCACTTGCCTGTGTAGCGTAAAGGTTTGGAGCAGCATGCAGCAGCACCAAGAAGCACATGGAAGACTTATTAAGCCATATGTAGATAGCTTGTTCAATGAAGTGGCTGATAGGGTTGTGTAAGTTGGCTCTGCCTTGCTGAAGTCTTACTCTGGTAGCATTTATAGCATGGCAGGTATTTACATATGAACCTGTGTAAAGAAGAGCGCTAATGCGTAAGAACCTGAAATATGTGGTAATAAGCGTATACTGATAGTAGGGAGAGACTGTCTTGCTAGGTCAGGGGGATAGGATTAGATGCCTGTTTCAATCTCAAGGAATAACAGCTTGAAAAACACAAGCTGCCTGTCTATGTTAAGAAACAAGTGCAGTATTTCAGCTCTGTGGCTCTTCAGGCTGTATGTTGCTAAGTGGTGAAATCTGTTTGATCTGCAGCTTATCTTGCAGATTCATCGTGCACCTTCCAGAAGAGCTCCAGGCTCTCCTCATTTCTAATGTCTGTGATTTGTGCGCACTCGGCGCTGTTGGCCTTATGTTTATCAGTATGTAAAAATGCACTACCAGTGGGATTTGATTCACAGAATTAGCCTGTTTAGGACGGTTCTGTGTGCTGCAGGACCTTCTGGTGTGTATTACTGTATTCCAGAAACAGATGCTTTCCCAATGGACTAGGAGTAGAGAACAAATGTGAAAATACATGAATCTGAAGAAAAGTGGTGGTGGTGGCAGTGGAGGGTGGATTTCTTTAATGTAAGCAGCTAAAGGTGGATTTTATTTTATGAAGAACCGCCAGGTGCTGTGTGCGTTTCTGGGTGGAAATTCCTCCTATAGGGAAAAATCCCTGTCCCATAGAATGGATGAACTGTAAAATGCTTCACACCACGGTCTGTGCTTTCACAGACTTCTATCAATCTAGCATGAGTTAATGTGTATTTTATGTGATGTAATTGAAGTTAACTTTAACCTTCAAATGGAAATTTGGCTATAAACCTCAATGTGAATTTAGGAGCTAAAAAAAATTCTTAAGTCTAGTTTGTTCCATTTACTCAGTTTTGTGGCCTCTTCACCCATCACGTGTATATGCTTTTCTCCCCCACAAAACTGTCAAATACTCAGAAAAAAAAATCTGTTGCTCTGATTTGCAGAGCCACTGGTCGAGTCATTTTAAGTCACAGGAAACTCTTCGTGAAGTGTGCTGTGCGGAAACTAAATACCAGACATGAGGTCAAAACTCTCATAAACCTTTTTAATAAACCCTGTCACTGGGTAGGAGTGAGTAGTCTGGGTGTGAGCGAGGGTGTGCAAACCGAAAACAGCCCTGCCACCTACCCTGAATCCCTGTCACTGGCAGACTAAAGCCAAGTCTTGATTAGGTCAGGCTATTTCCCGTTCTGGTGCTAACCTGCTCTGCCTCCATCTGGTTTAGCTTTTCAGCCCCTTAATTCACAATGTCCTCTAAATAGGATTCCTATGAATCGTCCTTAAAGCTAGTGAACTCATTTTGAGATAGCATGGGGGAAGATAATGCAGAAATGCACATTTCTTACAGTTAAACTTCACTATGAAGAAGGATTTGTACTTGGGGATTTACCCTCTAACCATTCTCTCATTCTCTACTCCTTCCTTCATAACCTTCTTGCCTGATAGGAACCCTTTGTGCAGTGCGCTGTAAGACATGGCCTCAAAAAGAGCATTGGTGATTCTGGCAAAAGGGGCAGAGGAAATGGAAACTGTTATCCCCACTGACGTTATGAGAAGAGCTGGCGTGAGTATGCAGACAGTGCAAAGGTCTTTTAATGGGCATCTGTTCAAGTAAATATCTTTGTCTCAGAACGGTGTTTGTTGGCAGATCAAGAGCTAGATGGTTGTTTGGAATGAAAATTCACCTGTGTTTTCTAACTGTTTGGCAAATATTTGTGCCATACCCCAAATAAGTGTGCATTACCAGACAACATTTGTGCAAAGGATAAACATAGTAAATACCTCATAAACAACAAATACCTCAAACATTTGAAGTATGAGGCTGGTGGAAACCAGAACAAGTGTTTCAAGCAAATCTTACGGGATCTTGTGAGATCAGGTAGTCTTTAAATGTACTGTTTGTTTGAACTGACGTGTTGTTCTGTTTCTGACAGAAACAGTATTTCTCAGCTTGTTCTAAGTGCTACTTTAGGGCTAATATCTAAGCAAAATCCCCTAAATGAGTGTATTTTCATAAATTGTAATGACATATATATATATCCTTCTATTAGATCAAGGTGACTGTCGCAGGCCTAACAGGAAAAGAACCAGTGCAATGCAGTCGAGATGTCTTCATTTGTCCTGATGCCAGTCTAGAAGATGCCAGAAAAGAGGTTGGTCACCCCGATCTGTTGTAGTGACTAGTATGGCCTTTGTTACCATTTAGAAAGAGAATTTGGAAAATTTCTAAATAACCTTTAGAAATACGTTGCGCCTTGGCTTTACGCAGCAATAGCTCACAGAACTGTGTGTTCTGCAGTTCTGTCCACTTGTGTAGTGCTGCTTCTCCATGTGCTGGGATTAGTCAGAGTGCTGAAATCCAAACAGGTATTTGTTTTTACAAAGCATCAAACTTAAAGGTTTTTTTAGTGTGTTAGATGGTCCAACAAAGTACCTTGATTTGGAATGACAGAAAACTTCTGGTGGCAAGCTAAATACAGTTTTAACTGTATAGTAAGCTTAGAATCCTTTCAGTGCAGAACTGCTTCTTGCCCGATGAGGCTCTTAATTTCTGCAGGCTAAAAACTTGGTTCTGAGACAGCCTTTGCTAAAAAATGTCTCTCCCTTGTATAGGAAACAATCTTTGCTTCCATTTAAAGGAATGGGCTCTTTGCTCTTAAAGTCACTGTCTTTTAGAGGAAGAAAAGATAGACTCCTTTGCCTCTCACCTGACTCCACTTTGATGGCCTCAAAACAATGCAATAAATGTGCCAGCCTCTGTTCTATGGAACTATGCTAAGTTTCATCTTCTGTTTGTTCAGGGACCTTATGATGTCGTGGTCTTGCCTGGAGGTAACCTTGGAGCCCAGAACTTGTCAGAGGTAAAAATCAAAGACATTTTCATGGGTAGTGGATGGTTTGCACTTGCTTAGTAATTCTGCATATGCAGTTCAACACCTGAAAATTTTCTTTGAATAAATCAGTAAGAGGCAACTAATTGTTTATTAGTCTAAGCAACAGGGTAGATTCTTGGACTTTTGAGTATTTAGTGAAGCAAAGTGAAAAAAGAAGAATGCTCTGTATGGTGGGAAAGTGACTGTTCTTAATTATACTGAGAACTGCATTGCAAATGGCTAATTCCATGAAGCATAAAACAGGCTGACCCCACAGGAGTCTGTGTTCCTCTGCTCAGGAATTCTGTCTTTGGCAGAAACTGTTTTAGAGGTGGTTTAAAGAACTTGTGGAAGATAAGGTGACAAACAAGTCCTATCAAATAAGATTTAGATAGTATCACACAGGTTTTTAAGGCCTGGAATGTGAGACAAATATCCCTTCTAAATAATCTTTTTAAAAATGATAGAGACTGTCTGGATTAATCTCATCAATACTCTTTCCTCTTTGTCTTATGTGAAGTTCTCAAACAAGTACATCCTGTAGCCATATGCATTTTTTATGCAGGGCAAGTATTTCCCTTTACTGATTTCAGCTTTTCTGCTTCTTAGCGCTTTCATTGCATTCTGACATGAGACAGGATTGAGAGTTGTTGGTTAGTTTTCTGTGTGAAATGTTTTTATGAATTTGCAGTAAAAACATTTCAGCCATGTTCTTAAATAATCAACCTGAAACAACAAGTTGCAATATGGCTTCTTTTTACAGTCTCCTGCTGTGAAAGACATTCTGAAGGACCAGGAAAGCAGGAAAGGCCTGATTGCTGCTATATGTGCAGGTGAGCTAATAAGATATATTGCTTTGTAAAGTGTTTGGATATTTTGAAGGGACATGCAAACAGTTGTCCTGTCTTAGAAATCTATGTCCCTGTAATCTACTAATAGGAAAGTATACTGTGTGTGTACTCCTCGGCAATTGAATAGTGTGTAAATCTAGCAGAAGATCTAAAATCTTCTGTAAAATACTGTTAACATTTATCCTGCAAGTCCTGTTGGACACCCAATCCTTTCCAGGCACAAGGTATTAGACTCGTGGCTTAAATATACCAAGTAAAATATAATGTACTAGGGTGTTCTATAAAATACCTGCTTATCCCAGTGATCTCACTCCAGGACACAGTGCTGACAAAACATTGTTGCTATAAGTTTGTCCGATATAAAATAGCATGGACCTTAAGCTTCAGAAGGAAGGATGTAAATACAGAATTTCAGGCTCACCCTTCCTCATGTGCGTGGCAAGAGGAGACAGAATGATTTTGAGGAGACGGCTGTTGCCTTGCACGCTCTGCACAGCTAGGTATCTAGCTTCTTTTGAAATGTGTTGTATGTAAAAAAGGCAAGATGAATAGTTGTGAGTATTCGCAACTGAAGTGCAAGATTGACCAAGATATATGTAGCTCAGTGCAAAGAGTGACGATGAGGGCGTAAAATAAATTGTCTAATGGGAAGTATTTATGTATTTTCACTTTTGTTTTCTGATGTGTCGTTGAGGTTTAAGAGGTGTAGAAGGGCAGGCCTTGATCTTTCTGGGTTTTGTCATTGTTAGGTGCAATGCACATGGAGCTGTGAATGTTCTTGAATGCGACTGTGGCAGCTCTCTACTTCTACTCCTGTTTCTGTTGCAGAATAATTGTAAATTCTCAGTTGCCTAATACAGGCCTTTGCTTGCACGTTTCATTTAGATGAAACACTTCTCAGAGCAGATCATAGCTAAACAGCAACACATGTATTTCCTGGAACACATCTGAAATGAGTCAAATGTGCGAAAACGAAACTCACATCAGGCTTACCTTCAGTTCCTTTTGGAATTCCCATAAGGATTTTCTGTCAAATGATGTTATATTGCTTTACACAAAATCCTTCTTCAATTCAGGCCAAGGAGGAAGTATCAGAAGAGAAGGGAATGTAAGAAAAGAGAAGAGGAGAGAGAAGAGGAAACAAAAAACTTAGCAGTTAGCCCATCATCTGTCCAAAATAGTTCTTGGCATAGCAACTCCAACATTTAAAGCCTTCTTCTAGTGAAAGTCCTATAAAAATTCTCTAAAATTAACAATGCAGTAAAATACTTGTACCTAATTAGTGTTCAGATTGAAATGCAGGCTTTTTCTTATTTAGTTTCAAGTAGCTTTAAATAAAATATTAAAATAAGTCATTTGAAATATATCAGTTTGAAAGACGTTATACTTGCTTTCATAAGACAGTACACTCATTGGTAGGATAGCTGCCTAAACTTTCTGTGCTCTTTTTATGTTTTTTTCCAGATAGGGTGTTTTGCGAAATAAAATGTAAGAGATGAGATAGCTGTGTTCCTTCTTTTTTTTTTGAGATAAAGTCAGGATCAGTTTTAAAAGTAGTAGTCTGTCAACAGTGAGTTTTGGGCCTTTGATGTGTGTTCTTCTGCTGTATACAAATACTTTTGAGACTTTGGTGTAACTTGTCCTTACAGGTCCTACTGCCCTTCTGGCACATGGGATAGGTTTTGGAAGCAAAGTTACAACACATCCTTTGGCCAAAGATAAAATGATGAATGGAGGTATGTAATGATGGTAATTTTCTCTCCAAACTCTTGTCGGAAAATACTTTAGTTGCACCTTTTCCTTAAAGAAAAAATAATAACTCTGTACCTTATTTTGCATCTTTGAATTTCAATGATGTTTTTCTGAATATAATGAAATTTCAACTGGATGTGCTCAGACTGTGTCTTTAAATTGTTAAGTCATTTTTGCCGGAAAATTCATTCTCATCCTTAGGAAACTACACCTCTACTTTTTTCTCCCCACCACCATGTACTCTTGAAACCAAGCAATCTCATGCCATTTTGTTTTATTGCCTCAATGGCATCAACCCAGACAGGCACTTTTCTTTTTTTCTTTTCCTTTTTTTTTTTTTTTTAATTCTCCCACAATTAGTGCTTTGGTGCTGTAAGCAATGAGGGGGCCATGTTTCTTTCTTGTACATTCACGCATTTTTTTTGTGAGTATTAACCAGTTTGAAAGGTGATCAGCAGATGGCAAGGTCTTCCAGTTTCTTCTGAGTGCATTTGGGAGGGAAAAAAAAAGTTGTAAACTCATGTACAAAAGCAATTACACCTTCAAAAGTAACTTTCTGGGCAGTTGTGGAGTCTCCTTCTCTGGAGATCTTCAAGACCCGCTCGGATGCAGCCCTGTGCCACGTGCTCTAGGTGGCCCTGCGTGTGTAGGGGGGTTGGACTAGATGACTCTAGAGGTCCCTTCCAACCTCAGACATTCTACGATTCTATGAAGTTACTGGCACAATGACTGCTTCCTGAGGAGTATGTGCAATCAGAGGTGCATTCGTACCCTGGGAATGAGCTGCGGGAGCTTCATGCGGGGCCTTTCCCCCCACCCAGGCCAACCCTGGCAGTGACAAGCTGCTTGGCTCCTGCAGTGCTGGGGATGTCTGTGGAGGGGAAATGGGAGTCCCAGATGGGCCACCTGCGGGTGGCAGTTGAAGCGCCCCTGGCAGCAGGGCCTGATGCTGCCATGCAGAGCCGGCTAGAGCCCAGCTGTTCTGTCAGCTCTGTCACCCAGAGCGGGCGCTGCGGGTGCTGCCCTGCGGCTGGCTCTGCTGCGGCGGTGGTGGCTGCAGCGCGGTGCAGCTAGGCTGACCTCCTTTCTGTTGTGTCCCCTCTGCAAGCGCACTACCACTACTCGGAGAGCCGCGTGGAGAAAGACGGCAACATCCTTACCAGCCGTGGCCCTGGTACCAGCTTTGAGTTTGGGTTGGCCATTGTTGAAACACTGATGGGGAAGGAGGTAGCGGAACAGGTGAAGGCACCTCTAATATTGAAAGATTAAAATCCTGGTCAAGAACATATAGTAGAACAGCTGACTTTCCTAGAAGAAGAGAAAGATGCACTATCATAAATACAGTCTAATTGTGGGTGTATTTTGTAGCTGTATTCCTTTAAACTGCCTTTTCCCCTGCCTTACAAACCAACAGTGTTAATTCCTGGAAAAAAAAATCCTATTAGGAAACCACTTCAGCGCTAGAAAGCAGTTAGCATCCGATCATCTTATTTAGCTCTTAGATGACATTTAAAAATCACATGGACAAATGTTTGCTGATTAAATAAAATTGAAGCACCCCTGCTTGTGTGTTGTTTCTTTGTGTGTTTTCTTCTAACCCAGAGCTATGAAACCGTTTCACCGTTGGCTAGTGATGACTAGTGATGTACTACTCAAACCAGTTTACATCTAGAATCTTGCACAGTTCTTCTTATTAAGTTGTAATTTAGAATTTGTTTAAAAATATTTACTTTATAAGACCAGACTCCCTAGAGTCTTGCAGAACTCATGCACCATTTAATAATTTAACTCAAGGGCATTCCATTGATGATACATGGAGACAGAAATCATGTTGGCCAAAGATACTGTGCAAATACTTTTGTTCACAAGGGTAAGTTTACTTCTGGAGAGACTCTTGTAACAGGGGTGGGAGTGAAGATTCCCTAGAAGACTAGGGCCATAATGGTTTTCAGAGCAAATCTTTCTTATTCCTAATATTAATGATAAAACTTTTCAAAAAGAATAAAAGTTATTAAAGAATAAAAGAAAATTGCTGCAAGATTGGAAGTATGCCCAGAATTCTGGTCTGTAACAATGTAGTAATTTGATCAGATGTGTGAATGGCCTATTAACGTTCAGTATATTAGATAGAGTTGGTATTAAAAGCAGTTTCAATTCCACAAGTTCATTGTAAAACAGAAAGGGAGAATTTAGGCAAACTACAAATAGCCATAGTGAAATAATCAGCCCTAAGAAATAATAATTAACGTGGGAAAGGGGAAAGAGAAATGTCTCTATTGATAGCTGAAGATACACTTAAAGTGAATCAGCTGTGATATAGTTTTCTGCTAAGTTTGTAACCTGATATGTAAACTTTTATCTGCTTTTAGACATTGTATTTATCCCGTCAGCCAGATTCTACAGGGTTTAGTGATTAGTCGTAGTCCTGAAGCCATCAGTACTACTGCTCCAGTTCTGTCCGGCAGCACACTAACCCACTGAACTATCTGTGCTCAAAGAAGTTGTTCTCCAGAGAAAATCTTCACTCATCCTATTATTTTCAAGAGGCTAGAAAATCAAAAATATGCATTTTTCTCCTGAAATGTGTAATACTAAAACACAAAAGTGAAGAAATTGGAGATGGTCACAGAACCATCGCTTCTGTTATTAGGGGTTAATACATAGAAAAAAAGCTGTTAGAAGGAATTCTCAATAACAGCCAGATTAGATACAGTGGCGTCCTGTTGGGCTCCAGGGGTTCTCAGCATTTTAATTACTTCAGCGTGAAAGGATGAAAACCCTCTGATCCTTTGTTCCACAGAAGACTGAACTATGGGGGTGATTATATGCAGCAAACAACAAATAAAAAGGGGAAAAAAAAGTGCAACCTCTTATACAGCATAATTTGATAAACTAGTTTCCTCACAGAGTTGACTCAGATACTGTTTTTCAGCTCTCCATGTGGCATTACTCTGTGGAACTGTTAAAGATACCTTCTGCTTTAGGGCACCTAAACTTCGTGAACGTTTCCTAGGGCACTGACTGTGGTAGCTTTGAAGCTGCTCCCTGCAGTCGTCCAGCAGCCAGGCCGCAGCTGTGCGGGGCTCCCCGTGGCCCTGAGCAGCCTCAGCTGGGCCCTCTCGGCACCCGCCGCCCCCGGACCTGGAGCTCCATTTAAGCTGGGCCTTAGGGGCCTGTTGAGCTGTCCAGGCCTCTTGCTTTGATTTTGGACCTGCCTCACCCCTTCAGAGCTGCTGCGTGATCACCAAACTGCCGGCTGAAGCCGTCGCCTCCGTGAGAGTCTTAGTCTCATTGTCAGTGAAGACTTAATTCAGTTCTGTCAGTGAGATGCTATGTCAGAGAAAACTCACTGCAGCAAAGCATAAAAACCAACAGTTTGAAGTTGGTAAGATGGTACTAAAGTCTAAGGGTTTTGTAAGCACTTCAGTGAGGATGATCAAGAAAGAGTGAAGTAGCCGACTTTGGAGATGTCGGTGAGAGCAAGACTAGAAAATGCTGATGCCCAAGGAGCAACAAACGCTAGGCACAGTGCAACTCTCTGGCCCTGTAGGGGAGCTCTTTGCCCCTCTGGGGGCAGTGTATGTTTTGCCGGCAGCTTCCAAGAAACAAAAACAGAAGGAAGAGGTTTCCGGGGACAGAGGAGGACGGTGGGAGCCGCCGCTGGGGCCGCGGAGCGCGGAGAGCCCGGGAGCCGCCGCAGCACGGGCGCCCGCCGTGCATCCCGGGCCGCCGCCAAACGCGCCTGGCCCGGCACCCCCTCCCAACCCCGCGGGACCATCGCCGCCGGCGCGGCAGGACCGGCCGCGCTCGGCGTAGGCGGCAGAAGCCGCCGAGCTCGCCCAAGGGTCGCTCTCCCTCCACGCCCCTCGGAGGTAGTCCCCGTCTGCTCTGCCCTGCCCTGCCCCGCCCCAACGGCTCCCCACAGCCCGCAACGGCTCCCGCGTGGCCGGCAGCGGGGGAAAGGCGCGCACTCACCGCCTCACGACGCCGGACTTGATCTTGATCTGCCTGAGGCGCGGGTCAGCCATGGCGGCAAGGACACGGGGCGGACAGCACAACCGAGCCCCAGCAACGCAGAAGGAACAGCGCGGAGGGGGTGGCGCGACTGCGCATGCACCGCGCCGGCCCGGGCGGCACCACCTCGAGAGCGGGGGAGGCCGGCGGGACCCCCCACCTTTTCCCCGGCCAGTGGAGCCGCCTGGGCTGCGGGGCGGGGTGGCGCGGTTGCCATGGCGACCACCGCCCGCCCGCGCAGGTCAGGCCGGCTATGGTGGCGCCGGTCGCTGCTTTTACATTAACACGCAACGCACACACACAAAAAGGATCGAATTCGACGTTTGGTTTTGTCCCAAATTTAATATATGGTAGTTCTATATACCATAGAACAGAAGGATTTATTCTCAAGTTAAAACAAATGAAAAGGAAACACAAGTAGCTTCAGTCCTAGTCTTATAACTGTTATAACTGAACGATTTTTTACAAATAAAGGGCTTTTTCTGCTTTGTTCTTGTAGTCGGCTGACTCTGACCACTAAGGAGGTCACATCTAGAAAGCAATCCTTGGGACCCTGTCTGAGACAGCCCATTGGTTTTCCACCTCTGGTCTGCTCTGTTAGTTGCTTGTCCTCTTTTTGGACACGGTTAGTGGTTAGTTACCAGCACCTGCTAAAAAATGGGGTGGCCATGAGGAAGGCTACGCAAGGTGCCAGCACACATCGCTAGGTATGCGCATGAGGCCCAGCTCAGGCATGATACCAGGTGCTGCAAGATCCCCCCGATCCATGGGAATCACGCCTTACCCACAGAAGAGGATGTGTTTGACCCATGTTATTAACCTTAGTGTGCAGAAAATCTCACTGTCGAGAACTGAATGTCCAAAAAGGAGACAGAGGAGACCTAAAACTTTATTTGAGTAAAGGGAGAGTCCACCAGGCATATCCTTGCGGGGTCTCTCCAATTGCTGGAGGACGCAGCCCCCCTTTTATCCTAATTTCCCGACCGAGGGACGCCCTCTCCTTTTCCCCATTGGCCAAGGTACTCAGAAGTTACAGCCTTCCCAGCCTGCCTATACCAAACTCCTGCGTCCCTCCTTCTGTTCTCACCTGAGGTCACCTGACTCCTTTGTCCTCCTTGCTGAAGAATGTGGGGGAATTCCCTTGTTTCCCTTATTTGTAAAGGCCCCCAACTCTTGGCATTTGCTCTTCTGTCCCACTCAACTCATGGCTCCACTCAGTCTCCCCCCTCCCTTTGTCCTGCTCTTCAGCCAGACTGTGGGGGGATCCCCTTATTTGTGAATACACAAACTTGAGCATTCCGCTCAATGGGAGTAAAAACCCAAATATCACAAAGAGATTCTATAAGGTGAGTGGTATATGGTGCGCCAAGGCCATGATCTGTCACCGTGCGTTGCACGTCCTTAATAAGATTATACGAAAAACCTACCCAACGCGGATTCTGATCTGGTGCACAGATAACGAGGAAGTTTTTCAGCATGGCCACATCTCCCGCCTGGTTTGCTCCTTGTTTTACTGAAGTCCATTTATCATGAGGATCCGGGGTGGGATATAGGTCTAGCTCCTTTTCAGGGTCAATAGGACCCGGGTCAAAAGGATCATCGTCCTGGTCATCAGGTGGCAATACCGCAAAGGCTTTTGCAGCGCGTTTTCTTTTCTGATTCTTATCAGGACATGATTGAGGTAATGGAGGCGCGGAGGAGATGGCAGGGGCCCCGATCCCATCATTTATATTCGAATGTGACCCACTATGAGATTTCAACGTTTCAAATACAACTCGTCACTGTGGAAACAGGTTAGCAGCAGCCTTATCACCGCACGTGGCACTATCCCACAGTTAGATCCCAATTTGGTCCCATCTCTCCAGATTAAAACCATTCTTACTATTCACCGAAGGATCGTCTTTAGAACCTTACGCAAGAACCTTTTGCAGTTCTTCTTCACCTAAGCTCCATACCACATCTTGTTTTTTTTTCCTCCGATAATATAATGTATTTGCAGTTATTGCTCTTGGAACACCAAGGACTATGCTGTGCCCTTTCTGTCCTGACTTCTGTCCTACAAAATATGGCCGTTGCACCTTTCCCCAGTATTACTGTCGCTCTTGTCATGAGGCGAAAGCAGGCACTGCCTGTTGACCTGAGGTATATTTGGAAGCTTATCTTGCCTATCCTAAATTATTGATCTTGCACTACATTCACATTGAGTCATTAATATATCAGGACTGCACTATTGTCGCTTGCTCTGCGACGAAGTCGGGATGGCCCAGGATGCATGTTATACGTAAGCTTTTATTGATCAAGTAGGCACAGTACTTCAGACCCCACGCTCGCGCGTGCACATGCGTGCACAATTCCCTCCCCCCTGAGTCCGTCTTATATACTCTTCATCCTCATCATGGCTGCATGGTGATTCCTGATTCGCTGTTCCACTCAGTTCCTCTTCATTGACAACTTCCACGCTTTCATCTCCTTTAAGTTGTTTACCTGCTGCAGTCTGTATCTTTCCAGATGGTTTCAAGGACATGGTAGCTTGAGAAAGTTTCGGCTCTCAGACAAGTTGAAGGCCATCCAATCAACTCTCAGTCCCCACAATCTTCCATTACCAAACCCCTCCATGTAGAGATGTGAACACTTTCCTTTATGAAAGAATGCACTGTGTTGATCATCCATTTCACATAGAAATTATTAGAGTCACAAAAGTCCTTCTCACTTACAGAACATGTTAAGAAGAAATGGTACAGGTATGCTGGAAGGTATTGGTAGTAGCCATCAGAAAATCTTTAGAGAGTTATAGATTTGATCTAAAGAGAAGGACAGCATCTTTCATCACACTCTGCAGAAAGAATATATATGCTTCTCTATGGAGTTAGGCAGACAACTACAAAAGCAGTTAAAACAATCAGCCACACAGTAAAATGCTGCAGCATCTTAAAGGTATTTTTCCTAGGACTGCTTACAGTCTTCCAGTCCCTGGGAACAATCAGTTAGAGTCGTGCAGGAGAGACAGCAAATAAGGGAAGTATGTACAAATAAACTTCTGCAGCAAGCCAAGAAATACTTTCTCATGGGGATACTATCCTTTTGGAAACCAGATTTTTGAGCAAGAAGAGTGTCAGCTTGAGTTTCCCCCACTGTTATTCTGGGAAACTACTGTTTGTAAGAAAACAGGCTTCCATCAGAGACTGTACCCATTTGTCTTAAGAATTTCCTTCTAAAGAGAACTCAGATCATCCAGACCCCAAATGCTGGCTATACGCTGCACTCTAAAGCAGAAGAATACCCAGGGAATGAAGCAGCTGAACAAGCCTCAGTTTTCTGCTTATTGACAGCATTCTCTGTTGGGTTCTCTCCTGGTTACTTCAGTGAAAACTGGGAGCAAGTTCATTGGTTCATCTGATGTTCATAAACACCATAATAAGCAGAAATGTGCAAGAATTAGAGTGATTGTGATTATCAGAGTTCTTGTTCTTGCTAACCCAAATGTCTCTAGTAGCATAACCAAAGCAACACCAAACTCAGAACAAGGAACTAAAGCTTCCTTGAGAGCTGAGTAAATGCTCTTTAAACTGTGAAGTCTAACAAAGGTGGGCTATACTTAATTACCACCATGGCAGGAGTGACCCCAGGATGTAACTGTCAGTTGCTTGGACTGTTACTGACTTCAGCACCACCTCCTTTTGGGGATTCTATGAGCTTGTCATTATTAGTGCCTCAAGGGAAAGCAGAAAACTGTGCAGCCCATAAAAGACAAAGGAATGATTTAGAACAAGCAGGCCAGCACAGACACATTTTATTCCCATCATGTCACTGACCTTCAAGGCAGTTTATTTTCCCTGAGAGTGGTTTGTTAAGCAGATGAAACTCCTAACAGGTACTACTAGTGATACATATGTGAGCTATTTCTTATAGAGATGAGCAAAGGAGTCTGGTTTGTTCTGAAGTGCTCAGAATTCCTTATTGGTAGCAGTTCAGAACTCATTGTTTTGCCAATAATATTTTCTCTGCTTTAGCTGTCTACAGGCATGCATCATCAAACAAGGCTTAAAGTCACATGAATGGTGACATAACTTTCAGAAACACATTCTGTCTTGGAGAATCTGCAGTGAAACCCAGAAGTTTTGTAAAGGAGTTGGAGGCCAGAATGGAAGGCAGGTAGAAAGAAAAACATCAAACAAACTAGTGAAAGTTATAGTCTGAATTCGGTGAACCAAAAGGTTTCTTCCAAAAAACCATCACTGACTTCCCCTTCTAACTGAGCAATTGGACTTGTCAATGCGAGACTTCAGATGTTGTAGGATATATTACTGACCTGGATGCTCCTGGACCTATTCTCGAACTCTCCCAGATAGATTTCTGCTATCTTCAATAGCTGTATAAGGGGGAAATGTCAGGCCCTTTGCTTGCAACAGCTTTACATCTTAAGTATAAAGCTTAAGCGTAAAGTGTAACCTTTAAGTCATTAGTGTACTTTATAGTAGGTGCTGTCACTATTCCTGTCCTGCAATTTCTTTACAGTCAGGGTTGGGAATTTAAATAGACTAAGATTAACAGGTGGAAGTGGGAATGTGGCTTCATATCAGATGGCAGAGCATTATCTGGCTGTTGTGTGTAGGTGGGAACTGAAAAAAAAAACCTTTTAAGTAGACTTTGTTGGGGACATATCTAAGGGACGGAGGCCTTCCCACGGGAAGCGACTATAGAGAGCTGAGCTAAAGAAGATAGCG